>OX940878.1:76563817-76935171 GCA_954870665.1 Stratiomys singularior | reverse complement strand
AAATATGGTGCAAGTGATACACAATTGATTCACAATTCCGAAAGATAAGAGTCGCATTCATTAAATTACTTCAATTAATTTAAGTTTAATATACTGTTTCAAATCCAATGCGTTAAAGCATTTTTCAATTAAATGTAAAAGGCGCAAGGGTGCTTAGAGGGTACGGGTACTTAAATGGCGTAATCGGCAGGATTCGTTAAACAGAGAAGAATCTTTCAATTTTTAAAGCTCTGAAGCACATTAACATCCACAAAGTAAATTAATCTTATTACACAAGAAGCACAATCGTTTAGTCCAACGTTGACGCGAGCAACCGTTGACATTGATGAGCGTTTGCAAGGAAAAACAGCTCCGCAATTAAAACTGAATAATCACTTAAATATGCATGAGTATTGTAAGGGAAATGTTACACAGAAAGAGTAACTTAATGAACAGGAAATGTGGCCTTGGATAATATTCAATTAAAAGTAAGAGCACAAAGAATATTTTTTTAAAAAAGCCTTGAATGAAAGGTAAAAAAATTGAAAAAAAGTATGAACGAAATACAGAAGAATGCTCTTACAGGTTGAATCAAAAAGTGGCTTATTGTAAATCAAATAGCATCCTGAAAAAATGAATTTGAAGACCAAGTACAGTGAAACTTTCAAATGAAAAAAGTAGTGGCTTTTTCTTAGTCTACTCTTGAAAAATCTCGAACCTTTGAAATTCATGAAAAGAAGTAGTATGAGCGAAACAAGCGAAAACGAATGTGTATACAGTCAAACAACTGATATCAAAAATATGGAAATAAAATTGCCCATCTCTGTGAAATTAAGAAGAAAATAAAAATACACCAAAACATTCATACTAAACACGAAACTTTAACCACGGAAACTGGAATCTCAAATAAGACAGTGGGAAGAGGCATCCCAAAAGTAACAGCAAACAATGTTGACATTCTCAAATCAGTTTTTATTATATTATACCATATCGAAATTTACAATTATTTGTAATGTTTTGGAACCGTCCAATTAAATTTGTATACAAAAATATACGAAAAAAATTGTAAGCCCCTGCAATCTTAATCGAGTCCCTTAAATACCCTTACTCTTTGCTGAAATTCAAATTTGTCAAATTGTGAAATTCAATGTAAAATTAGGAATTTCACAAACCTTTTTTCGGTTATTTGAAACAGTTAGCTTTATGTTACAAGCTCTTAGCTTTCAATTTGGAATCGTAACTTGTTTTTGGCAACAGAATATAAAACTAGCTCAAAGGCGGAGCTAGAGAAATCAAAGATATCAATTAAATCAACTGCCATGTCGTCTTTTAGTAGGTCATCAAACAAGTCTTCAAGAATCTCATAAGTTCTATGACATATTCTACAAGTACGTTTCAGATATGACTTTTACAAATACAGTAAAAGACGAAGGACTACAAATAACATTCAAATATCCATACAATTCGAGAAAATACTAGAAAAAAGACATTTATATAAAGCACATAAAGCCAAGTACATAAAGCTCACTAAGCACCATATGGATTGTTCCAAAAAAGTGGGATTGAAGCGGGAAACAAACATTTAAACTCGTCTTCGATAATCTAAGACTCAATGATGTTACGATCGATACTCAAAATAGAATAAACCTTGTAGAAATTGAAAATAATTCATTGTTTCACTTCAACAAATTTAGCGAAATAATAATAGAAGATAAAGGTATGAATTAAACTACTTCTTGTGTTGGAGGCAGGCGTTATGAATTAATGTGCTTATCGTTCGGGCTGAAGACAGTTTCAGCTCCTTCAGCATTTCAACTAATAATGAATAACTTTAACATAAAAATATATATTTACGAAAGTTTCCGATGACAGACACCCTCAAACAAACTAACCGGTGTATTTGCTTGCTTAATATTATAGAAAATTCGTCAAAATTAGTCCAACATAATTGAGATAGTAATAAAAAAATTTTAACGGCAGGTGAAATACGATTATCCAGCTCATTCGAATACATTCATGCCCAATAACATATGTGCAGCATCTGTCATAGCGTATCCAAATTACAATAAGACTTTTCTTCCAACAAATGACACATGTAACTAGGTGGTTGCGTCAGAAAGGAAAACGAATAATTAGTTACACTCGTTGTACATCAAATAAACAAAGAATAACCAACTGTGTTATACAAAGTTAATTTTAACTGCAATTTGAGCTTCAAAGAATTTTCGCCGCTAACTCTTTGGGAGGGAATTGGAGACCTTAACTTGGCCTTTTTTCTATAAAAGACCGAAGTCAAAGCTTATACGTTGGGGACTTAAAATATTTGAATCCGATTACACAATCGAATAGAAGAGAGGCGCAAAAAGTTCTTATCTCTTCGGCTGTTTTCTATAATCCTTGCAGCAACAGCGAAACAAGAGGGAAATTCCACAAATCTTAATGAAACATAAAATAATATAATGTATTTAAAGTCATAGTTATGCATACATAAATATTTTGAAACCAAAATTATTTTCAGGAAATCGGTTTCACTTTGTCATAGAATGAAAAAAAAAGATTTTGGCAGGTATAGAACAATTGTAAATGCTAAACAACTGAATGAACAATCATTTCATCTGTTATATATTAAATGGCTTATATTCGATCAGAACCCCGCCATAGATGGTCTCAAGCCCGGTTGAGAATGAAGCAGCGATCATTTTGTTTCACCAACGAAGAACTTCCGTGATTTCTCATCCCAAATACCACTAATAAATAGTAGCAAATTGTATTGCATATACTGGCTGCCCAATGATGGGACATCAAGTGCCGAGAAATGCTAATAACTGTAAATACACCTGAACTCTGCTACTGAATCCTACTTACGCTTCTTTGTACAGACGTACGTGGCTGATAGCGGAACGAAAGTCTTAATCATGCCAATGCAGCGGTAGTTGAGTGATGGGTAAACTCCCTTTCATAGTTTTGAAACCTGCAGCAAAGCGTCGGAATGGATTTGACCTACGGCAACAACCTCGCAACCGAAAAAAACTAAGGCGTCGGTTTTTGCAATATCACATCACTGAATAACCCTAGCGCTGTTAAGGACCTTTTATAACAGGCCGGTCAATATGAATTATTCAGTCAATATGACTAGAAGTGAAATTCAAGGTATGAGATAATATTGAAAGTGATAATTTGGAATGGCTTTGTAGAGAGTTTAGATCACATATTCTGGACTTTAGGACAATTAATGACCGATTGTGTTCGATCTGTTTAAAAGCGAAAGTCTACAAAATTCAGCTAATTTGGATACACGCTCCGACCAAAAGAAATGACGAAGAAACGAAGGAAACGTTCAATGCTGAAGTACACAATTAGCTTCCCCATTGGGGAGCGACTGGAGCATAAAGCCTCCACGATGAAACAAATGACGACGCCTGATTGACTTTGCTTGTAGCAAAAATCTAGTTGTTGTAGTTAGTTATCTAGTTATTAATATTGTTCTGGGGATTAACGGGGAAATCCTACCCCCATTATTCTTACCTCATTTCTATTCGCTTTGTGCTCTATAAGCATAACATGCCTTATCATCCTTATGAGTCCCGTTTAACTCTTCTTCGTCTTACTTTTTTGGAGTCTCGTCTTAACTTCCTTGGCCTATGTTTTCTACATCAACTTTGCCACCACCAGATTTATTGTAGTCTATACGCTGATTTATGCTTTCGACAACCTCTGTGCTCAACGAGAACAAATAAGCTGTTTGTGGTCCCATTTGCTCGTACTAATATCTACGCAAATTGTTCTTATTCCTAGAACATATAACGGCCTCGAGCTTGGTCCCTTTCTTTCTTCATACTTAGCTTTTGAGTATAGGTTAAGAGACTTAATTCTTTCTAATTGAACTATTAGTTCTTATTGCTATTTGTTGAATTCTTTTTTGTAATTAGATAGTATGTCTAGATAGAATATAAATAAATAAGTAAATAAATAAAGTCAGACCGACCATCGTATGATCCAACTACGTTGGGCCTTGAACACACTTGATGTTCGCACATACCGATGAGGCAAATGTAACTCGGTTACTAAACTACTCGATAAAACTCAAATATCGATGTCGCATGTCAACGTTGTATTCGACAAAGATCATACCCCTACAAAAATTAGACATCGAAAGCCTTTTTTGTTGCCAAAAATTTTGCGGAGTCCTTTGGCAACCAGCTACCTCTAACCGTATCAGATATCTTGCTGAAAATAAGCTACGAATTGTGGGTGGAATCGAAAGCGAAAATTAAGACCGTGGCAAGAGTATCAGATGTCAACCGAAAGAAAGGGAAAGAAAGCGCGAAAGAAAGGAAAAACTAGGACGCAGAGAGACGAGTATGAAAATCTCAGAAGAGTAAAGAACAAAGTAATTAGAATCAAGCAAAAAAAATCGTATGACGAACGATTGAGTAGCATCGATCCTAGTCTAACGAGCAACAACACAAGACAAGCATACACAGTAGTGAAAAGCTTAAAGTGAGGTTATCAGCCCAAGAGCACGTGCTGTCGCGATGACAGGCACCGTCATCGGTTAAAAGCGGGGTTAAGGAAAGATGTGCTTCATATTTCAAAAAACTCCTGAATTCTTGGCACATCTCCAGAGCATTGGAGCCTCAACTATGAATATTTCTGGAGAGTTTCCATTGACCCCACAAAATGTGGATGAAATCTGTTCCGCCGTCATAGCCCAAAATAATAATAATAAAGCACCGGCCATCGATGAGATTCCAGTGGAGCTCATTAAATATGATGGCAGCAGTGTTCAGAAAGCTATCCACAAAACCATTCCGCAAATTTGGCAACAGGACCCCATCAACCGAAGAGTGGAAACGATCAATTATATTTCCTGTCCACAAAGAACGTGCCAAGCTACAGCGCGAAAACTATAGACGCATATCACTGCTGTGTAAGGCGTACAAAATACTTTTTAAGATCTTAGAAAGGAAAATTAGATTACATGCCAACACTTTTGTTGGGGAGCGTCAAGGTGGCTTTAGAGCAGGTATATCGACGATAGACTAATTGTTTATTTGAATAATGGGAGTTCAACATAGACTTTTGCCAGATTTTCATTGACTTTAAGCAAGCAGATGATAGTATTGATCGGACTGTACTGCATCATGCTTTGCTTTGGTCTTCGAGTGGAATTAGTCCGTATTACCAAAATGCCAATGACATCGACAAACAGCCATCTCCGTATTAGTAACCAACTCACCAACGTCCTTGACATAAATACTGGACAAAACCAGGGAAATGTGCTGGCCCCTTCTCTATTCAATTTGGCTCTGGAATATGTTATAAAAAAGCTATCTGCCGATACAAGAGGCACACTTTTATACAAGTGAAGCCAAGTGTTAGCCTATGCGAAGAACATCAACATTTTGTCACGGTCGCTAATAACCGCCAAAGAACTCTTAATGAAACTCGACCACGAAGAAAAGCTTGTTCGGCTACAAATCAATGCCTCAAATGCCCTAAGTGTCACAGTTGGCGAATACAATATGAAACATGTGGCCGAATTTGTGTATCTATGTGCCAAAACAACGAAAACACTAATGAAAGCAACAACATACGCCGAAGAGTACAGCTCACAAATTAAACGTTTTATTCAGTTCTGACAATCATGAAGACCAGCTGCATACACAGGAAAATAAAGCTCCAACCATACAAATCGATGATAAGACCTGTGTTATGCTATGGGTGTGATACATGGAGCATCCGTGCGTCCAGCTAACCCAAGCATCCACATTTATATTGAACGCCATTGAGCGACAAGTCCTAAGGCGGATAATTGCGACGAAACTAGACGGGGGCGAATAGTGATTCAATGATTCGAACCATGAGCTGTATGACATTTTTGCCGAACCTTAGGTCTCAACGATTTTAAGACCGCGGAAGCTTCAATGGGCTGGCTATATGAAGCGTATGGACGAAAAACGTCACCGAAAAGGTATTCGTTGGGAGGCCAGGGGAGAAACCGATGAAACGCTGGTCTAACTTTGTTAACCAAGACAGTTGCTTGGATTTTGAAATTGGAGGACGTTGTCAATGGACCAAGAAGCGAAGGCCTGAGAGGGGCTGCAGTGCTAAGTAGAAGAAAAACAAGTTCGATCTTTACAGAAAATGAAGGGTTTTCCTAAGCAGTCCATTAAATTTTCAACAATAACTTTTTGGCAAATAGAAAATTAGAGATACTGAAATGCAACACTCTTCAAATTATATGCAACATATGAGGAACAACTAGCGATAATTATTGAAGAAGACCACCAAAGGCATAATAAACGAGGACAAGTTGAATTCTTAAAAGAATTAAAATAAAAATACTGCAGCTACAAACTCGTAGACACAAATTTTGAAAATAATTGTGAAATTCGTCATTGTGAAAAATTTTATGGAAAGGCCGTTGCTGACACCATCGCAAATCATTTCGTGAAAGTTATTCAAGGGAATTCAAGCAAGCAAGGATTCTGATTTCAATTTGTTGTTTAAAAGATATATATCAACGTTTGACCGGAACCACAAGAACCTGTGCTTGACTAGATTTTCCGATTCGAATCCGTCGAACGTTCGTATTGGCTGCACCCTGTTTATGAGCCCTGAGAGACTCAGGATGCTCGCACTTGAGTGAAATTCCAAAAATTGGCTGGGGCTGATGGAATTTCAAATTTTTTTATAAAATAACTTCCCCATACTAATTTTTTTCTCTCGCATAAACATTTGGTACTTTCCTTCAGGAATGGAAATGCGGTAAAATATTTGTCATTCCGAAAGAGTCCAACAGTACTGACGTAGTCGATACTCGTCCGATATCTCTTCTGTCCAACGTAGGGAAGTTACTGGAACTAGTGATCCTTCCAAGCATGACACAATTCTCTGAAGAAGCAGGAACAAGACAATTATTTGAAGACAATTTGGCTTCAAAAGTGCTCAACTGTAGACGCATTGGCTGTTTTTCAAGTCAGTATAAAAATAAATTGCCAGGCCAGGAAGGCCGTGGTAGCGTGCCTCATTAATGTAGCAAAAGCCTTTGATTCGATTCAGATCGACGGACTTATCTACAAGCTCCTTAAATTCGCTTCCCGGTGAGTGTAATAAAAATACTAGGCAGGTTCATGAAGGGACGTACTGCCTTTGCGATGTCTGACAGAGCTAGTCACAAACCCTTTGGTATCGATTCAGGGGTTCCTCTTTAATATATTCACGTCTGATATTTCTTGTATCAGAGATTAATTTAAACCTGGAATCGAGGTGAATCTATTCGCTGATGACTTATTGGCATGGCCTTCTGAGCACAGTCTCCGCTTTGCGCGAACGAGACTCCAAAGGTACCTGGACTCGTTAACTGCATACTATGGGTTAAGATAATTGCCTTCAAGTCACTGATAAGGCCCATACTCATGTATGCTGTTCTGAAATGGCAGGCAACAGAATCGTATAAGTGGAGCAAGATACGGTTATTGAAGCGAAAAATCCATCGGGCTTGCACTGGCTTGTACAAAAGGGACGACGGACGGCGCTGCCCTAGTCGACTACTGTACCGAGATACAGCGGTGGAACAGATCAATCTCTATGCTAAGAGGTTAGCCTCCCAATTTTAGGTCTTTTGGCGCTTTCGGGTTTCAGGAATTCCTTCTCCAGCGGGGAAGGAAAGGGGAGGAGGATTGCTATAGAAGGAAACCCTCCACCTTTGTCGCCTCCAGCCGATCAAGTATGCCTTTTTTCGTGGCCAGAATTGCGCGAATGTAATGTAGCAACTGATTCCATTTGTCAACTGATTTCAGCATCTCTTCGATTAGGCTATTTGGACGGATCTCCCGATTTTTCAGCAAGATCGCCACACTGTATGTCCCATCTTCTGCATGAAAAGAAAGAATAAAAGGGATCATGCTTCTCCCAAATGCAGAATATACAATCTGGAGACCATAACTTACCAATCTTGTGCATGTAACACTGAAAACAACCGTGTCCGCTCAGTAGCTGGGTCAGGTAGAAGTCAGTCTTTCTTGCGATCGACTGAGCCACGATCGCAAATCGTTGATGAGCCACGCAGTCTATCTTCCATTCGTCGAGAGTGCATCATCTTCCATGGCGAGCAACTTTTTCTTTATTACCCTCGTGCCTTCGGAGGTAGATTCTTTTACGCTCTCTAGCAAGGAGAGCGATGAGTATCACCCCTGCAATTACCAACACCGCTGACTCAGAGACTGTCCGGTATGCTGATGCGGTCCGCTGTGCTCCTTGTCTCTGCACCTGTGCCAGTTGTTTTCGGTGTAGTTCCTTGTTGAGAGCTTCACTCCATATCTGTGCTGCATACAGAAGCGTACATTGTACGACACTCATCAGCAGTCACCTTTATGTTGGACTTGGTCCCCCATGATTGACCATTGGTCGACTAATTGCCGAGACGCCTGCTGCAGTCTTGTTTGCCGTTGCCTTGATTTGCTCCAAGTACGAGACATTCTACAAGACCGGACCGAGACCGAGGATGGAGCCTTGGGCCACACCTGATGTGATTAGCATCCTCCGCCAGTTGACCTTGCATCGTGTCATAGATCAGGCTGCGATCCTTTAGGTGATTTCAGCCTATCCGCATCAGATATTCTGGTACTTGCAATGAGTTTTCCAGGACTTCCAGAATATCCGTCCATCTAGCGGAGTTGAATGAACTACCCGACGGTTGGACCAACTGCGTGCCTCCGCCTGTTGGCCCGCAGTCACCACCTCCTCGATTGCATCTATAGTGGAACGTCCCGTTCTGAAACCGTATTGCCTTGGAGAAAGGTCCCAGCGGCATGGATAACATCAGTGAGTCTTCTCTTTATCAGTTTCTCGAGCACTTTCCCGGCCGTGTCTAGCATGCATAACGTTCGGTATGCTGACGGCGACTCGGGATTTCCCTTTCCCTTGCTGATCAGCACGAGCCTTGCTGTCTTCCAACGCTCAGGGAAAACGCCTTCCAGCAAGCAGGCATTAAACGTACTGAGTAGCAAGTCAGGACAAGAATGATAGGCCAGTTGCAGTACCTCGGCTGGAATACCGTCTGGGCCCAGAGCCTTCTTCGCCTTCATAGAGAGAACTGCTAGTTCCAGTTTGTTTCTCGTGAAGAATGGACAGTCTGATGTTGTTTCCCTGTTGACGGCATCAACGTGGACGGGATGTTGGGGAAAAAGTGCCCGTACTATCTCGTCCATCATGTCCGCTTCAAGTACGCAGGGGGCCCGTAGAGCGCCGAGCTTCCGCATAACTTGTTTATAGCCCAGGCCCCACGGGTCCCGTTTCACGTCTTCGACGAGGTTCTGCCAGCAGCGGGCCTTACTCCTGTTGATCAATCCGCGAACGCTTTACTAGCCCACCGATATACAGACTAAAGAATGTTATTCCTGAGCACCACGTTCGCCGTCCGCAGTTTCGAACGTAGGCGGCACAAGTACCAGATTCATCAGGGTAAATAAATTTTAATAATAATAATAACAAATTTTAGTAATAATAAATTTTTATCTGGATGCGACAAGGAGCTCCTGCCAGGCCCTTTGCAGCCTTGTCCTGTATGACCGTAGCTTAGGCTTTTGAAACAGCAGAGAGGAGCTGCTCTTCGCCGTATCCTGCAGACCACCCAACATATTTTTGTTTTGCCCATGCAGAGTATTTTTTCGGCTTGTTTCTCGGTTACGAAGACTATGGCCATGCGTTGCCCTCTTTTATTTTCAGGAGTTAGTCGTCATTTGATCCGGCTTAATCTTGATCCGGAAACCCCTTTTGAGGCACTCTTCCACTTCCGTCATGTTCGTAACGCAGCCAATGTCCCTGATTTCGAGGGTGGCCATTGATTCAAGTGAGGCCACCGTTGCCTTTTCCCCAAGAGCCTTTTTTTGACTGCGTCACGGAATGAGTCTTTATTTGCTGTTTCAGGTCCAAATCATACAAGGAGGCCAACATATCCGGTCGGCTGGACTGTTCTAATGGCAGTTTGAGTGTCATCGGGCTTCACAGCTCCCTTGATTTCCCGAAAAACGTCTGCGCAAGTTCTCCAATCAGTCGGTTTGACCAGCAATGCATGCCTTAGGGCTTTGCGGCGTGGCTTACTTCGTTGTTCTTGTTTCTTGTTTGGGGTTGCTTTGCCTCTGTCCCCAGGAAGAAGCTTATCATCGGTCACTTTTTTGAGGAGGAGCCTTCTGGACGCTTTTCTGGTGGCCTTGGTTGCCACCACCTGGAATCCATCATCGACATAGCCTGTCCGTTCGCTGCTTCGTCCTTCCTTCTTTTGCCTCGGTCTCCGTGGATTGGACTGCTGGCAAATCTTTTGATAGCGCTATGCGTGCGAATCACTTGCGTTTCGACCGAGATATTGGCCCTTTGCTCTTCTTCCGCTTTAAGCCATTTACGTCTGTAGTGCCCGATTCGGTGTAAGAGTTCTTCCAGCTCTAATATACTGTCCCTGATGTCCTTCTTTATGTATTTTTGGGCATTGCAGGAAGCTTTGATCATTTTAACTGTGTTTCCTGCCTTACGCATGAGGCATTCTTCTTCATGACGATCCAACACGATGAGATTGACCTCCGCCTCATTTTGAGGCGGGCTTTTTCTGTTTGCGTCAGGGTCTAGAGCCCTGATGTCATCAGTGACAGTGTCTGTGGCAGCATCGCGTCGTATCATGTTTTGAATATCATCGGTGGTTTCTCCTACCGTGTGTCTCCCAGGCATTTGTTGCTCATACTTTTCTTCTTGTCTTACGGGACGTTCCGGCGTGCGTATTGTTTTTTGCTGCGCCCGAATGCCTCCAGTATCTCTGGTTGGTAGAGGCTCTCCGCTTTTATGTGTTCATTCGTCCGTTTGTCGTATGGGTTTTGTTGCTTGTTCGTTGCTTTTGGTTTTGTTGCGTTTGATATTCATTTGTAAGGCATCATGTTAAAAGGGTTCCCCCTCGGAGCCGCTATCTCCACTCGTGTGTGTAGTCGCCTAAATGGTCCCATGGGTGTCTGTGCAAAGCAGGGTGGCTATGCGAGGGTTGGCACCAGCCCATATGGAGACAGTTACTCAGAGCCAGACCAGCTCTAGTCGGGAGTTCGCCTCAACGAAACCTACACCACCAACTTAATAGTGCGAACTTCGAACGTACTCCGAGGCCTGCCAAGGTTTTACCGGGATGGAGACGGTATGGTTATTATATTTGAGCCGTTCGAGCGCGAGTTTCACCTCTGTGGTACTTGGTCCAAAATAATGTGTCCACCAGCCCAAATGAACCTAGTGGGATTCGTTGGTCGGTTCGTTTTCCAGCGTCGATTACATGGTCGTCATCAACTGAAGGACCCTTACAGAGACCTCCATGCCGTCGAGTACATGGGGGACATGTACAACCAGCTGCGGGGACCCGCGGGTAGTACTTATTAAATAAATTAAAAAACATTAAAATAACTGAGGTCACACTTAAGGTGAAACTGTTAGCAATTATAATTTAAAATTGTAAAATAAAGTACTGCTATATAATTTAATATGTGTTAGTACAGAGTTCTGGGCACAGCCATTAGACAAAGCCGGTAGTAGTAGGATAAGAAAAATTGTAAATAGCGATTGCAAATAATGTGAAAATCACCCAATAAAATAATTTGAATTTGAATTTTTGCTGTACTAATACATAAAAAGATTCAACATAAATTTTAGGAAAACCACCAGCGGAAAATCGAATAATGATCATATAATAGACCTGCGAAAACAGAGTAAAGACTTCCTTTCTCACATCGCACCCCAACAGAAAAACCAGAATCTTAATAATAGAACAATAACTATGGCACATTGAAAACTGGACTGAACACACTTTTAGCTAGTACAGCACGCGTTCGGTTGCCGGTACCAGCATGCTTTTGAATTATTCGCCAAGACACCAAAAGACAAACAGAAACCATTCTTTAACTTCTTAATCCCCAGTTACGCAACAAAATGAAAAATTAATAATTATTTCACAAAAGATGGCACCTCCATTGGTAATAACTATCTTGACCGGCGTAAAAGCCCAGACCATAGACATTCAGAACGTAAAAATCAACCACGATTATATTCCTATGAAAAGAGGAGAAATATAACAAATCGGTTATAACAACACTATTTTATATAAAATCAACTATACAGAGACACACGTTAGGTTCATTTGACTAAATATCAATTTGTTATCCGCACCCAAGGCAACATCACGTAACATATTAGAAATAGTAAAAAGAATATAACTCACTTACTTTTTCTTCGATCTAACAGACTTAAATCAGAAATTACCTACATATGCACAGGACGCGCACTAATAAACATTTTGGGGAAATGATTCAGAAATGTCGTTGGCATCAGGGACAATAGAAACGATTGGCATCTTGCAAGGAAAATTTAAATGATCTTAACGAATATTAAATCCCTTTCAATCAAAATGAAGCTAAACATATCAGCACAAACAAAACATTCTAACAAAGTACTTGAATAAAAATAATAACTTAAGACAACCTTGTTGTCTTCGTTCGCGATATCCTCAACTACTCGCTGAGTATGACGAATCTTGTACTTCGAGAAATGCTCTCTATAGACATCTTGAAGCGATTGTATAAATTTCTTGGGAATCTTAATGCCATTGATCACATTCGGGCTTAATATTTCCTTTAAAACTCTGATCAACCTTTCCTTATCGATAGTTGCGAGTCGTTGGTAATGCCTATCGAAGCCGGGATGAGGCCGCTCATGAGCAATTGCCTCGTTGCCTTCGGAAAATACAAGTTGTTTCCTGAAAACATTAATAGGTACCTCACAATATGGTATGAGTTCCGAACTATCCTCCATAGCACTATGCGCGGTTCCTGAAGATGAAATAAGAGTATTCACCTCCAGCTGTAGCCTTGAAAGAGCATCTGCTACTAAGTTAGTCTTACTGGGCCTGGGTAGTTAAACACCTCTATTCATTTATGCTCTCATTCTCATTCTATGCTCTCATTTGTAGCAAAGTTCTCCTCTGTCGTATTTAGGGATCTTGAAATATAAATAATCGGTCGATCTCTGCCGATGTCACCTAGCGATAGTACCGCTCCAATTGCATGTTTGGAAGCATCCGTGGTTAGGTTAAACGGTTTTTCGAAATCAGAGTACGCTAGCACCTCTAATGAAGTAAGAAGTTCCTTTAAATCGTCAAAAGCCTTTAATTCGAGCTCCCCCAGTGAAACTTCCTTTTTCTTTGACTGGTTAGCTTTAACCTGCGCATTGTCGCCCCTAGTCAAGTTCATCAAGAGTTTTGCTATGCTCGCAAAGTCCTTGATAAATTTTCTGTACTAAGATGCTGAACCAAGGAACGCTTTCAAATCCTTTAAATTCGTAGGGGGTTTAACTCTAGTATTAGCGGCTATTTTCTTGGAATCTGGAAGAATGCCCTCCCTTGATATAATATATCCCAAATACTCGGGATGATAATGTCATCAATGTACACAAAACACAGCCGTCCGATAAAAGGTTTCAATACATCGTCGATCATCCTTTCGAAAATGGCTGGTGCATTTTTAAAGCCGAAAGGCAGCCTCGTAAAGTCAAATCTCCCGTTTTCGGTAGAAAAAGTCGTTTTTGGAATATCCGTTTCCAGCATTCCGATCTGATGAAACCCGGATGTCAGATCAAGGGTAGTAAAATATTGTGAACTTCCAAAGCTGGTAAGTGTGTTCGTGATATCCGGAATTGGGTACGTATCCGATATTGTGACTGCGTTTAACCTTTTAAAATCTATAACTACCCTGTATTGCTTCTCACCCGCTGAATTCGCCTTCTTAGAGACGACCCAGATTGGAGAATTATAAGGACTCTTCGAAGGTCGAATGATCCTCTGGACGCCTCTCTAACCTCCGTCCGCACTCTCAAGCTACTCCTGACAGTCAGAATCGTGAGGAAACTCAGAATCAGACTCGACCTGAGTTTCCAAGTTATAGAGACGCTGCGATTTCCTAGGTAGATTTGCTGACTCAGGTGAGCGCTTCTGGCCTGGATAATTGGATGGCCGATTCATGTAATTGACCTGCGTAGTTTGGATAGATTGATCAATGTCCATTGGGGTTGGTGGTTTGGGCTGAATCGGCCTGTTGAAGTTTAATGGTGCCCTATTTTGAAATTGGTACATTTGGTTCCTTGCCGCCAAACTCAACTGTTGATGCGGTACAAATGCCTTTGGCTTGCTGTGCTCGAAGCGAGAGCTGAAAAATTGGTTGACAGGAGCAGAAATAGCATTATTACCCCGCCGTGGATGAACCGAGAAATTCCTAAAGTTTAAATTCTGAAACTCTAAACAAGATGCGTAAGCATCCGGGAGTGTTTGGCGTTTTTGGATAGTAAGCATTCGCGAAAAATCACCATTCAAGCCCCTTAAAAAACATCCAGTACTCTATTCCTACAATTTTCCATAAGCGTGGCGATAGTTTCCTGCGATCGATCCTCAGTCTTAATTTTATTTATAAGTAGCGATAATTGATGATTTACCGCTGCGTAAAATTCATCAACGCTTCTATTGTGTTGAGACATTGAATGTAGCTGATGCTCTAGAGTGCGAACATCCCGCTTATCAGCATAGTGGAGTGAGAGACATTTTTTAATACAGAGCCAGTCATCATCAAATATGTTGTATGATATCAGGGCAGCATCAGCCGGCCCTCAGATTTTCTGCCGAATGTGGCGAAGTATGGCCCTAAATATCGGTTTGTCACGCACTATTTCATAATCACCGAGGATTGTCTCCGCATTATGCACCCATGACAAATATTGGATGGGTTGCTATCAAATGTTTGGAGATCCCTTACAGAGTCGGGAAGTTTCTTGATATCATCAAGATCCTTCTCTGTTTTGGGCAATCCCGAGTTTGTCGAAATTGAAGAGCTAGGAGGGAGGCTAGTTAGTAATCTATGCTCTATTGCCGACAGCCTCCCCTCGCTCTGCTCATACCTGCTAATACAAGAATTTATGGCAGAAACGGTTTGCTCAAGGGCAGAAAGTCTAGCATACGCCCTCTTTGTGAGTTCGATTTGAGCATTGACTGCCCCCGTCAATTGCCGGATGGATTCATGAACTTCCTCCATTTTTTTTATTTTACGAAGTTAGAAAAAAGAAACAAATACAGTCACAAGACCACTTCAAAAACACAGGCAGACCTAATCTTCAGAAGTCAAAGCGAAAAATAGAGAAAATATATCACTGCACTGACAATAATTACACCGAATTCACAGTATTTCACTTTATAAAACCAGATGCACCGAAATACCTTTAAAACAACATGTAAAAACTTCTCACAACACAATTTTAAAAAAGAAAAAAATGCACCACTTAATGGGGTTGCGACAATCAAATAATTCAATGATAAATAACAGTAATCGAGCCACTAGTTAAAAAATTGTGTCACATGAAATGATTGCAATAATTAAATATTTCAATAATAAATTACAATAGTTAAGCCACTTAATATAATATAAATGGATTTACATCAAAACAATAGATGCTGCTTGCGGTAGAAGCATTTCCTTGCTATTCGAACGGTCCATATAACTCCTCTTTAACGCAGTCCGTTGAAAGTTGGAGAGCGGTACGGTATCGTCACTAGCTTGATTCAGAAAATTCTTCACTGAAGTATATCCAAAGTTTCACTATCACTGATCATCAGCACCAAAAAATTCCGTGATTTGCAATTACTCCTTTGTACGAACTGCTGCTTGAATCCCCCAATTAGATAGCGTATGCGCTAGTTCCCAGTACACCGTGTTCTTATGGAACGGATCAGGATATTTGGCCGTGTTCTTACGGAACGGATTAAACAATATCAGGGTAGTTGTCCGTGTTCTTATGGAACGGAAAAACTGCTCGGGCGCCTGTTATGATTATACATATGTATATTATATCTATCTCAACATGTAAGTTAAGAATTTAAACGCGGGTTTCTTTGAAAATTTTACTTTTCAGGGCAAGGCCTCTCATATTCTAAAAAATTTACAAATATATGAAATATTTAATATTATTTCTTTCTTAAATTAATTCATCGGTTGTCAGTTGGAATTCTTTTTCAAAGTTTGAATGTGTCAAAATCACTTCTTGGGAAATCATACAGTTTTTGAGATTATTAAACGCATTTAGAACCGTTGAATCAAGGCTCTTGCCGTTGAATCAACAGGTTCTTGGACACTCGTCCGTCTTCCTCTCTTAAAAGAGAAGTCAGGGACTTCGCAATTTCAGCATAATTTTAAATAAAGCGGTAGTAGTATCCCGACATTCCTCAAAAATAATCGTAAGTTTTTTATGGTTTAAGGAACAAGAAAATTCTTTTTTTTGCTTGAAATTGCTTGAACTTTTTGGGGGTTGGTTTTGATGTCATCACTATTGACAATGAATTCCGAAAATTCGACTTCTAGCTTAAGGAACTCCCACTTGTCGATCGAATCTTCATTTTAGCCTTCCAGAGTTTTGAGCACTTTCCCCAGATTTTTGAAGTGCTCTTCCTCACCGCTTCCGAAGATGATGATATCATCGATGTAAACATAGCAGCAAGTGTACACGTAATATGTCATCCAGAGTCTTCTGAATTATGGATGGAGCGTATTTCAGTTCAAACGGAATGCGTTCGAATTCTAATTTGCCATTGTTGACAGAAAATGCAGTTTTAGGGATGTCACTTACCTTAAAAGGTATCTGGTAGAATCCACTTTTGAGATCGATAAAAGTAAATAATTTGTTTTTCTCCTGATTGGCCAAGATCTTACCTATCTTTGGTATCGGGTACGTGTCCGCGATATTACCTGAATTCAGCTTGCGGTAAGCGATCACCATTCGATACATTTTCTCCCCAGATGCGTCTTGCTTTTAAGCGACGATCCAAGCAGTATAGTTATAGAGAAATGTAGATGGTCTGATTATTTCATCATTGAAAAGTTTATTAATCTCATTCTCCACTACTTCTTTTAAGGTATTTTAAGTTATGGGTATACACTAGAATATACAGAATCGACGTATTTTTCTGTTTTAATGTTTGTCTTTGATTTAGATGGGTAGTCCTGAAATCTATTTTATTAAATGTTTCTGTGATATGTTGTTTAAAGGGAATAAGAAGGTTGCGATATAATGTCATATCATTTTCATTCATAAGGATGACTGACAAATGAAAGGCTATAAGGCTTGGGAGAATGAAGAACTGAATTTTACTTGTTTGAGGGCCAAATAGATTAACGAACGCATGAGGTGTGGTTTGGACACTTCCTCCAATGGAGTTAGCCTAGAAAGCTTTTTTAAGTAAAGGATATCGACTGTGTCTCGGTTGTATTTAATTTTTGTCCAGTGTCCACTTAACATAACTGCTCTCCAATTCTTAATGTGTGTTCGGAGCATGGAATTGAAGAGTGCCTCAGCCTACCAAATATATGTCTTCTAATTGTTCGTCTTGATCGATATTTGGTTTGTCCTGTTGGTCAGTATATTCAATCAAGGTCTGGTCAAAGTTTTTGTCCTCTTTTTCAGTCTCTTTCTCGTATTGTTCTTCTATCGTATCATTTGTACCGTCGGGCTCTGTATAAAACAACCGTTGTACTTTGTGGGGTTGCTGTTGCCTCTGGAATTGTTGTGGAGGGCGTTTTTGGGCAAAATTTTGCCTATGAGGCCGATTAGCGTAGTTAATCACGTGAGTCCTTAAGGACCGGTCAACATCCATAGGAACGGTGCCTCGTAGTGGTTGAGGAGGCGGTTGGTTAAACACGAATATACACTGAGGCTGTTGAAAGTTTTGTTGATAAAATCGTGGTTGTTGTGATACTTGTAGATTATGGACAAGTTAAGGATAGAATTCACGCCTAGGAGCCAGAATCAGTGAAGGTTTTGGAACGCTAGGCATTAGTTTTTGTGTTGGAACCGGAGAAGAATTATTATAATTTCTGCGTGCAGTTGAATTAGAATTATTTACATACTGTGTGCGATAATCCATATTTTGAAATTTCAAACACAGGTCCAATGCTTGTGGCAAACCCACTGTTTCTTTAATAGCTATTAATCTTTGGAGACCACCCTTTCATCCCCTAATAAATGTATATAATCTTGTTGTCAAGATATAATTGAGTAATTATGCTCATTGCATCTCGACTCATGTCAATGGATCCTGGCTTGTTCATGATCAGTGACACGTAGCTGTAAACCTCCTGATAGAATTCGGAAACGGTATTTCCAGCTTGCACCAGAGTTATCATCTGAATTTCCAAGGTGCCGAAGGTTCTCTTGGCTGCATAATGCAGAGCCAGGCACTTAGAAATTTTAGACCAATTCAAAGGGTATTGTAGGACTCTAATGCTATATCAGCGTGGCCCACAATTTTATTGCTGATGACCGATGTCATGCCGTATTATTTCAGTTATTACACTTTTTTGCAAAGAGATGAATGCTCCTGGTTCCCCTGAGAATGTCTTCATGCTCTTCACTACATCAGGAATCCTGTCCAAGTCGGACAGATTTTGATCGTCACTGACGTTAACAGGTACATCGCCATCATTACTTATGTCGGAAGTTGGGTTCATGATAGAACCGAAAATGTCTCTTCCTTGCGTTCGAAAAGTGTCGGCGACCGCGCGTGAAATCTTTTGAATAAATTCGCTGTTATCAAATGGATTTGGAGCATTATTTTGCCTATTGCTACTACCTGGAATCTCGAGTTTACTTAACGCTTCACTCAGGAAACCGAGGTCAACTCTCGGGAATTGAATAGGGTTAATTGGATTGGACATTTTCTCTACCAAAATATAACTTCTCCTTTAAATTATTTTGCGTTGGATTGTAAACATTTACTTTTCAGCAAAAACGAGGGAGAACACGAACGAAACTTCAATTTTTAAATCAACATAATAGACAAAATTAAATCTAATGAAAAATTTGGTGTACAAAATATAGTCACTCATTAATACTAAAATATGTGGAATAAAAATACAATATATTATAATGGAATTGTCAAAATCGGGATTCAGGAAAAAGCACTTAATGGTTTGGTTTTAATTTTAATTAAATTTGATCAATTCGAATTAGTTATGATTTTCATTCGATTTCAATGTATTGTTTTATAATATTGGATAGTATAAAAAGTATTCAGCCTTTTTTGTCACTAGATGGCGTTCGCTGTCATATACCGGGGAATACTAATCAGATTGAGTCAAACTAACATGCGTTTGAAAGGTGACATTCCAGTCTACAAAATTCAAACGGGCAGTTTTGTATTTCGTCATTCGTGTCAAAAGTTGTATTTATTTAAAAGTGAGTGAAATTTCTGAATAAATTCGTTATATATTACAATATCACTACGATCAAGGTGAGAATGCATCGCAGGCTCGTGAAAAAATGTGTAATGTCTACGGTCAAGATTCTTTATCAAAGCCACAGCTAAGAGATGGTTCGCTCGCTTTCGTTCGGGGAATTTTGATGTCAAAGATGCACCTCGCTCAGGAAAAAGTCGATGGAATCTTACAAAAAATTGAAGAAGACCGACACATAAGCAGCCACGACATTGTATTGCTAAGGAACTGAAGATTCATCAACCAACTGTTTTGAACCATTTGCGTTATGCTGGATACGTTTCTGAAGCAAATCATTGCGGGCGATGAAAAATGGGTAAGATACGAGAATATCATTCGAAAAAGATCATGGCCAAAAAAAGGTGAGTCATCACAAACGACTTCAAAGCCAGGATTGACACTAAATAAGGTTATGCTGTAGGATTGGAAGGGAATTGTTTATCATGAGGTGCAAGAACCTGGCCAAACACTCAATTCGGCTCTGTACTGTCAGCAATTAACCAGATTGCAACAAGCAATCCAGAAAAACCGGCCAAAATTGATCAATAGAAAGGGCGTTGTCTTCCATCATGACAATACACGACAAAAAAAGGCTAAATACTTTTTAAGACTGTTATCCCAATCGCAATTTAAACTTTTTGTATACGTAATGTAAATTTATTTTAATTACGTATGCCAAAAAAAAATTTGAAAAAATTATATTTAAAAAATATAATTTTAAGGGCAAGACCCGTCTTTATCTGAAGAAAGTTACAAATGAACTGAACTATTAAATATTATTTCTTTCTTAAATTAACTCCAAATTTACAAGGATGGCATTTTGCTGTTCCCACAGAATTATGAAATTCCATAGTGATCCACTTTTGCATCGTGGCAAGGTGCGAACTTGTACGCTGAACTTTCGGTCCCGAAGTAATTTTTCTTCTATCCTTTGCTACTCACCTCTTAATCGTTACATTGAGTCGTAGTAGTACTTCATTGAGACTCTCTAATTTCACAATATATTTAACTTATGCTTTTAAAGAATCTTGGTCTAACAGCTTTTCATATGTTAAACTTCAAACGTTTTAAATGCGGACTACGCCGTTACATGGTCTATATAAATACATAAAAGTGGTTGCCATCTGCTCACATGGCTTAGAAATGATTATGGTAAATTCGAACTTAAAACTAAATTAACCTAACTAACCCTAACTTATGGTACCTAATCTAATCAAATAAATAAATAAACAAATAACAGTAACACAACTTTTGTCCAGCTTTAAGTTTACCTTGACAATTATTAAATTATTATTTAATATGAAGGTATTTTCTGGCCGCATGTTCTCTCCATAACACAACTTAGGTGTAGTAATGGAGGAGATCTATATTACTAAGCTTAATAATAACTTATCACTATCTTTTCTTGCCGAGGCTGGCAAGCTGCTGCACACCATTAACTATTAATCAAAATATCATTAGCTATCAACTAAGTTGTCTGGAAGGGGTCCCTTTTAATTTAACCCCGCATCCAAGCTCTGTCTTGGTTTTATGATTAGTTGAAGTATTATTCGGACAGTGGTCGAACCGAGGCCTAAGCCCTTAATTTCTTGACGAGGCCGGCAAGTTGCTGAACATCATTAACTACTAATTAGAACATATTTAGCTATCAACTAAGTTGTCTGGAAGAGGTCCCTTTAATTTAACCCCGCATAGTGGGAATGGGTGACGTTGTAGCGGAGGGGGAGCTCTCCGCGGCAAAGGATGCTTTCACGCGGAAAGCCAAGAAAAATCTACAAAAGTTTTATGAAATGTTGGAAGGAATGTAAGGGAGGAGTTCTTGCTAGACTTGCTAGCAAGTTGCAGGCTCCAACTACAATTACCTTCAGAGGGATTACGAGTAGAAGAGGAGGATTTTCCCACTACCGAAGAAGATGCTCTAGCTGATTTCAACAGCAAGTCCGAGCAAGAGGAGCCGATGGAGACGGTCCAAGAAGATCATTCACATCGGAAAAGACCAATTGTGTCTCCAACTCCAGAGCCCACTTCTATGCGCTCAGTAAGTCTGAGTGCAAACAATTTTCCCGAACTTCACGCTGCCGTTTCCAAGGCTTCGGCAAGCGTAAGAAAAGATGAAATTCTACCCGCCCCAGTGCGCAGGATAGCTGTCGGAGCTATGAAAAGTCCACCCAGCGTAGCAGCAACAAGGAAGCAAAGGGTTCCTCCTATTGTATGTTACAGGCTGAATCTTAAGCCTTTCAGGGAAAGAGTTGAACGAGCTCAAGGCCCCAAAATTTGATGTAACGGTTAACAGTTCTACACGAACATCGTTACACCCGAAAACGATAGAGGACCATAAAAGCCTTTTTGATTTTTGAAAATGGATAAAGGAAGCGTGCTACACCTATACACTCCCAACACAAAAAGCTGACACTGTTACTAAAGGGTGTGCACTCTTCCTATGATTTAAATGATGTAAAGGAAGATATAAGACAATGATGTAAAGGAAGAACTCCAAGCCATCCTAGGGGATGTTTTGGGAGCCAAAAGTTTCTCAACAGTGGCCTCAAAGAAGGAAAAGAAAACTCTTTCGTCCTTTGTTATTCAATTTAAGCCTGACTTCGACGTCAAAAAGGCTACGAATGTAAAAGCGCTCCTACACCAATAAGAAGACTGGGAACGGTTAGCTAAATCAAACACCTCACAGTGTTTCAATTGCCAACACTTTGGTCATGTAGCTTCAAATTACGGTATGGAATCTCGTTGCGTCAAGTGTGGCAAAAACCAACAGCCCAAAGACTGTCCGATTGAAAAGCAAGAGGGTAAATATGGCGTTTTTTGTGTAAACTGCAATAGTAAAGGCCACCCCGCGAGTTTCAGGGGCTGTCCTAAGGCTAAGGAGGTTTAGGAGAGAAGACGTAATCTCCTAAAGAAAAAGGAGAAACGGAGGAGTTTCGTCACTGCTTCGTTGAAAAACACCATCCGTAATGGGGTCTCATTCGCTAATATAGCAAAGGGTGCAACCAAGCCAGCCGCAGCTCAGCGTGTACGGCAAGCTAAAGCAAATAGTAGTAAATAGCAGCAAAAACATAGAAATTCTGTCATGAATAACGACAGCAATTAATTCTTCGGGTGTGACTTGTTCACGCTCGTACGCAAAGTGGATTCATTCATTTCACAATACAAAAACCCGCTAATCTAAGTAAGAAAAACGTAGAAAAGCGTACTTAGACTTCGCCTTCAAAATCTGTTGTAGCGATGAGCTCCATTAAGCTCTCTATCTTTAACATTTGTTCCCTACCTCCACGTTTCAAAACTAACTCTGTCCAAGAATACTTGGATATGCATAGACCAGATTTGATGTTCATTTCAGAAACAAGACTGAAAATTAAACACAGAGTTCACTTGGGAAATATAACGACATAAGCGATGACGACCCAGATGGAATCCTTGGAGTGGCTGTGGCTTGCAAGGAGCATCTCAAAATTCAGAGACACTGCCTTCCAAGTCTGAAGTGTGGTGACGATTTGCATTTGTTGGAATATACGTTAAACACGGATATTCGGTAGGGGATCTCACTGAAGACTTGGAAACAGTATCCGTTTTGTATGCAAAGTTTGATTGCTTTGCGATAATCAACGCAATGATTTCAACCCAGTGATTTTAATCACACCGTGATTTCAACGCAGGATATCCTTCCTGGGGTAATCCCGTGTCTAATGTATATGGAGCGGCTCTGTTCAACAGGGTGCAAGCAAATATGAATCTCATTTTGATTGCGCCGAACGAGCTCACCTTTCAAAGAAGCTCGTCAACCATTGATTTTTTTTATTGTGTCTGCGAAACCTGGTAAATATCTCCCACAGCTGGAGGAACTTTGAATATAAACGCATTGACGCCGAGTCAGATTATATTTTGGTAGAGCTGACCATAGGAATGAAAAAGGATGTAAAGCTGGAGATATCAGAACCTCAATTCTTATCCCATACAACCGTGGGAAGCAATTAGTGCTGACTTGAGTGGGAAACTTGACGATATTTCAAACAGCAGATCGAAAAATCTCACACCACCGAAATTGAAGAGGGAATTGCTTGCTTAAATCCAACCCTTAATACGGTTTTCTCAAAGATCTCCATAAAAACTCCTCCAGGAATTATCTTTATAGAGATTTACCACAGGACATTTTTGGGCTTCATCGCAGAAGTAGCACCCTAAAAAAACTACGCTCAAGAATATACCACCACAAATTGAATGTAGTTAACTGGGAGGGCCAGAGGGTTCACTTTCTTATACTCTCTCTTAACAGAATGATCTCGAGAAGAATGTCTGATTTAGCCAATGAGAGATTCGAACAGACCCTAGAAAACATGAGGCCCGGCGACTGGATGTCCCCCAAATAAGCATACTGACTGGCAGTAAGCGCTTGCCAGGAGTTCTGACTTATAACGGTTCCATGCTCCTGGATGGAAAGGCCGTTGCTGACACCATCGCAAATCATTTCGTGAAAGTTATTCAAGGGAATTCAAGCAAGCAAGGATTCTGATTTCAATTTGTTGTTTAAAAGATATATAGCAACGTTTGACCGGAACCACAAGAACTTGTGCTTGACTAGATTTTCCGATTCGAACCCGTCAAACGCTCCTATTGGCTGTACCCTGTTTATGAGCCCTGAGAGACTCAGGATGCTCGCACTTGAGTGAAATTCCAAAAAATTGGCTGGGGCTGATGGAATTTCAAATTTTTTTATAAGAAAACTTCCCCATACTTATTTTTTTCTTCTCGCAATCCTTCTTAACAATTGCATAAACATTTGCTGCTTCCCTCAGCAATGGAAATGTGCCGAAATATTTGTCATTCCGAAAAAGTCCGACTGTACTGATCTAGTCGATACTCGTCCAATATCTCTTCTGTCCAACGTCGGGAAGTTACTGGAAAGAGTAATCCTTCAAGGCATCACACAGTTCTCTGAAGAAGCAGAAACTGTACCGGAAAGACAATTTGGCTTTGAAAGAGCCCACTCAACAGTAGCCGCGTTGGCTGTTTTTCAAGTCAGTATAAACAGAAGTTGGCAGGCCAGAAAGGCCGTCGTAGTGTGCCTCATTGATGTAGAAAAAGCCTTTGATTCGGTTTGGATAGACGGACTTATCTGCAAACTCATTCAATGTGGCTTCCCGGTGAGTGTTATAAAAATAGTAGGCAGTTTCATGAAGGGACGTACTGCCTTTGCGGTGTCTGGTGGAGCTAGTTCCGAACCCTTTGGTATCGATTCAGGGGTCCATCAGGGGTCTATTCTAGACCTCTTTCTCTTTAATATATTCACGTCTGACATTCCCTGTATCAGAATTCCAATCTAGAATCGAGGTGAATCTCTTCGCTGACGACTTATTGGCTTGGTCATCTGAGCACAGTCTCCGCTTTGCGCAAACGAGACTCCAAAGGTACCTGGACTCGTTAACACCGTTCTATGGAAAGGGGGGGATGACGGTTAATGCTAGGAAAAGCGAGCTGATTTTGTTCAAGGACCCACATCAAAAATATGGACGTCGAATGAAGAACATCCGTGATAACAGGCTAAAGTTAAACGGGCAGATGGTGCACTGCTCGAAGCCAGCGAAGTATCTGGGGGTGATTTTCGATACGAAAAACACCTTCAGTGCCCACGTAGACTCCATTTGGAAGAAAACCATTTATGCATACCATCTTCTCATGCCTCTTTTCAGGAAACAGTCAGCGACCAACAAACGGGTCAAGATACTTGCCTACAAGGCATTAATCAGGCCTATACTCATGTATGCGGTTCTGATCTGGCAAGCAACAGCAGCGTACACGTGGAGCAAGATAGGAGGATTATTGGAGCGAAAAATCCTTCGGGCCAGCACTGGCTTGTACAAAAGGGAGGACGGACGGCCCTACCCCAACCGACTACTGTACCGGGATGCAGCGGTGGAACCGATCAATCTCTATGCTAAGAGGTTGATCGAGTGAGCGACCAAACGTATGGCGGAGCACGAGACCGCCACAATTAGGAACGCAGCAGATAGTCGAGCGTTGGAGGCAGCCAACGGTTAGGATAAGGAATTATATTTAATATTTTTAATAATAGTTAGAAGCAAAAATTGTACAACTGTAAATAACGATTCCTGTAAATGAATTAATACCTCTTAAGTACATTAAATAAAAAAAAAAACATAAAAATAACTGAGGCCACACTTAGGGTGTAAGTGTTAGCATTAATAATTTTAAATTGTAATATAAAGTTAGGTCTATTTAATTTATCTGTTAGCATAGAGTTCTGGACACAGCCATTAAGCAAAGCCCGTAGGTTAAGTATTAGGGTAAGAAAAATTTGTAAATAGCGATTGTAAATACTGTTAAAAACAAAATCACCCAATAAAAATAATTTGAATTTGACTTATAACTATCCTATTTGGCTAAACATAACAGCTAATATTTAAAGTAAAAATTAAGCTTCCATCATATATCTAAAGAGGCCAGCCCCTGTGTGTGTTGGGAGCAGTCGTTGTATAGAAAGGGGGTTTTGGGGTGGAATTTATTTCATTGAGATTGTAGTTGGCCAGTATATTAGATGGTAATAGGAAGTAGGGGCTATCTTGAGATGAATGTTCTAGGAGTGCTCTGATAGTGGTTGATGGGTGATCACGCCATTTATCCAGCCGTTTTTTTTTTTTGAAGTACCCATTAGATATTGTAGGAGGGGAGTTATTCCGGTCTCTTTATATATCGACCTTTTTCGGTAATACTTTTGATTTGGACTATGGTATTTCGAAGTTCACTTTCGGAGAATTTTCCTCTCGGAAATTTCCAGCTCTTCAGCTGCTGCTGGGGATATGGTGAGCCGGATTGGGTAGTAATACGCTGGTATTGCTCTTATTAATGTTTTGTACATAAGGACTTTGACAATTTGTTGGACGGGTTTCGAGGCAAGGAAGGGAGCTGTCAGTGCAACTGCAGATTTGGCTTTGTTTAAGGCTTTGCTAGTATTTGGGTTCATTTTTAAATTTCTTTTTGTGAAATTTAAATCCAGATATTTGATGATTTCTTTTTGAGGAATGGCTTCTCTTTCAGTGTGTACCTGTAAGAGCCTACTTTATTTCACCGCCAATCGATGTCCTTTACCGCTAGCATTACGGAAACATATAAGTTCACATTTGAGCGCGTTGATAGTAAGACCCCCATTGATTGAGATATAGTGCCACGGTGTCGATTGCTCTCGCAGCTCAGTTTGCGCCTGAGAAGGGAGAGCATGTTCTGCAGTTAATAGTATGTCATCAGCATACATGATAGCGTCAATGTTATCATTGAGAGTAGCGATTAGAGGATCATGGTAAACGGTATGTGCTCGTGGTCTTGGCATGTCATAGAGAAAGAAGTTGAATAGTGATGGGCCAAGAATGGATCCTTGTGCAACTCCAGATAGGATTTGGATAGGTCGGGATTATTCCTGGGCAATTTGAATCTCAGTTAATCTATTCTGTTGGAAGCTGGATAGGATACGGATTAGGGAAATTGGACAGGTCTGAATATAAGCCCATGAATCCATACAGAGTGAAAAGCCTTCTGCAGATCCAATGTGCATGCTACTGTGCTACTGTACTTTTGAAGATTGCGTATGACCTTGTTGTGGAGAGTCATAATGGCTTGCTCTGTTGACCTTGCCGATTCAAATCCGAATTGGAATTCTGGGATGAGACGAAAATAGAAGGTTTTGAAGCGAGTTAGGATGATTTTTTCCAGGACTTTGCCAAGATTTGACAACAAGGATATTGGACGAAAATTATGGATTTCACCGTTGCATCCGGGCTTAGGAATGGGAATTAGTTGGCTTAATTTCCCCACCTTTAGAATATACCCGTTGTTTAAGCAATTATTCCATATTATGGTAAGGATTGGGGAGCTAAGAGGGCCTCATTTCTTTAGAAATTTATTAGGTATGCCATCCAGGCTGTGGGATGTTTTGCTGTTTAGATCAGAAAAATGTTCTTCAATTCGGGTATGTTAGTGCAGATAGTGCGTTCTTAGCAAAGGTGACCGTATAACGCTTCGCAGAGACGGACTTTCTCACCCCAGGGAGGCAATGGATCTGTTTCCAAACTTAAGTGGGTCTCTGTCTAACTTGAATTTAGTGGAATGGCAGCCGGTAAGGATGTTAATTTCCTTAAAGGCGTCTGACGAGGGCTTAAGTGAGTTGAGTCTACTTTTGTAGTACTCATTAGTTTCATGGCTGATACTTTTCCTTATATCGTCAGATAAGGCAGTAAAGTGAATTTTGAATGAAGTATATTCTTCGTTGATTCTGTTGTAATGCCGATGAAAAATATGCTTTAGCCTTTGTCACATGCTTTTACATTTTTTGATCAAGTCATGCGTTTTTGGAGAGAGACAATGATAGAGCTGATTTCGACATTTCTGGAGAGGAGCGTGTAGGTTGAGATTGAATGATTGAGTTAGAAAGGGTTGAGATGTGAAAATCGACTTCTAGATTAATCAGGATTCGGTTATCTGGTGGCTTTGGTGGTATACGGTTTTCAAGATCATCCCTGATTTTAGGCCGCTCGATATAGGAATTTGATCTAAATCGGCCGGGACATGTTGAAGCGGGAGTTTGGTCATTAAGGGTGATATTAAGTAGGAGCCCATAGTGGTCAGACAGTGATGGGAAAGTAATACATTTAATAGAGGGATAGGTTCCTTCTAAAAGGTCGTGTGATATAATAAAGCTATCCAAGAAAGAACTGCCTTGGGGAAATTTGGGACGCCCGCGTTGATAATAACACACGTTAGGTCTGGGCCAGAAGAAAACCATTGGAACAATGCGTTTCCATTTGTATTCCGTTTAGAGTCTCCCCAGTGCTTGTGTCTGGCATTGAAACAACCGCCTAGCAGGAATGAATCGTAGATAGAAGCAATGTTGAGGATTCTATTCAGTACGTGAGATACTAATGGATCACAGGACCAACTAGGATTTTAGCAGGGAAGCCATTTTGATACTTTGATCATATAGATATTTTCTTTTGTCATGGTGGATAAAGGAATTGATGTTAAGACTGGTGATACTTAGATTATTTACCAATGTTTACAATGTTGGCGAATTATATATTGGAGACTGGAGTAGAAGGTACTGGAGCAGATGGGAAGAGGCTTAGACGGATTCTGGAATAGGAAGCCATGGGTGTGGAGGGGTTCTCTCTCGCTTCATTAATTCTCCTTAAATTTTTTTTGCCGCTCTGGAAAGCCGGAAAAATTCGGTGGATGCCCTTCTGTTTGGCACATGAAACAGAATGGGGGAGTGTTAGCCAGCTCGCTTGTCTTCCTCGGGCAGACCTGAGAACCATGCTGCTTCACACAGGCGACGCAGCGTTCGGAAAATCACAGTTGGCAGACACATGGCCAAACCTTTGGCACTTATAGCATTGCATTAGGTCACCATTCCTGAGCTTTTCCGAAATAGCTCTCTGACGGAGCACGTAGCGTACTTTAATCAGACGAGGTAAGTCCTCGTGAAAGCAAAGAGCAACTTTGTTCACGCCTGAAGAGACTTTGTTGGCCCTCAACCATGCAGTGCTAAGTGCCCTCACTGATTCGAGTTTTATTTCTGGGCACTGAGACTTAATGTCCGCCTCAACAGCCTCTGAGCCAAAATCCGCTCCGACACCACGGAGCATGGTTACTTCTTCTTTCTTTCCTTTGGGGTAAATGAAAGAATACCCTGTTACCGAGGAAGACTTTATGAGATTCATTATGTAGTCGTAAACATTTATGTTGTCCATTATGACTTTGATTTTTTTTCACCAATTCGGGTCACCCTATACCGTGTGTCCGGATTTTTTTCGTTAACATTTTAATCAATTATTTCCTTAAGTACTGAGGGTGCAAGACCTGCAATGAATATAGGGGGATAAAATATTTTTTTTTGTGATTCATGAGAGGTTTTCAGTGCGTCACTTGAAGACAAGACGTGGAAAGGATTGTTGTTAATTGGGAACACCTTAGGGGAATTTTCAGGGGCTTTCCTTTTTAATACCAACCTTCCTTTTGCTACTTTGAAATCGTTAGCTTCCTTGTTGAAGAGCGCAATATCCGCCTCGAAACTTGAAGGATGTTCTTGTTGCGTCTCCATCGCTGCTACGGCGCTTATTTCCTTACGAGTCGCCTTCGTTTTCGGAACTTTGCTAACTTCCATTACAGCTACGTCATAGCCTTTTGTTCCCTCGGGAAAATTGTATTCGCTCACCTCCGCTCGCACTACTTGCCCAGCGGGTGAAGATTTCTTCAATCGTTTTATTTCAGGAAATCGATATTTGCTCGATTTTTTTTATAACAAACTATTATTAATTTACCCGCTGCTAAATAAGCACACGTGTTGACGTCTCACGTCAAAAAACGCTCTCCTCACATTGAGTCGCCTCACATATGAATTGGATCATACAATCTAAAAATAAAACGACGCTAATATTATAGACGCCGTATTCCCGAATTCG
The DNA here is from genome assembly GCA_954870665.1 of Stratiomys singularior. Lineage (NCBI taxonomy): Eukaryota > Metazoa > Arthropoda > Insecta > Diptera > Stratiomyidae > Stratiomys > Stratiomys singularior. The sequence continues at coordinate 76,905,386 of OX940878.1, read as the reverse complement.
CCTATAAATAGCTCTAGCATATCTGTAACTGAGTAACAAAGGCAATCGCATAGTGTTCATCGAGGTTTTTCCATAGGAATATGATCCTCGCCAATTGGAGCCATATACTCGCATGAAAATTGCAATACAGTATCACTCTGTGTCTTCCTCCGGCACATCACTCTGTTTCTTTTTAATTTACGTGTCCGAATTTGCCAGCAATTGGATTATAGGGTATTATGGATTAAATGACACTGATTTATATGAATGCAATCGAAAAATAAAATTTGAAAATTGGCTATCAAGGCTAAGGAATTAATCCTGTAAATTACGTTGACGCCAATCGCTGCTAGTTAGTTGTCTTTAATATATTTCCTATTCTTTCAGTTTATGCTTGTAGTTGGTGAGTAAAATTTCCTTATTTGCATTAGAATTAAGCTAGAAAATATGATTTTGTGTCAAAATTGCGATTTTCTACGTTTAAGAACACTTAGGGAACGCGAATATGAAAAAGTTTGGGGACCGCTAAGCAAATTTGTACTTAATTGCACTCTAATCCTGCTAATTATCTATACAAATGACATCCCAGCTCAATTATCGGCAAAAATAAAAATGTGGAAAAATTCGGACCGTTCAAATTTCAACGATGCAAATTTGCAAACTTCAGACAAAAGGACGGTTTGCGGTGTGTATGGCAGCCGGGACGGGGCGGATCGCTTTAAACAGGCGGCGTAGGTCTGTCACAAAATCCTGAGGGCTGTTGGAAATTGAGGAACGAAAAATTCGCCTGCAATCCGTAGTGCCGTGCCTATTTCGGATGGGGAGGCTTGCAGGCCCTCCTTGAACGTTGTTCGCAAGCCTAACAAGCCTAAATAGCCGGAATGGCTGGCTTACTTCGGTAACGCATTTTAAGAAGGCCTTGAGTGTGCCGTGCATTCGTTCCACCATGCCATTGGCCTGTGGTGGTACGGTGTGGTGTGAACGTGGTTGGTCTCAAGAAGCGGCCGAGTTGATTTAACAGATCACCAATAAATTGACTACATTGGTCTGAGTTGATCTTCTTAGGTGTACCGTATATGCTGATCCAAAGGTCGAACAAAGCTCTGGCAACGGTTCTTGTCTTGATGTCGTGCACTGGTATGGCTTGAAGCCAGTGCATGTACCGATCGATGACGGTGAGGCAGTTTTCGAACCGCTCACATTGGAGAAGCTTCATGAGGTCGGCGTGGATGTGATCGAAACGCCCATCCAGCGTCTGGAAACTGCCCAACTCGGTGCGCATGTGGCGATGCACCTTCGACAGCTGACACAATACACATTGCTTAGCCCACCAAAATACGTCCTTCCGAAGGCTTGGCCAAAATAACTTAAGCGCTACCCGCTTTGCAGTGACACGGCGACTGGGATGCGAAAGCTGATGCACTGTGTCAAAGGCATAATCGGCGCAGCGTGACTGGTAAGTAGGACTTGTGAGTCTGGTTGAATCCGACATAGTGTATGGTTGTCGTCCAATTCGAATTGACGCAGCTTTACTCCTTGGAGTATGGGTTACGGGAAGCTGTGTTAAAGAGTGGGAAGAGTGTTAAACACTCACCGCAACCTGACACAACACTCTTTTATTTTGCTTTCTAGTTGCTTATTGATCTGAGGCTTGGGTATTTGCTGTTTCTTACTTCGTCTCGGATTTTGAGGATTTCTATTGTTCTGTTTGGATTTTCGTCTTTTCTGTCAAATAGTTTCAGTGCTCTGTCTCGTATGTATTTTTCTACTTTGTCGATACGTAAGTCTTTGTGTATGTCCGTATTCCGAACATACTATGGAATTCGGCAAATCCACCGCAGGGCTCTATTTTGTAGGGACTGGAGCGCATTTTTTGTTTTTGCTGTTTGGCAGAAAGCGGTACTGCCGTATAGTAGTGTTGGTCTGATGATTTGTTTATATATCAGGATTTTGTTTTTTAAATTTAACCAACCGGATGCGAAGAGCGGATGTAAGGAGGAGAGTATACCTATGCAGTGTGATCTTTTTTTATGTATGTGGGGTTTCCTGTCGTCTAGAATGAGTCCTAAGTATTTAGCTGTCCTTTTCCATGGTATTGTGTCCGAGTCTACGTGTAGAGTCGTTGGATGTTGTGCTCTGCGTCTTATGAAGAATATTGCTTGGGTATTTTCTTTGTTTGCCTTGATTTTCCATTTGCGGAAGTATTCTTGCATAATTTCAATTGAGTGCTGCAGTTTTAAAGTGATGACTTCTGCTTGTCTTGAAGTATAGTATATGCAGGTGTCGTCCGCATATAATGATACTTGAACATTATTTTGAAGGGTGTTCAGATTTTACAATATTGGTGAAATGGGTGATCCTTGTGGAACTCCAGCTTGGATCGTTCGCAGACTCGAGAGATGATCTTCCACCCGAACTCTGAATGATCTGTTTTTTAGGAAGGTGTGTAAGAGTTGAATGAACGGTCGCGGGATAGAGAATTCATGCATTTTGAAAATAAGTCCTGCATGCCCGACTTTGTCAAAGGCTTTCTTAATGTCAAACATAACTAGGCCTGTTGACTTCCTGCCGTTAAATCCTTTTCTAATGTGCTGGGTCACACTTGGTCACTGGCCCTCACCAGTTGGAGTTCCGTCGAATGTGCTTCTCTGAATCCATATTGTTCGTCCAGAATTATGCGTTATCACTTCATTCAATCTGGTCAGTAATGCCTTTTCGGCTACTTTCAAGATTGACGAGAGAAGGCTTATAGGTCTCCAATTTTGAGGGAAGGCATTCTCGCCAGGCTCGAGTCTCTGCATGAAACTCTCCCATTGTTCATTTCGAAACTGGCGGATACGGTCTCGAATTTCGTTTGTCAACCGGTTAACTTTCGTTCGTAGTCTAGGATCACCCGTGCTCCTAGCTCTTCTCCGACATTGATTCCTCCTCCTTATCTTAGTTTTGATTTCGCGCGGGAGTTCGTAGGAATTGTATTCCCTTATCGGAGTTGTGGCTGTATTATCCTATTTAGCCTGCTGGATAATGTTGGTTACTATCTCTATAGTTTTCCCGACATCATTGGCTGTGTTTATTTCTTGGGTGAAACTTTCGTTAGCCAGATGGTCGTGGAAAGCTTGCCAGTCAGTTTTCTTCCTACTTCTTATGGGTTCATCTATATAGACGTCTTCTATTAGGAAGTGTACCGGTTGGTGATCTAAGGAGACTTCGTTGAGGACGTTTATTCGAATATTAGCCTGGAATTCGTGGGAAATCCCAAAGTCTAGGATATTCCCGCGTGTCTGACCAAAATGCGTTGGCTCATTGGGTAGGTGCAGGCTTGCGTTGTTGCTTGTGATGAATCTGTTAAGCTCAGTCCCAGCTTGATTACTTCTCACAGCACCCCATTGCCTATGGTACGCATTGAGGTCTCCATTGACCAGAAGTGACCCTTCTATTTCGAATAAGGTGTGTAAGTCATGTTTGAAGTGCCAGTTTTTTTGGTGGGTTGTACACCGAAATAACCACAAACTCAAAAGAATACGTCTGAACTATGTTGGCTGTTACTTCTGTTGTGTGTAGCTGTGGGGTATGGATCAGTTGATGTCTCACGTTTCTCCTCACGAGAATGGCCGTTCCTCTTCCCCTGCCTGTCGATCTGTAATTTCGGTATAGATTGTAGTTTGGAAAGTGAAGATGCATTCTAGGCTTCAAGAAGGTTTGCTGGATGAAAATAATTTCAAATTTACTATCGAGAATAAATTGGCTAAACTCTCCAGTTCGTTGAAGCAAGGAATTAGCATTCCACGTGAGTATAGAGACGTGATTTAACTGGTTCATTTGTGTTTAAGTCGTAAGTGTTTAAGTCTGTGAGTTGTGCTGCGAACATGCCCTGGACCATTTTTTCCATCATGTCTTTCATCATCAGTTGAAACTGAGATTGCATGTTGGCAGAAAATTGCGGAATGTTCTCCACCGCAGTTCACGCATTTTGGCTTTTATTCTATTTTTTTCTTGCACTGTGTTAAGTAATGCAACCCGTCACATTTCACACAACGAGCCTGAGCATGACAATTGCCCGAGGAGTGTCCAAATTGTTGACAGTTGTGGCACATTGGCTGTCCGTTTCTTGGTTTAATGGCCTCCACTTTTCAGATCAGCTGGCATACAGATTTAATATTATATATGGCTGTTTCCTCCTTTGGAAGGAGAACCTTAAGTAGTTTAGAGGGGCCTGTTTGAGTTTTAAGCCAGAATACTTCCAGAGGATGGAAGCCTTGGGACTCTAGGTCTATTTTTATATCATCCAGTTCTAGACTGTGGAGGCCACGGAGTACGCTATTAAGGTTTCTTTCCTCCGGGAGTTAATAAGTGTGGTATTGCCACTTATTCTCTGTCAAAATTTTTGTGATTTTTCGATGGTCATGTGATTTCTCAGGGATTATCTGGATACCTGGATAAACCCTTTTTGCTGAAACTGTTTTGATGTTGTTCTGTCTGATTAGTCTGTTCAGCAGAGTCCATTAATCCGTCTCTCGTAGGATGATTGGTACTGTCCGTTGTTCGGTAGTTTTTGAGGTAGCACCTGTTCCAGTTGTATTGGGTGGAAATTTAGAAGTGGATGGAATGGGCTGTGGCGTGGTTTTCGGCTTTGAAATCATTACTGCCTGTGGAAGTTTTACAGCGGGTTTCGGGGCCGGTAGGGGTGGGAACTCCTCATCTTCTTTCATCTCTTCCTCAACTTCTTCTTCTATCTCTTCAGTAGAAGAACCCGATTTGTTCGAACAAGCTAAATTGTTAGAGGAGGACGAGGAGTTCACATTCCTCCGTTTTTTGTTTTTGTTGCGTTTCTTTCCTTTTTATTTTCTTATTCCTTGATTTTCTCCTTCAGACTAATATTGTCTTGAACTTGCCGCTGGTCGGCAAGTTCGTCAAGAGCTTTTTGTTGCTTTTCTTGATTGAGCCGTAGGTTTTCCTGGAGGAGCCTCAGTTCCTTAAGAACTTCTCGAAGGTAAGAGTTAGTGTTTTCGGCTTCGCTAGGCCGGCCGGCTTAGTCCTGTCCTTGTCAGGTTCCTTTTTATCCCCCATCCTGTCAATATTCCCCCGGTTTTTTTTTTTGGAGCAAGGGTTAAAACTCCGATCAGTTTATTTTCTTTGTATTTAGTTATATCAGTGTATAAATTAATTTTCAAATATGTAGATGTGTATATTCACTAATTCAGAGTGTCGTGTAGACTATGAAGAATCATCAGTCAGTCGTGGTTAGTCGAAGTGTGAAGAAGTCCTCCAATAGAACAAAACTGAAACACGTTAGTCGTGATCGTGGGTTGAGTCTGTGTTAGTGTAGTGGACGCGTATCGAGTGGTTTTCAGGTTGCTGCGAACGCCGTCGGTGTGTGTCTTCGTTTTACTGACGGGCGTCGTTTTACTGACGCTGCCGGTTCGTAACGCAGCGCAAACGTTAACGTGTGTGGGTGCATTAGCAACAGCTAATCGGGTCCGCCACTCCGTGGCAAGACAAGGAGAAACTATTCCGAACTCAAGGCTATTAGCAGCCCCAGCATGGATGGAGATGAACTTTTTAGGATCAATGTTGATCAGTGAGAATCAAAAACTAAAGGACGCATTGGCCGAACGTGAGAATAAAGTGAAAAGTTTAACAAGTGACCGGGACTCATTTGGTGTAGAATGTGTCAAAATGAACGAAAAAATCAGTGAACTCTTTGAGGAAAACGCTAAAGTGAAATGCGACAATTTACACCTGTTAGGAAACAATAATAAGCTCCTATCGGAAAACGTAAGCCTAAGAAAAATAGGTGGCAGTGACAAAGTGAAAAGAAAAAAAAGCAAGAAAAACAAAAGTGGCAACCACAGTGAAAGTGAAAAGATGAACCAAAAGATGGCTACAACAAAAATAGATGCTCGATCAATTGTAGTAGCCTTGAAGAGAGACATGAGATTTTAGATATATTAAAAAAACATAATTGTAATTTTTTCACATATACGCCCAAAATAGAAAAAACAATTAATTTGATAATTAAAAACATTTGTGAAGGTTACAGCTCGGATGAAGTTTTAGAGGCATTTGAAGATTTAAGTCTCAGCAAAGACATCATGGGCATAGTACCCTTTGCATCTAAGCGAAGGCCTAACTTAAACTTTTTCATCCTCAAACTTAAACCTGAAGCAAAGATTGGGGAATACCTGAAAGTCAGAAACCTTTTAAATCAAAAAATCACCATTGAGAAACTTGGATCCCCTGAGATGATTCAATTTTTCAAATGTCAGAGGATCGGACATGTAGCCATCAATTGCTCTATGAAAGCAAGATGTGTGAAGCGCATCGGGGATCATGAAAGGGAAAATTGTCCGATCACCATCAACGATCCAGTTCCTTGCGTACTATGCAAAGAAAGTGGTCACACTGCTAGTTCCAGGGGCTGCCCTAAATGGCAAGACGTCCTAACAAAAAAAAGAGATGGTGCCAAGAAAATACAAATAGAACGTAAGGATAGTTATGAGCGATTGGTAACTAAAAATATCACATTCGCCGACATGGCTAAAAGAAATCTTGCGCCAACAACCTCAAAGAGTATTAAAGATACTGCAAAGTCGTTTCTGGATAAAGCCAGCGAAGAGTGTTTCGGCTACGATTTTGACACATATATGGGCAAAATCAAAAATTTTGCAAATGTTTATAAAACTTTGCATAACATTGAGGGTAAGAGGAAAGCGCTTCTTAACTTCGCTCTTCAATTAGAGCTTGACGACCTCATCCACGCTGGTTAAAACGAACAGTTGTAGTATTCAGTCATAGGAACAAAGCAATCACCAATATTGAAAAAGCTGACATCACTGCCATCGAAGTCAGAGTACGCAAAGGTTGGGTAGCTGTATGCTCTGTATATTTTAGACAGAGTGAACAAACCTCAACTGAATTAGATATTATTTTCAGCAGCTTTATTATGCATGATGCTATAATTGTCGGAGGTGACTTCAATGCCAAACACACAGATTGGAGAAACTACTCAAATAACCTGAACGGTACACGACTGAAGAGCTGGATTGAAAATACATCTGACATTTATAAAGTAAAGCAATTCTTTTCGAGATTTCCCAGTAGAATAGATCATGTGACCTATTCGTATACTGATTTCTTCTTCTTATCCGAAAATCTTATCACTAATCAACTGTCACAGAAGCCACTCTTGAAAGCGTTAGACTTCGATTCTGATCACAGAGTTATTGAAATTTCCACTAAAATCAGTAGGCTTTGCCATAAGCCTCCTATTTTAATTAAAGACTATAGCAAAGCTGACTGGAATGGGCTCCGACTAGAAGTGGAACAAAATCTAAGAGAGAGAATTCTACCTGATTACAGAAATCTTGCAAAGGATGAAATAGATTTGTACATCAGAGAAACAAATGAAATAGTCATCCAAGCTGCGAATAAATTCATTCCCAAGTACAAAATTGACAGGGATAGCTGTATCATGTTAGACGACACAACCCTCAACATCATCGCAGAAAAGAAGCACATTCGACGATTGTACTTCAGAAGCGGTCGTAAAGATCCCACGTTAAGGGCTATGCTTCATGATTTAAATGATATTATTCAAGCTCGTTTAAGATTTTTGTACAGGATAAGATTTAGGGAAAAAGTTAAAGAAATAAGAAAAGGTCCCACCTTTTTTAAACAAATTAAATCACTATCAGGGCAAATGACTAGGAAAGCAATGCCCGTTCTAGACAATGCTACTTGCGAAGAAGATAGTGCCAGAATATGTGCTGAATATTTTGCAAATGTCCACAACAGTTCGGAAGGAGCCTAACGAACAAATTAGGACCCGAATATCGAGAACGTGTTTCGAAACCTCACTTCAGATATTTACTTGGAATCCTTCCAATTCAATAGAACATATACTGCAGACGGCAATGCCCAGGAGTACAATGAGAACTACAGCAGCTTTTTATCTACTAAGAGTATCACTGATATTGTTAGAAGCACGAAACCAAAGCCAACGTGTGGGGGGAATGAATTGAGTAATAAGCTTATCAAAAAACTGCCTGAAATTTATGTGAGATATTTGACGATCATCATAAATAACTTTTTTATTAAATAATTTATATTTGATAAATTACTTTCCAGAGGATTGGAAAAAGGCTCTGGTTGTCCCTATACCCAAGTAAAGTCCCCTAGCAACTACTAGTCCGGCACTCTGTAGACCCATTTCGCTATTACCTTGCGATAGTAAAATTTTCGAGCGCGTCATCAAGGATAGAATACTGGTATTTTTTGATGGAAATGGAGTATTAAAAACTAAGTAGTTTGGGTTTGTGAAGGGCAAAGCCCCCGCACATGCCTTAATTACACTAGCGGAAGATGTAAATGATGGCTTCCAAAAAAATTGCCCTACGCTCGCATGTTCAATTGATCTTCAAAAGGTATTTGATACAGTTTGGATCGAAGGTCTTATCTCTAAAATGATTGGACTTCAATTTCCAATGAAACTCTGCACCATTATAGCACGCTATTTGGACAATAGAAGCATATATGTTCGATACAATAACTTCGTATCGGAGCGAATCTGAATTAGAGCTGGAGTGCCACACGGCTCTCTTCTGGATCCTATCTTATTTAAAATATTCCTCTCAGACTTTCCAACAGATCCGAATAATAAAGTTAAGTCTATCCTTTATGCCGATGACGCGATACTATATTGCACCGGGCTAAATATGAAGCCAATGCTGAAGCACACAAACAGTTTTATCAATTCGATCGCTCAATACTTGCAGAAATGGAAGTTGAAAGTTAATTTGTCCAAGTGTGAGGGTATCTTATTCAGAAAGCAAGCGAAGCATGTCAGGGCCAAAGCTTTCAAAACTAACGAAAATATCAAGCTTACTTTCAATGATATTCGAATAAAGACCATAAGTAACATCAAATACCTTGGAGTTACACTTACCAACAAGTGGTTCCCTAATCAGCACGTAGAAAACACCCTTACGAAAGCTAACGCTGCGCTTTGCATATTGGCCAAAGTCTTTCGAAATCAAATGTTAGACTCTCAACTTAAATTTCTAGTCTACAAACAGATCATTAGACCGATCATCTATCACATACGACAATTACAATTAAAAAAAAAAATACATTAAAGACTAACCTATAGAATATGTAATAGAAGATAAGGCATAAAGAAAGTTGTAAATAAAACTTTTATTTTATTTTTGTTGTTTTGTTTTTGTTGTTGCTATTTATTCATCCCCTACTCCTAACAACCACACTCCCTTCTTTAATTATGAAATTAAATGAAAAGACGATGGGGTTTTGAGAGGCTATCCCCAACAATAACACTGGTTAAGCAAAATCTAAACATAGTTAAGCCAAAAGATTTCTTAAGATTATGTACTGATAAGTTTGTATTAAGCGAACGTAGTAATAAGTAATAGTTAAGATTACAATATACTTCTGAAAATGTACAGCATAATTTTAGCCTCAATAAGTTGTTTTGCTAGAAAAATTGTAGGCTATGAAGAATGTTTCACTCACTAAGAAATTAACCGTTATTCTCGCTTCTCATCGGTGCCTATCCTGGTGTGCCGTACTTCTCGATTCTCATCCGGCTCAGTCCTGGTGCACCGTCCTACTCGCTTCTCACCCACTACTATCCTTGTACGCCGTGCTTTCGGCTTCTCGTACGATGCGACGCGCACTTTCACTTTCACTATGTCACTTTGCACTGACTAGCTTTACTCGGGGGCTGCATAAAAGGTGCGATGGTCGGTCGTCAACAGCTTAGATGGAGCAAGATAGGATTACTGGAGCACAGAATCCTTCGAGCTTGCACTGATCTTTATAAACGAGAGGACGGACGGCCCTACCCCAACCGACAACTGCACCGAGATGCAGCCTTGGAACCAATCAACCTCTACGCCAAGAGGTTGATCGAGCGAGCGGCGAAACGTATGGTGGAGCATGAGACCACCACGATCAGCAATGCGGCAGACAATCGAGCGATGGAGGCAGCCAACAGTTAGCAATAAGTAGTAAATAAGGAACATTGTATAATATTATGCTAATGTAAGCAAAAAGATGGAATATTAAAGGCCACACTTAGGGTGTATTAGTTTTTAAGTTCTCGGGTTATTCTGAATGAAAATTTCATGAATCCTTGTAGGGGCTATTGTTTGCTAGGCGAAGGAAAAATCCAAATTCAAAACTTTTAAAAATCAAAAACAATTTCATTTGAAACGTCACCTATTTGACATTTGTCATATGAACATTATTGTTCCTCGCATCGCGTGCATTGTAAATTGAATGCGTTGCGTGACGACGAGCGAAAATCGAATCGCCGTCTCGCAGTATTGTATTTCGGCCTTAATGATCTGATGGTGAACTGGATGGTCAGCAATCGATGCCAATTCACTGGGTTTCAGACTTGTGCTTGCCTGTGTATTTTGTGACGATCCTTTTGTACAAGTCTTCAACGGCGTTTGCAACGATAGATGTGTTAGTGACGGTGCTAACGGTGCTAACACTCTGTACTGGTGAAGCTGGACTGACGTCGCTGGCTGTGGAGGCTGTGGAGAGATTTGTAAATTCATCTAGGAGGAGTTATAGCGGAGGTTAATGAGTAGATCCTAATGTTTGAGAGCATCGGCCTCAACGATAGCCATCTGGTTATCTGTAGATTCTTGATTCTCAGTCCATGATAACGAGTGCTCCCACCAGCTGTGCATCAGGCGAATCGATGAGGCGAGATCCGCTAGCAGCTTTCAATGTGTCGTATCGGTTGCGCTCCGATTAGACGCTCCTAACAATCATTGATTGTATAAAATTTTTTTTTACCGAATTATCAAAGAAAAGTCTGAACTGTGTTTGAAAATGTTTGAATGAAAATGAATTGTTTCTAATCAATTTGGGTCCTATGTTGTGTTAATTTTTCGTTATCTCCAGTGAAAAACCATTAATTCATGGAGTGTTCACATTTAAACAGATTATTTCACATGGGAAAAATTTTTTTGTTATGGCTCTTTAGAACATTTACTGCGGTGTTTAATTAGTATTCGATTGCTCAGTATTTGGTTGATAGTAGCCAGGATGTATAGCGAAATCTAACAATTTGTTACGACCACTAGTTCTAGCTTTCCAACTTGCAACCAATAACTCAACTTAATGAACAGATTGTGCATTAAATTCCGTAAATTGTATCGAGTACCCTATAAGCAGAAGGTTGGAAGATCTTTAACTCCATTCTTACTCCTACAGCGGATATCAATAATGATGCGGTTATACTCATTGCTTTTGACATCACTCGAGACCCTTCCCATATGCACAGATCCCAGATGTAGTGAAGAGTTCAAAAGAATTCTTTGAAAATTCTGAAGAGTTCAATTCATAGAAAAAAATGGCGACAGTATTTCGAAGATCTATAACTGCATGAACTGAACCCCGAAATATCACGGAATCATTATGCATATCTTAATTCAAGACTCAGAGGCGACTTGCCAAAAATCCTGAGCATTCCCGTAGATTTATCACAAACGTTACATCTCTGCTAAAATTGAAGAAGGTTGATTATCGAGTTCAACCCACTCATGGCTCAGAAATAATTCCGCACTTCCAGCTCCACTTTGACAAGAAGCTCCAAGACAACAGTTTCATCCTTAATCAATTCACAAACGTCTAACTACTAAGCCTTGTGGGCAATCTTCCCGTCAATATTATGAACAACCGCGTCTCCAAAATCCCCGTCCACTACCCCTAAGCCTGCGCCAAGACCGAAGCAATAAGCGTGAATCCTTTTATTAGATCAAGAAACATCAATTCCAATCGACCTCCCGTTCCTTCGCTCCCCAAACGCTCCCAAAATACTATTCATCTCAACATACAGAATAAGTCCCGAATAATTTTTGCATGGAAACAAATGATGACAACGACTAAAAAGTTCAAAAATGCACGGAAAATAAAACTAACGAAGACAAAAAATATGACCTAACTGTTCACGAATATGTTGACTTAAACCAAAAAATAAAGAACATAAAGAAGTCGAATCGCCCATCAAAGTTTTGTATCAGAAAATTTCATCGCTGATGGGCATGTGAACGTTGAAGAGGCGGTAAAATCTGTGAGAGAGCTTTTTCGTGTTGCTCTCATGTTGATGACAATACATATCCACGCCATGTATTCGCATGTCGATGAGTCTGTTCTGTTAGAGCAAATACTAGTTAAGGTTTCAATTTTGCATGTGGGGATAATCGTTCATTTAGTAATGATGAAGCGTGTATGATGACTATTTAAAATAAAACGTCTGATTTTTCGATATAACACTTTATTGTTTTAACTGGTTTGTAGGAATTTATACAACTGTAGGAACTCTGAAAACGATCTGACAACTATCCGATGATGAATGCCCGACTCATCGTATTCCTCATTAATGTTTCCTTTTTATACTTAATATTATTGTTTGTATTAAACTATTTTGCATCTTTGGCCAATTATCCAAAGTGTGAATAAATTCTATCATTCATTTGACATACTGATCGTTGTTGCAATTTAATTCATTGTTTATATTAAGGTATTTCGCATCTTTGACCAATAATCCAAAGTACGAATAAATTCCATCATAATGTTAATTTGAGTTGATCAATTCGTCAATTATTGCAAACATATCAGAAGATGCGTTTGTTTACATTTTTGATTTAATTAGCCAGTAGCAAAAAGGTCTTTTAGAAAATATTACCGCAACCATCATTTGTTAACAGGTGATGACATGCCCCTCCTTAGGATGCGTGTACTCACGCAACAATTCAACTGAAAAAGGAGAAGAAAAAAGAGCAACGAACATTATTCAAAAATCAAGTTTAATATTAATACAACAGTGAACTTTTATCCTACGACTAATTTATTATAACTGAAATCTAATCATATTTAATCGAAACAATTTATCTCATATTATTGTAATGCTATCAATATTCTAAGCCTAAATGATAAACCTCATCTCTAAAGCCTAATATAATAACATATAGCTACAATAAATATTGAAACCTATGCCTAATTTTTAACACAAAAACAACACTCAATGTAGATATCATGAGCTGAAACTCAAAAACCAAGTAACGAAGAGTATAAAATCAGAAAATAAAACACGATTTTAGACAATTCAGACATTGCCATTCAACAATCAATACCTAGACTGCTCCGTTTCAGCCCGACAAGCCTCGACGAATTTAAAAAATAACTATCTCTATTGTAATCGTTGGCCGTCAGAATTAAAAACATATCGATTCATGTCTAAATACAGGAACGCTTCTGGAGGACCAAGGCTAGTAGTGAGGCAGTCGCAATATACCCTTTTTAGGATGGAACGTCTGTGAAATCCAAGGATTTTTACTCACAGTTTCAGATCTAGCGAGAAGATTCCGAAGAAGAAATCCGAAGAATAATAAGATATGGACTCTCGTTATTTTAGCTTTAATCCCTGCCTAGTACTGGCACATTGATTGTATCAAATCTGTTATCATATGTTAAAATTAGTCTAACCAGGTTCTTGAAACAGATAACTTTAACCTTATGAAGAATATATCTAGAATGAAAAAGTCGACGAAAGGCCATGAACACTTTTTCTGATTTACACAGCATCATTTTGACATAATTAGTATAGTACAGGTATTGATCGAGATGAATATCGAGGTATCGAACATAGGATTTATTTAGAACCCGTTCTAAACTACCGTCGCCAGCCATAATGTGTAAATTCTGTCAATTACGTTTCAAGTCTTGGCTGACCCTTGAAGCGTGGTCCAAAACAAAATTGTTTCGCACTTCTGCGCATTAATTTTCATTCGCCAACTATCGGTATAGAGCTGCACATAATTAAACATTCTTTGGAGGTTGCTCTGGACTGTTGAAGTTTTTCGGTCTGTTGTATAGATGATCAGATCATCAGTAAATGCTACCAATGATCGCGTTGGTGACACATTAAAATCACATTCAATAAACTTTTGAATGAATATTGAGAAGAGCGGAAGCGCAGTGACTTTTCCCTGTTATAGACCATTCAAGACCTAGAAATCGCGTATTCCGAGAAAAGGTCTTAACCTATCCGCAATCTGGAGACGCGTTCGGTTCCCGGGTCTAAGGGCAATTTCAACAAAGTCAAAAACCGAATTACAATGGACAACGGGATCAGAATGGATACTGAAATTTTTCAGAAAGGACGAATGTATCTTCAATCATCTTATCCCGAAAAGACATAGTTAAATGGACAGAATTCCATAACCACAATCACGACAAAAAAAGGATAATATGAATAAAATGTTTACATGTAAGTTTTCCAATATTTGTCTCCATTTGGATTAGTATAATAATCCAACATAACCAGACACATAATAGAGGTAGCGGATTAACACAACTATGATCAGTTAGTGGGTTATGAAGGATTGGTAAATATGCAAACATAAAAAGCATCTCTCACTCCGCATTGTTTCTTATTTTTCTATTCCGCATTTCTGTTAATATATTTCCATTATTATTTTTGCTTCGCCTTGTTTACAAAGAAAGGCTACCGATACATTGAGTTTTTTTTTTATGTACGAAAATTTCAAGTTGCTTGAAGTGAAGAATAAAATTCTATTGAAACACTCATTTCCTCCATTAACATGTTTATTTAACATTTGTTTTATTTAAATTAGAAAAAGAAACTGACTAAGTACTTTAAAGATAATTGTAGTGTTTGCTGAGTTTATCGTTATTAAGTACAAAACCTGTCCTACAGGAGTCCAGTTCTGTCTACCCAAACTGTTTTCATAGATTGTTTTAAACTTTAGTTTTATTTATGCAGTTTTATATATTTTTTTTTTTGTTGGAACTTATTTTGTTCTTCGTAACAGTCCAGCTACAATTCTTCCTTACCAGAACTAAAATCATAAACTCTAATAATTTAACTTTATGATCATAACAGGAATCCATTTCATGGAACAAGTTTGGTGCGGCGTGCTTGCAATTTGCAATAATTTTTACTTTAATATTTCTTATTTTGGTTTATTTTTGAAAACTTCATTGAATGCTTGCAGACACCAAATAACTCATCAGATAGAGCGAAAAATGCCCGTAATCTGATGAGGCCGCGCTTTAATTTTTTGCAAATATAAAAAGCTTGCAATGGCACGACAAAACTTCGTGTGTCTTCCTAGTGATACTCTCATACAACTAACAGTTCATATTTGTCAGAACTTTGAACGCCACATACCCGATGAACAACCTCATTGAGGGAAGTTTGATTAGGATTTCAAGATTTTGAAATGTATCCTCGACTTTCAAATCGGCGTGCACGGTTTCGGTTTCCGTTTCATGCCGTTTTGAAAAATCTGTTTGCTGAACTTCTTCATTTTTTCACCTTCATCTAAATTTATTGAAAGCATTGGGTCAGTGTCATCTCCACAGTTACTTCGATTTTTGAATTTAATTAAGTTATAGGACATTGTTTTCGATAATATTATATTTACTTCAGCAATTGTTGGGTTTCTACTATTACCATTTTTTTTGCCGGATTTTCTAACGGATCTTGGAAAACACGTTTTGTCAATACGAAAACAAAAATTTCTTTCACAATGTTGTCTGCCAACACCCAGTTAAAGTCTGCTTCATACATATTAGCAAATAAACAAATTTTTGACTTGTTTTCGCACCTAACATATGCAATGTATGTAAGACAATAGTTAATGTAGCTATAGATTTCACTATCGAACATTAAACCACGCTTAAAAATATTACCATTTTTCAATAATCCGCTATTTAAACAGTCAATAATTTAATTAATCTTCTCTACAAATGTACCAATTGACAGCGCTATTTTAACCGAATTTCATTTGAACTGTTAAGTTTCAACAGCAGTGCGAATGGCAACAGCCACTGTTCCTGTTACTGAATACCTGATATGCTAAATTTATGCGCATTTGATATGCTAACTTTTTGCATATTTTAGTCGTTTTCTTTCACTCAAGCTCTCATAATTTTTTTATCACATCCCAAGATACACGGCCATCTGATGTACAAATGATGCAAGTTTAAAGAAAATTTTTCAGGGATTTAATTAAATGGGGAAAATGGAGAAAAACTGACATTACTTTGTCCCCCAAAGAACATTTTCTGTTGTAAGAGCCCTGGTCACAGGATATAATCTTTACTTTAAGATCCCAACTTGAAAGAGTCTTAAACCATTTTCGGAGACAAAATAATTTTGTCTCACTTCCTTCTACTGATAGGTCCTCTAATCATAAAGACATACACTTGTTTCCCAATAGCGTTTTTCTTACAATTAACCGTCTATTAATTCATTCTCATTGAGATTTCATCGAAAATATACATTACATATTTTTCAAATATATTGT
This sequence comes from Stratiomys singularior, assembly GCA_954870665.1. Lineage (NCBI taxonomy): Eukaryota > Metazoa > Arthropoda > Insecta > Diptera > Stratiomyidae > Stratiomys > Stratiomys singularior. The sequence goes on along the minus strand of OX940878.1, from coordinate 76,889,037 downwards.
TTAAATTTCTCATTCATTTTCACAATGATAATAGTAATGATCAAACATGTTATGTTACCATACATTCGTTCATCATATCGCCAAATAAACGTCATGAGCTTTTAACCGAAAGCTCTCTCATTTCCCTCACCAAAGCTCTATTAAATTAAGCTCTGGGTTCTAGCGCTAGAACCTACGTATGAAATTTTGGGACCAAACATTTTGTTCGGGATTCGACTTCTTTATGCTTTATATTCATTGCTTAAGGGGCTATTCTAGTTCAGAACCCTATAAAAACGCTAATTTTTGCGATTTTTTTTGAGGAGTCATTACATGTATTATATCGTTATAAGTCTTCCTGGCATTGAATAAATAAACTCTTGAACTTCATAAAAAATTTTTTTTTTATTTATATATATATATAAATATATATATATATATATATATATATATATATATATTTATAAAGTCATGACGCATACATTCTTGGCATGTCATAAAAAAAGGAATGCACTTGTCCATAAGATTTCTCAGCAACGGAGAGTCTTAAACCCAAAATTCAAAAAGATTCTTAATTTGTATAATAGCGGCTATAGTTGGTACTAGAATCATGAAGTTTTATGCAAAATCAACAAAATGGCGACTGTTTGAAAATTTTTTTCGAAAAAACCGGTTATTTTTACCAATTTTTTGTTGAAAAAAATAGAAAAAATCAATATTTTGACACGATTCTAGTACCAATTATAGCTGTATGTATACAAATATGTGGTAAAAATTTCAGGAGGATCGGTTCATTAGTTTCTGAGAAAAGCTTTGGACAGTATCACAAACCATGATTTTGAGAAAAACGCGTTTAAAGTTTTTTTTTTATTGAAAATTTGTATAAAAATGATACCTGCAGCTAACCAGTGACCCCTGCTCCATACAGGATTCTGCTACGTCAAATAACTCATTTCGTTCCATTCTGGCATCTCTGAGGCTTGCTCTTGGTTTCTGAGAAGCTTCAGTGCTTCAGCGCTCGGCTAATGTAATGCGGGAGTCATCACGCTGATTGACATAATAATGGGCGTTTGGGCCAATTTTTACATTCATTATGTCCAATATTTTCAATACAGAAGCAAATCCTTCATTATAAATGCATGCTGCTATTTTGGTTCCAATCTCAACGATCTTTGCACCAGAAAAAATGTGTTTTGGTGTTATACACCACACGCGCTGATTAAAACTTTCGTTATTATTTTGAGCGTTGCCACCGAAGCATCTTTTTAATAAATCATCCTTCGTCAAATCGGTATAAATAGGCTTCATAATTTCTTGTGCTTCTACATATAGAGCAGAAGGATTCTTATATTTTCGGTTATTGGCTTTGAGCTTTTGATATTTGCACCACGAATCGGACCCTGACGGACCCTGACGGACGATAGGTATGCTGCAGATTTTCATCAGTCGAAATTTTGTGATAATAACCTGCCCAGATCTCCTTACGCATATCTTCAATTGAATTTTTGTTACGTATAACTGCTAATCCATAGTAAGTCGACAATTCCTTCATTACTTTGTTAGTTAATTTTGCAGTTTTTGGAAGATCTATTTTTTGTACCATTTTTTTTTTCTCAGAACTTCTTTTTTTTGTCTGGTTCTTTTCGAGCAATTGCCAAAGCTTTTTTACGCTGAGTAAGAGCTTTTTTACTTTCCACTGCTCGTTTGTACACTCTTTTTTTTACGTGCAATACGCACTCAAACTTTTGCACAATAACATCTTCGCCATTAGGATGAACATCGAGTAGCATTTGAAAAGTCTTGGAGTCACCGTCACCAATATAAAATCCGTACCGGACTTGAAATTTTTCCATAGATCGCATGAACATTACGACTACACCATCCACTTACATTTTACCGGCACTTCCCTCATGATTTGCAGGATATTGATCTTTATGGCCTTCGTACCAAGCACTGCACTCAACTGTTTCTTCTTTACCTTTCCAATACTCACAAGCTTTGCAATAAGACGATCGTACAGTCACATCTATAACTTTCCCCGCAATATTTTCCAATCAGTGAAACGATGCCTACAAGAGAACTGAATCCCAAGAACCATCCCCAGAAACTGATAAAATATCTTGGGTACCTCCTTTTTCGACATTTAAAGATTTTTCTTCATCGACAGCTTTGCGAGTCACCAAGTCAAATACACAATTTGTAGCAACCTTTATATGTTCGATTATGTCATAATATGTTTTGATATTGAATCGGTTTCCTAAATCCAGTAAGCCACAGAACAATTGTGAACCGTGTATTCCTATACCAATTAATCTCATTACAAAAACAAATCGGCGGTTCACTTCATAGCCGTTGCCAATCATCGGGCACGAGTCTATATATCTTTCTCCGCAATTCTCACAGTTGACACACACTTTAAATCCTAAACCTCGTTGCCCATATTGAGAAAAAGATATATTTCCATCATATTCTTTACACTTAACAAACGTTTTTAACACAGAAAACACTTAAAACAAGTTTAAAATACAGTAACTTGACGTCTGATCAATGTTTACGTCTAATGAGGAATTACTCGATTTTCTATTTTTTTCGGCTGACTTGCTCGTATAATTTGTTTGTGTTTCGTCAGAATATCTATTGCCTCGAAATTTTCTTTTTTTAGGTCTAGTTGTACCCCTGGCTTCTTGAGATCCTTTTCATTCCATTTTTATACAAAAAAATTCGTTCAAGATAGATACTTTTACTACGGCATACGAAGTGAGACTAAGCGTACAAATAAGAGTTCAGGGTCAACTTTCTCTTTCAAAAATCAATGTAATATACTAAGAGGAAACTAATATATCTATATTTATCTATCATAACAACAGCATCGAGTTTATACAAAGCTTAAAATCGACGGGAGGGGCCGAGCGGTTGAACGACGTACACGCCTCAAAATGAACTAAGGCGCGTTCGAGTAAAATGATGAAATAGAATGCTCGAATCATTCTGAAATTTTAATACGATATTCTTGAGATCATATACTTTCAAAAAACGTATAAAACAAAAAATCGATTTTTAAAAATTGACAAAGTAGAATAGCACCTTAAACGAATAACTCGATTACGAGCAAGCAAATCGACAACATATTTCTTTTAGACTAAGCGATCTTCGATCCATTATTTTGAACATGCATCCATGAGTTGGGGGATACTTAAATTCCTTAAATTGTATAATACATCGTTCATTTATATTACCTTTTGGCGCATTTACATTTACGCATTTACACATTTTTAATTTAAATTTTTTACTCTCCCTAGCTTAATATTCTTCGATTGTATAAATTAAATACGCGCGTGCAAGATGCTTTAAAAAAATTTTTTATTTAGGCTCAACGTCGCCTTAAGACTAATTTATATGTTGAAGTTAAAATCTACATTGCACCTTGGAGTTGGAAAAATTTAAAGTGACCTCCGGGATGCTGCTCAGGTTCCCATGATTACAAGAATGTCTCGCTTGAGGTTACAAGTGCAATTGAATCATTATGTTTTGTCTAATTCCATGAAATTTAGAACTGCAGAAATTTAGTATGGTCTGCAATTCGAAATTGCGGATAATTGAATTTAGAATTGAGTGCATTTCGTTCTTTAACTTATAGTAGGAAATGACACCCTGAAAAGACTCATGATGGTTATCCACACAAACGATATTTACTTGAAAATTTTCCACATATTCATATTTCACTTAAATAGTATACATCGCAATTTTTAATGGCTTTTAAGTCACGGTCGAAGTGTAAATGAAGTAAGGGGGTGAAAATGAAGTAAGAACCCACAGAGGGCGTCATTTTAACGGTAATCAACGTCAACATAGCGAGTTGGCGTGGACATTTAGGTCAACTGTTCGGCCACTCGAAAGTCCACTAGGCTGGAAAAAATTTTTTAGTGGTCCCCAACCTTTTTTCATATTCGCGTTCCCAAAGTGGTCTAAAACACTGAAAACCGTGATTTCCACACGAAATCGTATTTGGTGCCTCAAATTTACTACGAAACCAGAAATCCAACCCACTACCCACAAGCATAAACGAGAAAAACGATTATTATTAAAGCAAACTAACCAGCAACGTATAACGAAAACGTTATTCACATGTTTAATTCGCAAAAAATCATACCCTTTACTTGCTATTTTGTTATTTTATTATTCGATTGCATTCATAAATTATTGGCACATATTCCAAAGCTCCAAATATTATGATTACAGGCATATTAGGGCATAGATACATTAAAATGTAAGCCGTAGAGGGACACAGAGTAATGCTGTGTTGCGATTTTCACGCAAGTATATGGTCCAATTGGCGAGGATCATACGTCGGTCGTGAAGTCACGATAAATTTGAATGCAATTGCATTTATGATTCAGTTTGAGAACGTACGAAGCTATTTCCTTGAAACTTTTCGCCTCGGGCGTCTATAGCAGACGCCTTTGAGAAACGGAGAGTATTGCGATTTCCACGCAAGTATGTGGTTCAATTGGCGAGGGTCATACGTCCGTTTTGAAGTTGCGATTAATTGGAATGCAGTTGCATTCATAACTCAGTTGCAGACAAGATGAAGCTATTTCTTTGGAACTTTTCGCCTCGGGTGTCTACAGCAGCCGCAGTTGAGAAACACAGAGTCATGCTGTATTGCGATTTTCGCGCAAATATATCATCCAATTGGCGAGGATCACACGTCCGTATTGAAGTCACGATTAATTTGAATGCCATTGCATTTACGATCCAGTTTTAGACAGGACGAAGCTATATCTTTCAAACTTTTCGCATCGGGCGTCTACAGCATTCCCGTTGAGAGACACAGAGTCATGCTGCATTGCAATTTTCACGCAAGTATATGGTCCAATTGGCGAGGATCATAAGTCGGTCGTGAAGTCGCGATTAATTTGAATGCCGTTGCATTCGTAATTCAGTTGGAAACAACATGAAGCTATTCCTTTTAAACTTTTCACTTCGGGCGTCTATAGCAGACCCCTTTGAGAGGCACAGAGTCATGCTGTATTGCGATTTTCACGCAAATATGTGGTTCAATTGGCGAGGATCACACGCCCGTCGTGAAGACACGATTAATTTGGATGCCATTGCATTTTTAATTCAGTTTGAGACAATATGAAGCTATTTCTTTGAAATTTTTCGCCTCGGGCGTCTACATCAGCCGCCGTTGAGAGACACAGAGTCATGCTGTATTGCGATTTTCACGCAAGTATGTGGTTCGATTGGCGAGGATCATACGTTGGTCATGAAGTCACGATTAATTTGAATGCCATTTAGTCGTCACTTATTTATTTGAAACTTTTCGCCTCGGGAGTCTATAGCAGACACCTTTGTAAGATGGAGTGACATGTATGCTATTGCAATTTTCACGCAAGAATATGGTCCAATCGGCGAGGATCATACGTCGGTCGTAAAGTCACGATTAATTGGAATGCAGTTGCATTCGTAATTCATTTGGAAACAATATGAAGCTATTCCTTTCAAACTTTTCACCTCGGGCGTCTATAGCACACCCCTTTGAGAGACGGAGAGTCATGGTGTATTGGGATTTTCACGCAAGTATATCGTCCAATTGGCGAGGATCATACTTCAATCGTGAAGTCACGATTAGATTGAATTCCATTGCATTTGTGATTCAGTTTGAGACAATATGAAGCTATTTCTTTGCAACTTTTCGCCTCGAGCGTCTATAGCAGACGCCGTAGACAGACAGAGGGTCCTGCTGCATTGCGATTTTCACACAAGTATGTGGTTCAATTGGCTAGGTTCATACGTCCGTCTCGAAGTCACTTCACGTCGTGAAGCTCGAAAAATTATCAGTACGTTAAGCATATAGGGAAAATGAAAATTTAAAAAATTTGAAAACATTCATTCATTCGAAAATCATTCATTCTTCGGGAAAATTTGTATTGAGTTATTAGAGGTTATAGACTTATTGGTGATTTATGTCGTGTAATCTAATTGTTTTGACGATGAGCTCATCGAAGTCCATATCTCATAACTTTAAATTTACTTTCGGATTCATTTACATGAAATTCAGTGTTTAACGCTATTAAAAATTTTCATGTGACGATAGCGACCAACTGAGAGGCATCCAAAATTCACCTCGGTTGGCTCATTGGGCTCTTGGATTATACAGTATCAAATCGGTAGTTAATAAACCATTGATCGAATATGAAGCGACTATGTGCATTTTTTTTAAAAATACACTTAGTTGTTATTAAGATCTGGTCCTTTGCCATCCGTTAAAAAAATAATTATAGCCGGAATTGACAATAATCATAAATACGCCAAACAACAATAATAATAATCATTCTTTAAGAAACCGCCTAATGCATTAGAAACTTCATTGACAAAAATATTAGAAAAGGTAAGACTTGCCTGCATATCGAAATAGTACGCTATTGCAAGATTTCTACCTACAAGCGGTCGTATTTGAACCAAGATAATAGAAACAAGACAACATAGCCGAACATAATATTTGAAAGAGTTTACAAGTTCTCTGAATCTGGGAAACTTTAAAAGTAAAATGATCAGTCAAGAAATTCTAGGGGCCGGTGAAACTTCGATACATCATGTCTAATTTAATGGGAATGTGTTGAGATTCGGTTAAGAGGATCAACTAATTAAGTGGTAAAGCTCAGCTAGCACCGACAAGTGGACAACCCCACCTACCCACTATACAATTTAATGGCAGTATAGAGACGAGCAGGCATTGACAGCGTCGGGCACGACGGATTTCTATTTTATCATTTTATGATCAAGTTCGTGTGTGAAACGACACAATGTAACGAAGGGTAAATGTTGGATTAGACAATTCATCGGTACAATATCGGATAAATGGGAGGTATTTTCCTGCGCTGGCAGTTCGAGTTGTCTGGTTGTTTACTTTGTCGTGCATTATGGGAAATTTTTGAGATGAGTACAACTTGTATCCAAATTATTATGATCTTTATCACTAGTTTTATTTCTGACTTAATGCATTCTTGCTAGTGGGACTCTTGATTTAAAGTTTTTTTCTATATCATTGGATTTTACATTTCAAACATATATCTTGACAAAAAACCATTTGAACATCATTTGCTATATGATTTACACAGGCCATATCATTTACACAACTCGATACGTTGCGATAATCAACGCCGCCCGAAATCGCAAAATACACCTACACTTTCCTGACCTGATGAACCGGCATAGGGACATGACAGTCATAGGGTCGGGAAAAATGTTAAACTCAAAATGTTGTCGGTTTTAACATACTCTTATTTTCCTAAATATCTTTTCTATTTTCTTTGTTCCTGTTGTAATCAAGATATTATAGGAACATAGTCCACTATGGCATTTATCGTTATCCAGAATGTATCTCGAGGGGGCGGCCTAAATTACATCTCATAACCCCACCCTAGAATCGACATGATTATCTTTTCAAGTTGTTGGACTCAACTCGGCATATGATATAATATGAAAAAGTACATATAATATATATGATAATGCGATTCACACCCATCAGTTTTATAGAAAATCTCGATACTTTCTTTACTTATAAGTATGAATTTGGTATGTTTTCCTTTTGCAGTTTATAATACATTGTTTAACGGCCCTGGAGCAGTTCAGGAGATACAATTTCTTGTGATTCGGTTAATTCACAAAGCAATAAGTTCAGTGCTGTCAAGCCAATCGTTTGTGATATTTTGGCGAGTTTCTTTATATGACATCTCCCTGTTTTCCAAATGACATAAAAATAAGTGCCACGTTCATTCAACGTACAACATGTGTAAACGAACTAGTTTTTGTATAGGTGACGTAGTGTCAGTTTATGAAACTTGGATATTACACAATTGATGCTTAATTAGTTGAAAGATTTTATTTATTCATTGACAATATAAAATAGTTTTGAAAAATCAAGACGAAGAGTGGTTCCGTTAATTTTATTTAATATTCGAAAGTTGGTTAATATATTGGTAACTTGGTTTTATTGCGTTCAGAAGTATATATCTAGCAAGATAAGTACAAAGAGTATAAGTCACAATTTCTCGATTTCAGTATTTTTTTTTATCTGACTCAAATCAACAACCCTCCAATGTGTACTAACAGTACAAGTCATAGTTTGCTTATATTTTTTTTATATACGAGTTTGAACCTAACAGGATAAATCAAGTCGAATACATCTGGATTTGTATAAAGAGTACAAGTCATTTTTTGAGAAATCATGAAAAATGACTTATACTCTTTGTACTTATGACTCTAGATATATGTACGTATCAACATCAGTTAGTCTTATTAGAAAAAAATCAATAGAAAATTTTCACAATAACGATGTAGTTGATGAAAATGAAGAAAATGAAGTTACGTCAAATATTAACGCAGGTTAGAATTGTCTATGAATTAAAAGCTCTTTAACAAAAGCCCTGATTCTGTAAAAGAACATATACATATTGCAAGAATTAAGAGGCATGCTGGTCAAGACTGATCAATTGGAAACAGAAAATTTGATGCAATTTATTCATTCCAGTAATATGAGTATAGAAAGTGAAGTGAAGGCTAAGAGTTAAAATTAAGTTAAGTAACTAGATTTATTGCTTTTTGGTTTGATAAAATCGGAAGAAAACTTCATTCATTAAACTACCCCAGGCTCCCTTAATAATGGATTATAGGAGAACTTATCAAATGTATACAGATAAGTAAAGAGAAAGGTATGGAGAATTTCAAATGAAAAAACTAATCGATGTGAACAGTATACTGTTTATGGTATGATATTATATAAATTTGAAATGCTTAAGACCAACAAGTTGAAAAAACAAACGAATCGATCCTACGGTGTAGGGTAGTGGGGCATAATTTAGGCCATGTCATGGTGATACATCCAAATGATCTCTAGTTGACTATGATCCTATCATATCTTGGTTACAACTGGAAGAAAGGAGATAGAATGAATGCTACAAGATTATTTGGTTTCGGAAATGAAGTATCTTCAAGCATCTTAGATGATGCGGCTCCGCAGAGGTAAAAAGCATAGCAGTATGGGATTGTGCCCATCTCTGCGTGTTTGTCGATGGCAAATATGGTCCGAAGCATGCACGGGATTCGGCGTAAGGACACGGTTTAAAAGCTTGAAAAGTAATGCATTACGTAATAGACATGTCATTCTGATTTGATAGTTCCAAAGATTATTTATAAGGAATATAAAATTAAAGCAAAGTTATGACCGAAAAACCATTATCGGCACAGCACCAAATGCTGTATATTAAAACGACTCGGAAAGTATTTTTTTCTCAATATTTTATGAGTGAAATGAACAAAGGGACATATCTGACGGCTGAAAAAGTCACAAATCACGGCCTACAAAGAAATAGATTTAACAAATAGGAAAATTGCACTAGCGATATCATAGTGTATCTGAGATGTTTGTCAGAACGTTTCGAAAAAAGGGCCTATCGTATCGATGCAGCAATAAATCTAAATGAAATTTGAAACTATCGAAGCGGCGAGTAATACAAATAAGCTACAAAAAACGCGCGAGCGCATTCAAAATTGTATCCAAATTGGACTCCACTTTTAAAAAAGGCAAGTTCAAAGGATTTTGTATTTATCCCTAAATATTACTTATGAAAAACCGGAAAATTACCTCGATTTACTATGACACATAAGCATGCTTGTCTTGACTTCGCGAAGGAACACATGAATTGGACAAACCAACGAGAAAATGTCATATTTTCGGACGGTAAGAAATCCAATTTACATGTGCCGGATTGTTTCAGCTATTACTGGCAGGATCTGACCGCTAATGGTCCCACATGGATGAGCAGAAACTTTGGCGGTGAAAACCTTATGGTTTGGACAGCCTTTTCTTATTCGAAGAATCGTATTTCACAAAAATTAATTACGAAAAGTACACAGAGATGCTCGACTTAGCTTTGGCCCTTTATCTAGATGATTTTGGTAAACGATATTTATTTTCCAACAGGACAATGCCGCCGTCCATGTTTCAAACCAAACAAAGAAATGTATTTTGACTAAGAACATTCCTTTGATACAATGGCCGGCTTCTTTCCAAATTATTGACGGTCTGGCCGCAACCCCCTGTCTCCATAAGGGTTGGAGCCAATCCTGGCTTGGCCTCCCTGTTTAGCGAGGGCAACCCTGCGACAATTAAGGCAACTACACTGGAGATAGCCGCGCCAAGAGCGGACTCATGAGCAATTTTATCCAACATATTATGTGACACAGAAAAGATTATGACGGAACAGAAACATTCGAAAATGGAAGGGTGAAAACTAGAAAACCTGAAAACATACAAACAGTGGAGCGACCAACAAAAGAAGAGCAGAAACTCTTGCAAACTTGGAATGATGAACACGCGGTAGAGAAAAGCGAAACGGTTGAGAAACCTATAATTGCCACCATCACCACCGACGAGACTGAAGCACGGGACACACATAAAAGAGTCCCTGCACGGCAGATACTGGTAACTTCGTTTGCCTAGGATCGTGTAGAGGAAGAACGGCTCCTTAATAGGTCATTGTTGACGCTGATGGCTGACGGAAGGGGAAGAGGAAAAGTCTAATGCAACGCAGCAGTCGTCCCAATATATACTACTGGAAAAAGATTGGCGTGAGCCCTCTCACAGGCGATCATGGTAAACCGAAGAAGAACGAGGACGGTGCCTCAAACCATCAAAGTGCGATGCAGAAGGGATTTCAGACGCCACTTTCCTAAGCTGATAAGAGAACAGCTACAAAAAGTTAAGCCTTAAAGTTGGTAGTCGATATACCTCCGCAGGGAATGAAATGTGAAGAATCATCGCACGTAAACCAAGAAATAAAGAATATGAAGTAGGGCGAACATTCAAACTATAATCAAAGTTGTACTAAAATCTCAAACTAAGGCCAAAGTGCTTCTGCTATGATTCGCATCCTTCACATCCTTCACATTCGCATCAAAGCATAATCCCCCAAGATATGCTCGAACAGTTTGCGGACAGGCAAGCTGACTTGCTGCTGCTGAGCGAGCAACATCACACCGGAAGTTCACTTACATGGTATCCTGAAGAATCCGGTACAGTCGGCAGGTTCGGAACAGTGCGCACCTCCAACTGCAAGGCCGGGAGCGAGGAGGTGGTTATGTTTGGGTTCGGTGTTCGAACCGAATTTTCTTCGTCCTTACAACTTAGACTCAATGATTTGTGGGATGCTGTTTCGAGAATCAAATGGGGCATGGTTCAATCAGATGCTCGTTCAAAACAGATCCTGGACATGGCACGGATAGCAGCTCGTCTTGAACACAGGCCACCCTTACTTTTCGTCAGTCGGGCTATGTTAGAACCATTTCTGATGTGAAATTCACTTCATAGTGCCTAGTACAAAGTTTCAAATATTGGAGAGTGCTAGAACATTACTCAGCCAGCTATCACTAGCACTAAGCGCTGGAGATCAATGAAGATACTTTCAAAGATGGGGCCTGGGCTACGAAATAGTGATGCGAAAGCTTGTTGCCCAAAGGTCGCCTCACACATGCGAGGCAGAAAAGATGTACAAAATTGTACGGCTTCTATTCCGTATCTACGCCGCCATTGTTGAGGCAGACTACGATGAAATACGAATGAAAATTTTACTTTTCACAAAAATGGAATTGGAGAAACTTGTCTTGTGTATGAAGGCGAGAAAGGTCAGGGGACTAATCTCCACGAGAGCATGGCTTGAAAGTAGGGTGCTCAACCATCGATGCAATCGGAAAAGTGATAAGCGAGGTCTAACGCGAGGAGGATGACAGCATTTTCACACGAGGGATGATCCTGTATGTTGCTGGGATGGGAGGATATTCTGGAAGCGCGTGGAAACCGTTTTCAAGTATCACTATATCTGATACGGACTATCTGAAAGACCGCAGTCTACTCTATGACTCAAAGGAAGCTGTCACTCAGTTTAATTCAGTTGTCACTTAGTTGAATTTACATAAAAAGTCAATTCAACATTAATGGTTCCACCCGTCACGGAAACTGGAACTCCAACGCCAATGATCGAAATAACATTGTTTATTCCCACTAGACTACTTTTAATGGCACGTACCACTAATACTATTATTACCGTTTTTGCTTCTGCTACTACTTTTACTACAACTACTACTATTCCTACTACTACTACTAGTACTACTACTACTACTATTACTACTACTACTACTACTACTACTGCTACTATGACCTGGCGTTTACAGAAGAATCGCTCGGGCAACATCATCAGCAGTAAAATATAGTAAATTTGATTGATATGTATAATTCTGAACTAGTTTGATGTTGATTATAGTTCTAATACATTGAAGGTTATTTTTGTTATTCAAACTCCAACACGCTTGTTAATTTATGTCGGGTAGTACACAGATAGTCAGTAGATAGCAGATAGTCAGTAGTAGTGGTGTTAAATTTAACATATTGATTTTCAAGGTACCTGTAAGCTCAAAAATACGACGTTAGCAAACTTGAACAAACTATTAAGGGAAATCAATGAAAGGAAAATATATTAACACAACCACTTACCGAAATTTATTGGTTGCTCGTTCTCCTAGCTCATAAAATTTGATTTCTTCGCTGAAAACATCTAGGGGTACATTAACTGGCCTCCGCAGCCGGCCTCCTATGAAACGAAAAACAATAAACGCAGCATTTCTGTAGTTACGCATTCAGTTTTTGCAATTTAAAAGCATAATTCTAACTTGCGCTTAAAAGGCAATAAAAAATTAAACGAAACCCAATTAATTCATGGAATACAGCTCGAATCTTTGCAGTAATGTGAATTAACTATGATGAAGAATGATGATGATTATTGTTATTAATGATTAAGAATAAACGATAGCAACGATTTTAGTTTATAAATATTCTGAGTTTATATGTTACATACCCTGTGTATCCTTCATGTAAATTTCCCACATATGTTTCCGCTACATATTACACCTCTCATTAAATGTATATTATAAAACCATCACATTTTTCAGAACAAACTTAGCGCAGTGAACATTCTTAGATCCTTTTTACCGTCATAAAACCTATCCTAATCCGTAAACCATATCGACCCTGTTTTACTATCATAAAACCCATCCTTCTCCGAGACCCATTCGAATTCTTTAACACATGTGCGAAATAATTAACTAGTAGGTAGTATATTTAGGCAATTGCATAAGTATATAAGATGTTAGTTCTTAAGTCTACGGCAGTGATAAGAAAGAACGTAATAGCGATAGATTGGGTTATTAAATTTAAAGTTTAAAGATAAACTTGTGTTATTTTTTGTCAGAGTGTTTGAAAGAGTCAGAGTGCGGAGAAATAAGATTACTCGATTTTTTCAAAAATCAGTCGCGTATAGTATCACGTCTGTCAAAAGATATTCTCCACGAGGAGGAAAATTCGCGATAAACGCAGACGCGAAAATACAAATAATCACGGATAAAAAAAACACAAAAACCTTAAATCGTTCGCGATAGTGCTAGCAGACAAGGAACCTGTGTCCTTCGAAAAATAAAACCAAAAGAGTGAAACAATTAAAATTGAATTGAAAAGATATCCGCATGAGGAAAAATGAAAGTGAAAGAAAAGTTTTTAAAAAACTTGACCTGCTGAAAAACAACTAGTAAATTACAAGATAGATGGAGGAGGGAGTGCAGAAATAGCGACCAAGAAATATAACTTTTTCAAGCCAGGTATCATGCTGAAAGGAGTCTTATAGTCGGTCCACAGGAGCTCCAGCACAAAACCAAGTAAAGTTATCAAATCATTGTGAATTAACATATTCTAAATACAAAAATTTTTATAATATTTCTTGAAATTCGACATATATATATATTGTATAGATTCTATTGTATAGATATTGTATAGAATCTAAAATGACGAACAACGAAGCCCCTGCAATACAAATCAACCCTCTCAAATATTTAAACAGTCTCCCCGAATATGATGGTAAACACGAGAACTTACAGTTCTCGTGTTGACAGAGTGAAGCCCATTCTAGAAGCTTACAATGAAGCTTCTCAACTTCTTTTCAGCGACATCATTAAGAGTAAGCTTAAAGGAAGAGCAAAGGAAACGACATTAACTGTCATGCTGTCCTTTGGTCGGAAATTAAACAAATCCTCCAAAATAATTTTGGAGATCGTCTGAGTATGGACGAACTCTTCGACAACCTTAGAGGCTTAATCTTTAAAACGAATACGCTCGAATTTTATAATAAAATTAAAAGGAAACTTAGGCGACTTAGTAATAAAACCCGTATAGTCCTAGGAACAAGTACTGCAACCAACGAGTGTGCTAGGAATAATATGCAAAAAGCACTCAATGTCTTCAAAAACAAAATACCTGAACCCATGAAGACAATATTATTTTGCAGAAATCCCGAAACTTTTGAATCTGCCATGGGTACTTTCTTTACAGCTGAGTACGCATACTATGGTTCAAATGGACAAATTTACAAAAACCAGACTACAGACGGAAACATTGACAAAAACCGAATCAGCAACAATAATAATAATAAACTAAATATTCCAAAGAATAATAACAACAATAATCATAGGCTTAAAAATAAGGTTAGTAACTACAATAGTAACAACAACGCTAACAATAATAACAATTATCACAATAGATTCCACAACAGAAACAAAAGATTTAATAATAGTAATCAACGAAGCGAACAATAAAGACGACCGCATGAACACAACTACAGAGCTCATCAAAGTGAAACCCAATACGCATATAACCCTAACGCATCAGGAAATCTACAGTATATCGAACGGCAACCATCGCCAGAACCCATGGCCATAAATATTACTGAAATGGCACAAAATTTTCTTCCACAAGCCTCGGACGAAAATTACCTTATATAGTTATGAAGACAAAGGCGAAACTCTGAAAATTTATCATAGATACCGGAGCTACACATTCTATTATAGACCCCAGCCTCTGTCATCCTAAGTGAAAAATGAATACGCCAGATACAAACTTAAAAACCCTTTAACATGTTATTAATATTCACGAACAAGTCGAAATTCCACTCTTTGAAGAATTTGGAGACAAGACTCAAGAAATTGAACTATTCGTCTGCCAATTCCACGAATTTTATGACGGAATCTTAGGCAATAATGTATTAAAACAACTCAATGTAATTATAGATTATAAGAATCAAATATTACGCGCCGGAGAAAAAACTATCCCCATCTTCTTCGAAATCAAAGAAGATGAGCAATATTGTCTCTTTAATCGGGCCGGATTTTACGAAGTATCCGTGCCTGTAGACCAACAACACGGTCTAATACACCTCCCTGGAAAGACTTCCAAAGATGGAAAAGTCCAACTTGGGGAAGGTATTTACGACGCAGTTAATTCTGAAGTATAAGGTTTAGTAAAGATACTAAACGAGCATCCCACAAAAGTTAAATTTACCCCACAATAAACCACACATGTAACTTTCGAAAACTTTAATGTGATTGACAACGAGATTAAGGGACCTTTCTCCATTTCTGAACAGATTAGAATTGATTATTATTTCATATCATTTGATCAAAGGCAAATTTCGACCATTAGTTAAGAAATTTTCAGACATCTTTTATAACGAAGAGTCTGATTTGTCCTTCACTAACTTAATTAAACATGAAATTCGCACCACAAATAATATCCCAATATACGCAAAAACATACAGGTATCCGTATATTCACAAGGAGGAAGTACGGAAGCAAATCAAAGAAATGCTAGAGAAACGTATCATACTATCTAGCAAATCACCCTATTCAGTACCAGTTTAGATCGTTCCAAAAAAAATGGATGCAATGGGGAAACCTAAATAGAGACTTGTCATAAATTATCGAAAACTTAACGAAGTTACGATCGATGCCAAGTACCCCATTCCCTACATCGAAGAAATCTTGGAAAAACTGGGAAGACGCCAGTACTTTACCACGCTAGATTTAGCAAAAGGTTTCTATCAGATAGAAATCGAACACTATGGTGGACACTATGAATTTCTACGAATGCCTTTCGGGTGGAAGACAGCTCCTGCCGCATTCCAACGTCTTATGAATCTCATACTTGCAGATTTTATAAACAATATATGTCTCGTTTATTTAGACGACGTAATAATATTCTCTACTTATTTCAAGAACATGTTGATTCACTCAACAAAATATTTACTAGATTTAGAGAAACTAAAATAAAGGTACAATTAGATAAATCCGAATTTTTCAAACATGAAACCAACTTCCTAATCCATGCAGTCACCAGAGGAGGAATTAAACCCAACCCGCAACAAGTTGAATGCGTTCAAAATTTGCTAAGTTAGACATACAAGATCCAGAATATATCCATGCTTTCGAAACGATCAAGAATCTTTTAACAAGCGAACCCATTCATTTCTAGACTTCAATAAAACCTTCACACTTGCAACTGACGCTAGTAACTATGTTCTTGGTGCTGTCCTATCTCAGGAAGGACGACCAATTAGTTACGCTAGCTGCACACTAAATGACAACGAAATAAACTATAGTACCATTGAGAAAGAACTTCTCGCTATTCTTTGGGCCACAAAATACTACCGCCCATATCTTTTTGGACGTAAGTTTATAATTGAAACTGACCATCGACCTCTGACTTGGCTTTTTTCTATAAAGGAGCCCAACTCTAAGCTCGTAAGGTGGCGACTTAAACTTTCAGAGTTTGATTACACCACCAAATACAAGGAAGGAGCAAAGAACGTAAATGCCGACACTCTGTCCAGGATACCTAAACCAGAAATAAACTTAGTCGAGAATCAAACTATAATCCCAACGAGCTCTTCTTGTATCAACGTTTTCAAAAATCAAATACTTATGAATAAATCAAATTCAGGTTCGCTCAGAATTAAAAAGGAAAAAATCTTCAACAAAAACAGGATAGTAGATCAACGCCAAACAGCTGGATGAGCAAGACGCCATCACATTGTTAAAGAACCATTTTAATCCCAATGGATTAAACACTATTCTAATTGAAAACGAAGATTTCTTCCAAACCATATATTCCACAATTAGCAACAATTTTGTTACCGATGGAAAATTCAAAATCATTAGATGTAACGTCCTTTTTGAAGACGTAACAGACGAGGAAAACCTAGCCAAAATTATAGAAGAAGAACACCTTAGAAATAATCATAGAGTAATTGAGGTAGTGACTAAAGAACTTAAACTGAAGTACAACTGTCCGAAACTGAAGGATAGAGTCACAAATTTCATAAATAACTGTGAGATATGCAATTGCGAAAAGTACGTCCGAAATCCACCTAAGCCCCTATTCAAACTAACAGAATCTACACAAAAACCTGGAGAAGTAATTTATGTAGATGTGTTATACACATTAGAAAAATTTCTATTATTAACAATAATTGATAAATTCTCCAAGCATGCATGCGCTATTAAAATTATTGGAAGAATTGGACCGACTGTAAGAGAGCCCTTGCCTATTATTGCAGCCAGTTTGGTACAGTAAAAGGAATAGTAGTTGACAATGAGTTAGGATTCAAAGCAATCTCTTTGAGAGAATTTCTATCAAATGAATAGGTTGAAGTTCATTATACCTCTAGCAGTAATCATACTTCAATGCTGTTATAGAAAGACTCCATAATACCATTAATGAACACATTCGCCTTCTCAAACACGACCCTATTAATAATCAGGATCGAAATTCTGAAAATAATTTCGTTTTATAGCAACACCATACACTCCTCTACAAACAGGAAACCCATTGACTTCATCAACGGTAATATCCACCAAGATGAATATCCCGCAATCCACGAGATAATTCACCAAAGAAAACAAAAAAAACTAGAAAAGCTCAATCAAAACTGAAAAAATGTGGAAATAGATACAAGTCCAAATTTTATTAAGGAAACCAGAGGGGGTAAAAATCACACTAAATTTAGGAAAATTAACTCTGAAAAAATAAACGAAAACCATATTGTAGGCACAAATAACCAAAAGAAATACTTTCGCACTCACATAAAAACAAAAAAGAAATACCAAAATATAGAACACCCAACCATAAAAGCAAAACCTAATAAGAAACATAATAAAAACCAACCCTCGACTTCTAAATCTACCACCAATAGCTAAAACCCTTATGCATGTAATTCTTCCAGGAAAATTTTGTTACTACTTATAGTATCCTTCTGGAATGCACCACAAACCCAGATGATAGACATCCCAGACCTGAATCTTAACAACGAATACATCGAATACTTACTAAAATAGAACTCAAACCAAATCCAACCGATCATAGCAGGTCCTTGTTATTGAATTACGATCTCATTTTGTAAGTAAACCCTAATGATGAAGAATATGATGTGAATGCTAAGAAAAAAAAAATAATAATTTAGAAGAAGTAAAAGATGTATGCATTGAAAATACCATAGAGCCTAATAATATAAATTGCAAAACAAAAACGTTTGAAAAAAAAATCATAATACGGATTTTAATCTTTAAATTACAGTTACTTTCTCAAAGTATACAATGAAATAGTTTTTTCGAAATTAATTTCGATATAAAAATCGAAGATTTGTATTTGAAGCAAATTGATAATACAAATACAATTGATAACTTTTTATTTAGAAGAAAACTGACAATATATATTACAAGTTTGGAGTCAGATTTCTTGATTGTAATTCTACTAATTTTTGTAACATTCGCACACCTAAACCGTAAGTAGCTATTTCGTCGGCGCCTCAATCTAACGGTGGGCGTGTTACATACCCTGTGTATCCTTCATGTAAATTTCCCACATATGTTTCCGCTACATATTACACCTCCCATTAAATAGTGTGTTATAAAACCATCACATTTCCGATCATACTTAGCGCAGAGAACATTCTTAGATCTTTTTTACCGTCATAAAACCGATCCTAATCCGTAAACCATATCGACCCTGTTTTACTATCATAAAACCCATCCTTCTCCGAAACCCATTTGAATCCTTTAACACAAGTGCGAAATGATTAACTAGTAGGTAGTATATTTAGGCAATTGCATAAGTATATAAGATGTTAGTTCTTAAGGAGTCTGCCCACTACACCGTATCATACCATGACCGTGCTATGAACGTATCAAGCACGGAAGGTAATACGATACGGTTTGCTTTGCCCACTGAACCAAATCGACGGCGTTCAATGCCCGTGTGATGCCGATTTGGTGTCCGTATGTAACCCGTATATTGCCCACCCGCAATTTTTATGACGTAAAATTGATAAGAAGTCGTTTCATTCTCGCATGTGTATCAGTACTGCCTGGACCTCTGGGGAGTGTTATCGAGTTTTAAAATAATAAAATAGGTATTATATGGCTATTAAAAGATTAACTGTGAGACAACTGGCAATGATTGCCATAATATTGGATGAGGAAGAAGAAGAGAATCAAAAACCCACTTGACGCTACTGGATTCACGAGACTATAAAAAAACGGAAAACTGAAGGAAAATATTGGACGTTGTACAGGCACTTAGTTGAAGATGAAGAAAAGTTTTTTCAGTATTTCCGAATGTCTACATACCAATTTTATATGTTGCTGCAAAAAATTGAAAATGACATTTTCAGAAGAAACACCAGCTTCAGAGAATTTCTGTCACCTAAAGAAAAGCTTGCTGTGTGTTTACGGTAAGTAAATAAATTTTTTACATATTATTAATGAAACGTTTATTTCAATTATGTATAAAAATGAATTAGAGACCTATTGAAACATATTTTCAGACCGATTATTCCAATCGTTGCCAGCCGTATTCCAAGGAGACGTAGGTATAGGTGTAGCACTTGTTTGAACGCCTGAAGAACTCGATGCTGGAGATGGGGTGTCCGTATATTGAGGTGTAGTTGTAATAAACCTAGGTGGTGCGAGTTGCTGTAACTCCATTTCAGAAACGAAACTGAATGTCTTATTTTTTGCTATTGCTTGTAGGTAAGGTGAAAATTTTTTTACTGTTGCTGATATACTCAAAAAGAAACGATCGAGTTCGTCGTGGTCACACTGTCGTGAAACATTCATTTGCTCGTCTAATAATCTAGACATCAAAACAGCGGATGCTGACTGTTTCGGTTGAACTTTCGCCTTCTTTATTGCCTTTGCCTTTTTTACTTCACTCTGTTGTGGTTGTGACGATATATTATGAACAATACTGTCGTTTTCACTCCGAATTTCAGTATCGTGAGGAGCAGCCACATCCACAGCGTCGGCACTGTTGATCTCATTGCCGGAGTTAGGGTTCTGGACTTCAGTAACCTCTTCTTGAGACTCTTCATCGTCACTCGACAGGTCAACGCTATCTAAAGTTTTTTTGCGACAAAAAATGAAGCCACAAAAGACATCTCATCCTCATATTTCCATTTCTTAATTTTCTTGGCTGCCTGTCCACTTTTGCATTTTTTCTTATTTATTGCTCTTCTATATGCATCTCTTAGCCCTTGCCATCTTTGTTTACAAGCTGCAGCTGTAAAAAAACGTAATATACATTTTAAAAAACATAATACTGATATACGCACTGGTCCTAAAGTTGAACTATACCCTAACCCAACACAAAAAGAATATTTGCATTCGGACTTATAGTTTCGGAAAATCGATGGACAAACATACATAAATACATAAATACATTTATACACTACAACATATGCATAATAATTACTTAGTCAAATAATATTTTGTTACAGGTACTTGGCAACTGGTGATTCGTTTACAACTATTGCTTTTAGCTATCGTATGGGTATCAGTTCTGTAAGACGTGCCGTGTTGGAAGTATTTGATGCTATAATAAAAAATTTATTGCAAGAATGTATTCCTACGCCTAGCAGAGAACAATGGGAAAAAAATGTAGAAGAATTCTGGAATAAATGGAATTTTCTTAACTGCGTAGGTGCTATAGACGGAAAACATGTCATTATTTTAGCACCACCTAACAGTGGTTCTTTGTATTTTAATTATAAAAAGACATTTTCTATTGTACTTTTAGCTTTGGATGATGCTAATTATAACTTCATAGCCGTTAACGTAGGAGCTCTCGGCAAAGATAGTGACGGTGGTATTTTGTCAAAATCAAAAATGCGCAAAGCTATTTTCGAAAATAAATTTAATATTCCGAGTAGCAAACTTTTCCCGGGGAGTAATATAACTTCACCGTGTGTAATATTAGGAGATGAAGCTTTTCCTTTGAAAAATAATCTCCTAAGACCTTATCCATCACAACAATCGATTAACGATGACAAGAAACGTTACTTTAACTATCGTCTATGCCGAGCACGACGCGTAGTGGAAAATGCCTTTGGTATTTTAAGCCAGAAATTTCGTATTTATAATAGACGTTTGCATTTGAAGCCAGAATTTGCGGAGAAAATTGTACTAACAACTTGTATTTTATATAATTTTATAAGACGCGGAGAAACTGTACACATTACGGAAACAAATACTCCCGTTTTTTTTTCAAATTTCCTTTTTCGCAGTATCCATACATTTCGGGTGTTGTAGATTATATAAAAACTCATATTTACGGACGAGTTCAATTAATTTTTCGTCATCCATTTCACACCGTATAGATACGTGCGTCCTGTTCAACTGGCAACATGTGAAATTCAGTGAAGGCGTTTGAGGTGCGTTTATAACGGTCCTCATACGCGGTTGTAACCCGTATAATCACCCTTTTGCTGCCTGCGCGCATCGGTTGGAGAAGGTGGCGTGCCATGCGCGGAGCGTATTGGCACCGGCAAAATATTCTCGCCGACAATTATCAACGCTCCGTGCATGGCACGCGACGGTACGGATCGGTGACGGAACGGTCTAGTGGACGTAGTGCCATGCTTTTCTATACAAAGAATATTTTTTTGCCTGACACGTTCCTATTACGGTCATGGTATGATACGGTGTAGTGGGCAGACTCCTTTAAGTCTACGGCAGTAATAAGGAAGATTCCAAACGGAACGCAATTTCGATAGATCGGGTTAATAAAGTTAAAGTTTAAAGATAAACTTGTGTTTTTTTTGTCAGAGTGTCCGAGGAAATTTTTAATTTTATACTTAGGAAAAATTTATGACCTGGAACGAAATTTCAATAGTTACATTAGCCTTTCGAATGTTCAAAAACATACAATATATTACTCTATTTATAGGAAAGGTACTGGTACTGTGTATGTGAAATGTACTGGTTGCACTTTAGCCCCCATATTTTCGTTTCGTATGCAGCATGATATCCTAGATACTATCGAAATTTTAATGTTTGCCGCGCGATTAGAAACACATTCACTTAATATTCACAGTGTACTATGTCAACTTAGACGAAAATAGAGAAGACGAAAAATCAAGCATCTGTCGAAATCGTATGGAATAGGCGAGGCATAATTCTTCGAGCAATGATGTTCGTTTAATCGATTCTCTTGTGTCCATGGGCAGCACTAATTTGTTGGTGATGGGGCACTTAATGTAATGATATCATTTCGTAATTTTATTGATAAAAGGACGAAACATTGTTTATGAGTTTTTGAATAAAAAAAAAATGCGATTCAAAAGAAAACATTTGCCAGAATTATAGCAAGCAAATGTTGTAGAAACCCTTTAATTGTCTCTTCAATTATCACATGCAAAGGTGCCAAGAATTTTATTTTATTTCTAGCAAACTCTGCAGTTGATCTGATCCTCTGTTAGGGAACAACAGATTTCTCTCTCTTTTGCTTTTGACGCAAGGAACTCCTACTTTTATTATAAGGTTTGCTTTTTGTTCTCTCTGTGTTTCTTCTGGTTTGAAGCTTGTATGTTCTTCAACAGGAACAGTTAATTAAAAAGCCAGCATCTTTGTTTTGTCTATTCTTTTCCTTCACGCACTTTCTGTTTCATGGAAACACTTAAATACTAACACTCATAGCTAGTGCCTAATAATCGCTGCTGATTGCCGTATGACGAGCTCAGAATGACGTTTTAAAAAAGATTCAATGCAGGCACACCCCACAATTTTTTAAGACTGATTTAATCTGTTATTATTTTTATAGACCATTTATGGCTAGACCAAAATATCGTTCATCTATTTTCTTGCAATTATCTACGAACTGTTCTTGCTATTCATCATTGACATATATCTTGGCTTAAACGGCCTATGGAATCTGCACTTTTGCCAAATCTAAATCTATTGCGCATACAGGATTCACTTCTACGAATTACATCTGCGGCACTTCTCTTTACTTTCCCATTTCAAGTAAGCTCTTTAACATAAGCAATTCGTTGTTCTGTCGCTAGTGCTAGTTCGGGTTTCATATATGTGCATGGCATGATGATTCGGTTTTGTAGTAAATAATGATTCATAAAAATTTGAAAGAGGAGCTGAACGTTGAAAAGAACTGAGGAACAATTTATTTGTAGCATTATTGGGAAGTAAAGGTGCGAATGCAAATTTTGTTTTTGGTTCAATACGAACCCAAAAGAAATTGAAATTATGGACCTTTCCGCGGTCCTTTCAATTCTAGTAAGTAAAACTCACGGATTATAATTTATGATATTAAATATTAACACTTCACGGGTTATTAATATAATTTTTTAACCGGGTTTACTATTTGGTTGTTAATGTATGGACTGCTCTATTTAATCTTGATCCAGGTCTTTTATAATAATATTATGCTGATGTTGCAAAAGTTAGATGCAGCTGTTCAATAGCTATCGATATCTACATTATGCTAATGTTGCAAAAGTTATATGAATCAATGCAAATGTTCAATAGTCATCAATATCTTCATTAATTATCAATATCTTTTATGATTCATATTGAACATCTGCGAAAATGAAAGTATTGGATTACATTTCTTTGTTTATTTCCTTTGTGAGTCATATATCTCACTTGCTGAAGTTTGCATGTTTGTTCTTTGTCTTTGATAACATGACATGCACACACTTAAATATACACACTTCTCATGCAGATCAAATACAATTATCTATACCTATAATTTATAATTTTGCAGGCACATCACATACTCTCAACATAATTCTCACATATCTACACGAATGTACTCATAATCGAAGAAGCTTGACTTACTAGCATCGGAACTTGCAGGATTTTCGAAAATTCATGCAATTAAGGCCGAAATACAATACTGCGAGAGAGCGACGAGAGTCTCGCAGCAAATGTCAAGCAGTTTTCGTAACATGCATTTGTATACGAGATCGTACAATAATTGCGGTGCGTCGATGCGAGGCGAGAAATATTCGGAAAATCGAAAATTCCTCGCAACGAGGTGTTTTGACGTTGGTCAGATGCTTTCTGGAGCTTATATTAAAATTTGAAATTCAATTTTGAAAAACAATTTGAAAACGAAGGAAAATTCCAACTCAAAATATTTATAAAATCAAAAACAATTGCAATCAAATTTCATTTATAAACGTCACCAATTTCACATTTGTCATATGAACATTATTCTTCCCCCCATCGCGTGTATTATAAATTGAATGCGTTGCGCGACGACGAGCGAGAAACGCATTGCACGCACACATCGCCGTCACGCAATATTGTATTTGGGCCTTTACGATGAAGTAGTCGTCCAAATATCGTCTGTATTACACAACATGGCATTATTTTACTATAAGTGATATTTGAACACCTTTAATATACCATATCTTAATGTTAGATTGCATCTAACATTAAGAAAAATATTGGGTGTTCCATACAAAGTCAGTCTTCAACAATCTGTAAGCTGTCTTTACAAGATCCATTAAATTCTGTTTGAAGCGTAAGTTGTTGTTTGGTATTATTAAGTACTTTACTAGAGCCAAGGTATCTTGCATTGGTTTGGTACTGTAAAGGTTTGTAATGTGAAGTGACACAAAGAATCATTTCAGCTTCATAGATTTAGTTGAAGTGGTCGTAAGAAGCAGGCATTAGCCCTGTAAGATGCTTAAGGAGTCTAAAGACGGATGTGTATTGATAGTTGACAACATATCTGAAGGGAATGTTAGATTTTCGTAATTTACGTAGAGCTTTACGAGTGGGGTTGACGAGCTGGATAGACATAACAGAACATTTTGCTGGACAACCAGTGGTGGTTAGTTCATTGCATCCTGAATGGCCCTTAGGTTTTTGAAATTTGAATCCTTGTCGGTTCTAGTTCTATACCCGTTAATAAGAATGAGCTCCGGTTTTTGGTCGTTGTTCACATTCTTCATTATTATTGTTGTATGTGCCTTATCAGCTGTGGTTACCGTTAAATGGTTCCGGATGATCTTCTTTATTATATCACTTCGTGTGTGTTGATCTTTGTTCTGACCCGGTTATTATCCTTTTATTTTGGTTTTTCCTTAGAAAACGTTTGAGGATGGGTATGCTGTAGTTCCATGGAAGATATCAGAACTTCAAATTATTCTGTTGTTCTCCAACCTGCGACCATAACTTAAATAAAGTTTTACATAAATTATACGTTCATATTAAAACAAAATCTTTGGTAAAGCAATGATTTATCATTAGAATAGAACTTTGATCAGAATAATGCGTAGGAATACAATTTAGTACGACCATTGTTTTATGTGGTGTTATGGGGACTGACTATTGATAGATAGATGACGCTGCAATGCAGTCTTTGAGAAATATCCCAATATTTGCTCTTGACTACTGAGTCTTGCAACTTGTTACAAGTTGTTGTCGTATTGTTCGTGCAACGTCAACGGAGCAGGTTATGGTCCTGGCTAACCTGATAATTATTCCCTGGTTCCCATAATATAATATAACAGGAATCATTGTATCCTTTCGGTTGGTATCTAATCTAATCTAACCTAATCTTATCAGACAAGGGTTCAGTAAATCAACGTTCATTCAGACTACCCAGAGCTTCCACAGAAAACCTACACTTTCAAGCAGATGGTACACAAATTTATTCAATTTGTCATATGCCCCATCTATCAAAAAACAATCTCATGGGAGAATACCAAAATTAAGTCGAAATTTTTGTAACAATGTCATTACCTCATTACATAAGCTAACAGAAGGACAAAAGGCCAGGATTTTGCGACAAAATGTCAGTTAAACTGGCTCCTCGGTTGTCGACTATTTCTGAAGCCATTTCAGCTGCGAATGTATTTGGATGTTTTCAGCATGGTACGACAGAAGCGCAGACTGCCATCGGTGGGGTCGAATTGATATCAAAGATAAATAAACTTTTCGGTAATTTGAACATCATCTCAAAATTTTCAAAAATCAAACAAAAGTGTGACCTGAAAAAGAGTACCGCACGTGATAGAAAATCTACCTTTCAGGGAGACGAAAGACGTCCGTTTCCAACTTGTTCGAGCAAGTCAACAGGCCCTTCGATAGAATGATCCGCAACATCTATGCTAAAACATCCTGTGGAAAGATATAATGAGCTCTCAACAGTACCTGATTATGTGATTCATCAAGATCCCCTCAAAAATATGATTTTAATGCGTTCAATACGTCTTCAAGGAAATCTCGAAAACGTTTCAAATCTTCCTTTCAGGGTAAATAAAGGAAATTTTGATTTGCAACTTCGGCGATTTTATTAGCTAGAAAATACATAAGTATTCAAATGTAACGTATGTAGCTCGCATATCAGGGATGAAGCTTCATATAATGCTATGGTGCTGGCTATGCCAAAGGTATGCTTGAAACAAAGATCACAGATTATTTTGAGATTTAGTTTCCGCTACTTCGATTCTGCAATGTTAAAGGTTTAACAATTAATTTATTCCAATTCATACGCAAGTCATGTTAACATGACTTTCCAGAAAGGTGATAAAATTCATAGAGCAAATTTTTTGCGAAGGATTAAATGTACCACTCTTTGAGCCAGTACTGTTCATTCACAGTCAATATTTCTATAAGAGCTTTAATTGTATATTTTTCTGAATGGAATTCTTATTACTTTAATATAATTGTTATTTGTGCGTCATCGCATTATTATTCTCAAACAACTTTGTAGGAATAGATTGCAAATGTGCCCTTTGTAATAAAAAAAAAAAACGCAGACCACTTCTTCAATTGGAAGTATATATCATGATAATGCAATTCTCGTCCTTTTTCATTTTCGTTCGTGTAAAGCACATGTTATTTGCTGAACTGAACTATTCATCTGTCATATTGCACAATCTTAGACATACTGGAAATTTTCAAAAATTATATTGACACATTTATGGTGATTTGTGATAAAAGCGTCAAAAATTCAAAAGCACAGAGATAAGATATCTAGAGAAGCTCTACCCGCGTGCATGAGCATACGTGAGCGTCGGATGAATTTGACCTTTTTTTTAGTAGAGTAGGGTAGAGTAGAGTAGTATGCAACATACATCCACAGCGGTGCTGTGAAAATTTGAGAGATTCCCCATCCTCCATCTCAGCCAGCGAAAAACCCGTGCACCACCAAAAGGCCTATCCAGACTAAATTAAATACTTTACTGTACTTTACTTTACTTACTTTATTTTAATACTTTACTTTACTCAGACTCGAGGATTTAAATCTTTCCCCAGTTACACGGAGTGTGAATTAATAAAATGTACAGTGAACATGTATATCGGTTAAAAAAATTGCGTCCAAAAATTTGTGGTCTGTTTCTCTTTCATTCCTTCACCCAACTTTTTCTTCATGAATTATATAAGTATTAAAAACATGCGGTTCATGATATTGAAAGCAACATTTTGCCAACATTTTTCAGTTTTACGATTATCAAAATATGTATATCACATTTTATCTGACTCATGTACACCTCCCATGAAGGTATAAAAAAGGACAAACAGCAAGGCTGATAGCAGGTTTTATTAACGTGTTTCCTTACCACGTCTTTTTTCTGTTAATGTCAAATTATTATGTTCGCATTTAGTGGAAATTATATTACTGGTTTTCGTACGCTTACAGTACACACTAAGGAGCACATTATTATCCTTTAAATACTTTACTTTATTTACATAATCTGTCTTCAATTGATCGGAAATACATTTTTAATTTCGTTTTATAGCTAAGTTAACATGAATATCGTTTCAATATAAATATCTTGCTCTCATCACTACTATAAAAACGTCAACAAATACATATAATCCTTTATTTAAACAGATGCTTTCATTTAACAAATTTACAACGGCGTTATATTTAAGCTCAAAAGTATTTTGTACATTATTACTTTTTACTTTTGCACTTTTGTAACATCAAAATGTTAATCTTTTCCCTTTATTTTTACGTTTTACGTATTCAATGAGCTCAATCTTTCTTACTATTGTATTGATGCAGTGGGTCATTGGTTAACGAACAGTTCAGACTCAGACACAAATTAGGATAACAAATTAAACGAATTCTGACGAACACTTCTCGGTTTCGGAGTACAATGTGGTAATAACACACGTGCAATGCTAACTTGTTCGATATCACGTAGGCACGACTCGATTTTCCGCATTGCCATATAACGCAGTATGGCTAGTGTGCGCCGAAACTTTGCCCATCGTAGACCCTATTTGGTTTCCGTTCCTCTAAATTTCCGAATATGCATTCTGAACCCTTCATAAAAAACCTCATATCTAACAATATTGTGGGTCCCAAAGAGTATGGAGTGTCAAGAACTATGCACAACGGATTCAAGACTGTCAGTAGGCTATCAGGCAAGAAATGAGCTGAACCTGTGTAATAATGCATAGAAAAATGAGGAAGCAGTGTGAATCTATCGCTGGATTTAAAGTTGAAGTCCCTTTCGTCAATCGTGGCATTGTCATGTGCATAAAAATTATGAAAGTAACACCTAATCTTCTATTGAAGAAGGAATTTAGTGAGCCAAAGACAGGTAGCTATATCGCTATTATCTAGACATAGAATTATGAAATGCTATGATATGCTTCTCTTTCTGGAACAACAGCATAAAGTTACCTAATTATTAAAGCAAATAATTTTAATATCGACCATATTAAATGCATTGATTTCCATCTTCTTCAAGATATTTCTTCGGATCATTTAAAGAAAGAAGTAAGACTTGATAACAGAATTGTGCAAAGTCGTGACATCGTATTTTTTCGTCATGGTTAAAAGTGAAGCTGCAGAAACGATGAATTTGCAACAACATATGACTCCCGTATTTAAACCAAATTGTACCAATATCTCTATATCCTCATGAAACAAGTCAAGAAATTACTAACCACTGACTCCAGGAAATGTGCAACGCTATGATACCTTAAAGCTGAAATGTTAGCGACAAGCCCATCTCTTACGCTTGCAAAATTCTGATATACTGGTACGATATAAAATTGCAAATTGAAAAACGATGAAATGAATGATATACTTCACAATAATGCTAAACCTTCGATAAAAAAGAGGAAACCCAAAAATTTTTATAAAAGTTTAATTATAATTTTAAACGTGATATTGTTACTGTTATTATTACTGGTATTGTTGTTGTAATTGTTATATTGTTACGCTTTTTACAGGTGCGGAATTTTTTGCTTCGTAAACTTTAACATTCTTGCAATTGAAACACACAATTTAAAATTGTCTGTGATTTTGTTGAGTTAATTTTATTGAGTTGTTTAACTCGATAACATTTTTTCCCCTTCGAATATGATCCATGTATTTGTTATGGTTATCGCTTCGCATTGCATCATGTCATCGCAATGCGTGATACTGGAACGCGTAACATTTTTTCCCCTTTCCCCTGACTGTTTTACATCTTGCATTATGGGCAACCACAGTGGCGCGTGACATTATTCGAACAATTTTGACCCCAAATTATATCAGATATTAAACGTAAACCTCACAAACGTGTCAAAAAAATTTACAGAATAAAGATAAAGCATAAGTTCTTTATGTAAGTATTAATGGTCTTGATGTGTGCGTTATGTTAGATTCAATATATTTATTATTATCAGTATTATCAGTAGTGATTATCAGTAGTTAAGTTAGTATTATTTAAGTGGTAGCGAGCATTGTATTATCTAAACATTCACAAGTTTCTACACGATTGTCCTGTATTATTTTACTTGTTCAAAATAAATAAAATTTCTGTGCTAGGGAGCCGAAGGCTGTTTATGCCTGATCCCAGTCGCTGAAAATTTTTTATCTTTTTTCGCCGTGCTCCCCGTTTCTGCACCTGAGTCAACTGGTTTGGGGTTAACTCCTTGCTGAGAGCGTCACTCCATAGCTCTGACCGATAGAGTAGAATCAACAGCATAGATTTAAATTCAAGCAGTGCGCCCCCACTCTGATAGGCTTTAATCTGGGATTCTCTTCTTTGTCATGATGACCACTTCGGGTTATCCAGTACCAGACTGAAACATCGAACTTCCAAAGTATCCACCCATTTAGAGTATTTCGGATATCCAGATCAACCAGCAGAACGGCCATCCTGTGGAAATGCTGCCATCCTCCTCACGTTGGACCGCACTCATAACTTCTCCGATTACATCGATGGGGGAGGAACCTACTCTCAAGCCGTAATGCTGTGGAGATAGGTCCCTGGCAACACGAATAACGTCAGCGTGTTTCCGCCTAATAAGTTTATAGTAAACTTATCCGGCCGTGTCTAGCATAAACAGTTGGTGACATGCAGCTGGCGACTCGGAGCTCCCTTTCTCCTTACTAACTAGCATAGGTCTTGCTACCTTCCAGCACTCTGGGAACAGAGTGTGCTATGTACTGAGGTTCGCTAGTCGAACAATTCTCTAGCATTCGCTAATTTTCAGCTAATTCTACTACACACTTCGAAATCAATGTGACGTCAAGAATTGTTTAAACGCAACCCCATTGATGGAAAGTAGGGGTGTGCCTTGTGTTCAATACGACGAGCCCAGTTCTGGCTGCCATGTTCAGGCTTTATTTGCACGAAGCATCTGATTGAGGCATTCCCAACTCGATTCCTACACCGTAGGAGTCATCTCCTATGAGCTCATGGCCCTCTGTACTCGAAACAGCATCCCGCACAATTTGTAATGATGAAAAAAATTCGTTCAGAATCAGCTATACACTTAAGAGTGGAGTGCCCGAACACCGAACCCAAACATAATCACCACTTCGCCC
The DNA here is from genome assembly GCA_954870665.1 of Stratiomys singularior. Lineage (NCBI taxonomy): Eukaryota > Metazoa > Arthropoda > Insecta > Diptera > Stratiomyidae > Stratiomys > Stratiomys singularior. The sequence goes on along the minus strand of OX940878.1, from coordinate 76,858,037 downwards.
CCGGCCCTGCATTTGGAGGTGCGCACTGTTCCGAAACTAGATACCGGCTGTACCGGATCCGTCAGGATACCATGTAAGTGAACTTCCGGTGTGATGTTGCTCGTTCAGCAGCAGCAAGTCAGCTTGCCTGTCTCTCGCAAACTGTTCGAGCAGATCTTGGATGATTATGCTTCGATGCAGTTTGATTTGAAGGATGAGAATCATAGCAGAAGCACTTTGGCCTTGGTTTGAGATTTTTGGAAAACCCGATACTTGTCCTTCCTTGGGATGTGTTCCAAATCATCTGGTCTCGAGTCATTCTCCTGGCAAAGAACAGAGTGTGCCTCTTCTGTGGACTCGTTTTGCCTGCATTTTTACAATATGAAACAAACATATTTTAAAATATATATTATAAAACAAATTAATTAGTTGAGTGTTTTAATGTCTTGTTGCATTAGCACTTTGGATTGTGTGAACCGAAGTGAATTTCATTTAAATGAATAAATAATTTTTTATAAAATCCGATATTAACGATGTTTACATGTTGAATATATGAACTTTCTTCATGTGAAAGCCGCTGATATCAATAGTAAAAAATTATTTAAATCAAATAAAGTTATTGAAACTTTGAAATCACAATATGGATAGGTGGATTATCGGTGCTCTACTGTAGGTGCATGTAATGAAGTGTACATTGGACAACAAAAGGAAAAGCTGTTATGCTGATTAAGATACTGAATTAATTTTGAATCAGTATTACAACTGTTTCTGCTCTTTTTTCGAATTTTCGCCAATTACAATGCCAGCTAAACATAGCTTTACCACCATATGGGCTTTCCTACACTACAGTTTGATTGGATCTTGGATTGGATCTTCTTAAAATTTTCAGACTCTATGCTTTGAGATCTCATATGTTCAATAACCGCAACAAAAAGGCGGCCATTTAAAGTGACGTTACGTTGGCTGTGTTTTCTATTAGTGGACTGCATATTATAGTTTGAGTACAAAGTCCTCATGACAGAAAGGTTGGGCTGTGTACTCGACTCATTTATATCGTACTTAGAAGAAGCCATCTCTTCTGAGTTTTTTACAGTATTTCAAGATTGGAGCATCCACAGTTACTTCGAAAACATGAGAAACAAGTGGACAGACAGGAAGCTGTACTGACGGATAGGCAGGTGGCCAAACTAGTAGAATATTGTAAATCATTTTTATGAGCTCCTAAATATGCTGTGCTTGAATTTTCTGTAAATTTCAGCGAGTTTTGCGTTTATTCATATTGCAATTATCCGAACATTACTGTCTCCCAATTTTATTGATAAACTGCAGATTTTTAGGGCTCGTCAGTTTTCCTTTTCCTGTTTTTATTAAGACCTGCAAGACATGAATTTTTTACATAAGCTTGATTGTATTCTCCATGTTTCGATGGTTTACAAATTCTCTGTAGCCTTATATAAACAGAATGAATTCTACTACTCAATTTCTTTCATGAAGAAAAGACTTACTTTACAGCCTGTTTGTATTCCTATTTTGTTAACGTAGAGTCTGTAAGAATCTTATATATTCCTTTTTAAAAAACAATAATCTAATCTAGTACTTATGAAAGCTCGAGACGATAACAATTATGTGTAATCAATTATTTTTCTCTAAAATGTGTTCAAATCAAAAATGTTTCTTATTTAGTTCAGACACGATTCCACCAGGGAAGCAAGTTCATATTGATGACAATGTCACGAAAAACAGGTAAAAAGAATCTTGAAATATTATGAATTATTTGACGATTGACTTCAGGTCCACTCCTTAAACTCCTTCCGATTCGACATTCCTTAATAGTTATGCCGACGTTACGTACGATAACGTTTCAAATATGTATATATATATATATATATATATATATATATATATATATATAAGTAGTAAAATATAAGTTGTAGGGACTCAATAATATGTATTTCAGTCGCTTTAACTTATATGTTTAACCGTTCAAAGTAATGTCCACAGTAAAATTAAAAATAATATTGTTTCCGAATTAGCAGAGTGAGCTGCAAAATATTTAGTAAACAATTCGACACTGAATTGAGTGTACAAATTTTAATTTTAATTAATTTTAATTTTAAAGAATCAATGCCAAATTTGTTTTCCCAACTTTACTTACGATTGATTTTTAAGTTGTTACAAACAAAGTTACAAAACGGAGAAACTGATTTCGCAAAATTTATTCCATCGGTTTTGGGTCATTTGCAAGTCAGTTTTTCTAATTTTTCTGATTATTATTTTATTTAATGGATTTTTCAGGTAATATTAATTTTCAGGAAATAACCTGGAAAACTTTTATTTCAGAAAATACGTTCAAACAAAACGATTGCCGACGATGAGAATTTGTATCGCCATTTCAAATAATTTCAACAGCGATCTGAACTACTGCGGCACATCGAAAACAATTCGCCATGGTGATTCGTTTGCGATACGCCATGGCGATTCGTTTTCGATACGCCATGGCGATTCCTTTGCGATACGCCATGGCGATTCGTCTGCGAAGTGACATATTGTTCGCAGACGATTCGAATATGGATCGCTGGCGACACAAAACTCCAACTGACCACAAAAAGCTTACCAAATTACTCACTGACCAGCAAATAGAATACCATACGTACACGCTACCAGAGGACCGACAACTAAACGTGGTAATCAGAGGTTATAAATCACCGAAGATGTAGAAGCCGAGGGATTCCATCCAACCGAGGCATTCTTTTTAAAAACTCGTGACGGCCATCCAAACTGGTGAAAGTCCTTCTCCCGAAAAAGGAGACCGAAATCTACAACATAAAAGCCATTTGCCAGCTAATCTGGACTTTCGAGGCGCAACGCCCTCTCAACGGCCAAGCCATGTGCCATAACTGTCAGCAGTATGGACACTCTGCATTAGGTTGCCATGCACAGTCGCACTGCGTTAAATGCGACCAGCTCCACCACTTCTCCGCGTGCCCTAAAAAGGCAGAAGAAAAGCGTAAGTGCGTAAACTGTGAAGGCGAACACCCAGCCAACTGTGGGGGATGTCCGAGAAATCCCAAGAACATTAGAAAGTCGTTCGCACAAGTTGCCGCACAAGAATCAGGTCCTCCGCAAACAAAACAACCCCCGACCAAAAAAACCATCCACAACCACAAATCCAGCCTGAAACATAAATACCCCAGATATGCGACTAATGCTTGCTAAAATGTAAACACAGTTCCAAAGTATGATGCAGGAAATGATGGCAAACATGATCCAAACCATGTTCACCGCCACACAAAAACCTGAAAACAAAAACATTGATGATACCAAAGGATCACATTTCCATACTCACGTGGAATGCAAATTCCCTGCTTCGAAACTCTGGTGAGTTGAAAGAGTTCATATTCGAACATAAATATGACATCATACTCATATAAGAGACCTTCCTGAAGCCGGGAAACCGATTCCGTATTCCTAACTACATTTTATACAGAAATGATAGACTAACGGGAAGAGGAGGAGGCACGGCAATTCTCGTGAGGCAAAATGTGAGCCACAGTGTCATCAACACACCACACCTCCAACACATGGAAGCCACGGTTATAAAGGTGCGAACTGACTTTCTGGAATTCTTTGTGATTTCAACTTACAATCCCATCAGAACAGAATGCCTTTTCCATGCCGATGACCTAAAGGTACTGACGTCCTTCGATGGTCCAACCTTCATCGCTGGAGACTTTAACGCCACACATCGCTTCTGGGCAAGTGTGAGAAGTAACAAAGCCGGTAATGAGCTGCATAACTTCAGCACAGCAAATCAACTAAGCATGCATATCCCCAACGAACCAACCCATTATGGGCGAATACACGGACATGCACTAGACATCGCTACTTCACGTAATTTCATGAACGAAGTTCGCCTAGAAGTCCTCGACGAACTATCATCAGACCACAAGCCGGTTCTATTTCGAGTAGGAAACACATAAAAAAAACTCATAAGGAGAAGGAACAAAGTTCGGAGAAGAGCCAGGTACACAGGTGATCCTGGACAGAGAGTGAAAGCTACGCGATCAACAAACGAAATACGTGACAAAATAAGCGAATTCAGAAATGAGCAATGAAAAGCTTTTTGTTAAGGTTTGACCCTGGCTCCGACAACTTCTGGAGAGTGTCCAAGTATTTTCGACTGCGAGACAGGATACAAGTACCTCCAATACATGGCCTGAACGGCCTACAATATGACAGTGCAGGTAAAGCCGAAGCATTCGCCGACTCCCTTGAAATGCAATTCAAGGAAAACTCGTCGGACGACGAAGACTATAATTTTTCGGATGGCATATGAGATTCGGCCGACAGGCTCCTGAGATCACACGGCAACAACGACCAGACAACACTGCCAACAGACATCGACGAAATCAAAGGACTAGTACAAACACTAAAGAAACGTTAAGCACCGGGGAATGATACAATGACGAATACCATGCTAAAATGGCTACCAGACAATATACTACAAGCACTGACGGACATAATAAACGCAATTCTCCAACTGCGAAGGTATCCAAAAACATACCTCCACACCTCCTTCCTAGAATATAGAACATTCCGCGTCAAAATTGACAACTGCCTATCAACCCTGCGACCCATTGAAGCTGGAGTGCCTCAAGGATCACCCATCTCACCGGTCATTTACAATATATACACTGCAGATCTTCCCGGTCTGCCCCGATCAGTAAAAATGTCACTGGACGCTAATGGCAAGGGCGATAAGCAAAAGTCATAACGTCAAATCGTCAACGCTCAACGAACACCCTTTTGGAATACTTTCGCAGATGGAAGGTCAAGATCAACCCAAACAAGACAAAAGCCATTTTCATAACCCAGAAGCTACGGCAAAATTCACAGACAATTACAATCGACAATTGTATGGGTTATACAATGGAACAGAACGGCGAAATATCTTGGACTTACATTCGACGACAGACTTACTTGGAAACAGCACATACATAACAAACGAGGACATTGCATAGGCCTCCTATCCTCACTCCGCCCTCTTCTGGCATCGAAAAAACTTAGTCTGAAAAATAGAGTGCTAATCTGTAAACAGATTATAAGACCGACGCTACTGTACGGTAGTTCCACTTTCTACCAAACGACGAAAGCAAACAAAAAAGCATTCCAATCCTTCCAAAATCGAGTGATTAGGAAAATCTTGGGAACCCCGTGAACACGGACATATACATCGAAATAGAGACAGTCAAAAATTACGTACGAGGCAAGGCTCTAAAGCTTTTCGACATAATAGACAATCACGAAAACAGTACTATGGCGTTCCTAAGAACCCTGCACACGAAACAAAATTCTACGTACCCGAATATCCGCCAAAGTCTAGAATAAAATTTTGAGTAGAAAAAGATAGACCCCGATAGGTTGAGTAGGCATATAATGCTCACAGATAAGAGGGAGTCAAAGTGCTAAATCGCACTAACTCTACGCACCACATACTCCAAGAGCGGGTGGCGAAGGGACTCTTGTGAATTAAGTGAAGAAGCGAGCGACAGTGCGCGTTGAAACTAGTGCGGTAATCGTAAAGTGTTGTGAAATTAAATCACTAAATAAGTGAATAGTCAAATGATTTTTATAAGCGATTAAATAATTAATGTAAAAGTGATAACTCATAAAAGTAAATAATTGAAATAGTAATTAAGTGAAAATAATTGTAAAGTGTTACTGATTTATAAGACTAAAATTTCAAACATCCAATTTTAAATTAGTCGGGTGTGTTTCATTCACTATTGCGAACATTTGTGAAGAGCAAACCGGTCGCGCACCTGACAAAGCGCAACACGGTGTCAGAAGTGGGATTATTCTTGCAATAGTGAAGTGAACTTAATCGAACACTTAAAAACGAAAAAAAACGCGAACTATAGCGAACACTTTTGTGAACTTTTTGCATTAAAGACAACTCGTATACCACAAAAAAAAAATGCTGCGTAAAATCAACGCACACAATTTGCCGGAACTAAAGTAGGAATTGGAAAAGCGGTAGATTTCCACCGAAGGAAGCAAAGCTAGACTAATCACCTCAAGCGCTCGCAGTGGAAGGGATGGATCCAGAGTCATTTGAGTTTCCCGATGCTATAAGTTGCACTGGAGGCGAGGAAGAGGAACAAATTCTGACGGTGAAAGGGCTTATGCGGATGTTGATGATAATGTAAAAGCAATCAACCGAGTAAAATGCGAAGCCCGACCGGCAGTCAACCAACTTAAACGAGAAGCTCAATCCGCAGTCAACAGCGTTAAGCCAGCTCGACCGGCAATCCACCGGTCTGAACCAGAAACATGACCAACAATCAGCAGACTTTAACCAGAAACTGGACCAGCAATCAGCAGACTTTAATCAGAAACTGGACCAGCAATCTGCTGAATTAAGAGCAGATTTAGGTGAGCTAAGCCAATAACTGAACTCCCAAAATAAAGGTTTCGAAGGAAGGATGGACAAAAAGAAAGAAAGGATGAGCAAAGTGGAGACGGTGTGGGACGAGATGGAAAGAATGAAGGAAGACTTAAAGCAAGCTAACGTAACGACAGCCAGTAAGCCAATAACGAGTAACCCGATAACGAGTACAGCCAGGAGCAGGAGCGCGCAGCAGCATTAATTCTTGCCCTGACAGGTTCAGCTGCGGAAATACTTCAAACTGTCCCCATCGAGTCGCAGTCAAACTCCGTCGCTATCATGAACGCACTCGACATAAGGTAAGGAGATAATCACCTGAAGGGGATCTACAGGTCACAGCTGCGCAACCGGATGCAGAAATCAGGTGAAACCCTACAGCAATTGGCCCAGGGTATTGAAAGACATGCGCTTTTGGCTTACCCTGTATACGACCCAGATCATCGGGACGATGTACCAACGGAAGCATTTATTAGCGCTTTGCAGGACAGGGAAACACACCAAGGTGTCCGCTCAGTGTCCGTCAAAACAACCACTCGTATCACAGCCAGGATCTGGGAGCTTACGATGGAAGAATGTAGATGTGAGCGTGTTGACGTGAGCGGAGAAGCGGAGGTGAATGGTGCACCTATATACTGGAATTGTGGTGAACAAGAGCATCTACAAAGAAACTGCAAGTAGCAAAGGAAATTAAGTTATTGCCCGGCATGTACCGCTAGAAGGAGATTAAGGCCAAAAACCGAGCCTGGCAAAAAAGCCCCCTAAACCAACGGGTCGGAAAACGCATAAAAGCCAACTTCGCGGGGCAGAGGTTGGCTAGGAGGATCGAAGTCCCCAGCACCACCATCATAATGCCCAGGCTACATCGTGGAGAGGCAGACCTATGTGTTCATTGACAATTCGACGGTGAAAATTGCACCATCACTATTGATACTGGTGCAACGAGGTCAATATTGCGACCGGATTTGGTGAGCAGGCGTCTTCTCTCCAAAGGTAAACCAGTTTTGCTACGAACAGCAACGGGAGAAGCAGCGCCCGTATACGGCGAGATCAAACTCCAAGTACAAGTAAGGGATATACTGTTTCAAATTGAGTTTCTCGTTCCCGAGATAGTAGACGACTGCATCCTGGGAACAGATTTCCTAAGACCACATGGGTTCACGTTGGATTTGGGCAGACGGGCCTTGAGATGGCGGAATGTTGAGATCCTGATGGAAGATCATTACGACAACATCTCAACACAGAAAAAGGTTGTAAGTGCCAACACTGACGTACCAAAATCCTCCGAGAGCATTGTATGGGCCAAATTTGAAGGTGATCCTGGAAACCATAGATCCTACCATATTGAGCCAACAAAAACACCGGCTCTGCGTAATCTAATTTCAGGACGGACACTTGTAAGAACAAATAAGAGTGGAGGGGTGGCGGCTAAAGTCCTTCATCCCACATCAAACCAGACAAGCTGACGTTGTCTCTACTGTAACATCCTTGGAAGTGGGAGACAGCCCATATCTAGCTAGGAAACAAAATACTGGGAAAGCCCGTGAGTTAGTGCTGACCTTATTGGAGCCAATCAAGGTATCACCAGAGCAGTTCAAGAAAGCCTCGGAATTGATGGACAAGTTTCGCGATATTTTCTCAACTGGTCAAGACGATCAAGGATGTACGAGTATGGTAACTCACGTTTTAGACACGCAAGACGCACAGCCGATTCAACAGGCGTCAAGACGACTTCCATTAGCCAAGCAGGGAGAAGTAAGTGCAATGATCTCAGACATGGAAAAACAAGGAGAAATCGAGCCTTTAATCAGTCCGTGGGCCTCACATGTAGTCCTTGTAAAGAAAAAGGATGGAAGCTCCCGTTTTTGTGTCGACTACAGACAGCTCAACGATCTCACGAAAATGGACAGCTACCCGCTTCCGCGCATCGACGAAATTATAGATACAATGGCGGATTCAAAGTGGTTTTCTACTCTTGGCTTAAATAGTGGGTACTGGCAGGTTGAAATCGATAAAAAAGACAGAGAGAAAACTGCATTTTCAGTGTGTACTGGATTGTGGCAATTTGTAGTGATGCCATTTGGGCTTTGCAATGCTCCAACAACATTCGAACGCCTCATCGAATGTGTACTACGCGGGTTAAGCTGGAAAAAGTGCTTGGTATATCTGGATGATATCATTGTCATAGGGAGGATGTTTGGCGAAAATGTGCGCAACTTGGAAGAGGTGTTCTCAAGGTTACAACGAACTAAATTGAAGCTGAGTCCTAAGGAAAGCACAATTTTCGCAGCTGAAGTAAAGTACCTAGGCCATGTTGTATCGGCAAAAGGTGTGAAAGTGGACCCCGAAAAAATTAAAGCTGTGAGAAGTTGGCCGAAACCTAACAACAAACTACAACTTCGAAGTTTCCTTGGATTGGTGACCTATTATCGCCGATTCGTTAAAGACTTTGCAAAAATAGTCAAATGTCTCCATCAGCTCACTGAAAAGAATCTTCTCTTTATCTGGAACGATCAGTGTGAAAAAGCCTTCGAGATGTTGAAGAATAATCTCTGTGAATCATCGGTTCTAGTGTACCCCAATCCTGGAAGAATGTTCGGAGTAGATACCGATGCGAGTAACTACGGCATTGGGGCCGTAGTGTCACAGCAGGTCGACGGTGAGGAGCGAGTAATCTCATACTACAGCCAAGTTCTGTCAAAGAGTGAAAAGAACTACTGCGTAACCAGGAAAGAACTACTGGCTATAATTGAAGCAAAAAAGCAGTTCCACGGGTACATATATGGACAGAAATTCGTTCTTCGAACAGATCATGCTTCCCTGAGATGGCTGCTTCATTTCAAAAACCCAGAAGGGCAAGTTGCTAGATGGATCAAAAGGCTACAGTCCTACAATTACGAAATCGTCCATTGAAAAGGAGGAGTGCATGGAAATGCCGACGCTTTATCCCGTTGCACATGTCCAGCGGCTTGAAAACATTGCCGACGATCCGAGGAAAAAGAGCAAGGTGTGGATGTTGTAGCAACAGAAGTCGACGAGGGTTGGACGCAGCACGAAACCCGGGACGCCCAGCTAGCCGACGATAATATTCAGCCATTGTTGGTATGGAAGGAGACAACTGGACGCCCCGAGTGGAAGGACATATCAGCACGCGGCACAGTGTTTAAAAACTACTGGGCTCAATGGAACTTCCTTGAGTTTGATGATGGAGTTCTAGAGAGGAGTTGCATGAAGGCACATCGGGAGGTCACCTTGGGATGAACAAGACGCTGACAAAGGTGGGCGAAAGGTTCTACTGGCTTCACGCTCGGGACGACGTTCTTGACTGGTGTCGTAAATCCACAATATGTGCACCCGTTAAATGCCAAAATCGAAGAACGAGAGGGCAAATGCAGACTTATAACGTGGGGCTACCATTCGAAAGAATAGTTGTGGACATCGCAGGACCGTTTCCATAGTCTGAATGGGGAAATCGGTATTTACTCGTTGTAGCTGATTACTTCAGTAAGTGGCCAGAAGTATACCTAATTCCTAACCAGGAGGCAACTACTGTAGCGAAGCAAATCGTTTCACAGTGGATCAGTATATATGGCGTACTCCATGAACTACATTCAGACCAAGGCAGAAACTTCGAGTCACAAGTTTTTGCTGAAATGTGTGAACTTCTGGGGATACGGAAAACATGGACAATACCAATTCACCCCCAGTCCGATGGAATTGTTGACACGCTAAATAAACATTTGGCCAAGATGGTTAATGAAAACCAGAGAGATTGGGATCGACGCATTCCATTAGTTTTGATGGCAAACCGAACTGCAGAACATGCATCGACAGGAAAAGTGCCAGCGAAAGTCATCTTTGGATAAATAATTCGGCTATCAGCTGATGTAAAGTTCGGGACACCCCCTGAGCAGCCCCAACCCATTTCGGAGTATACCAGCGACTTAAGGCAATGGCTGAATCCGATACACCAATTAGTGCGGAAGCAAATAGAGTCAACCACCGATCGCATGAAGACCAGATATGACATAATGGCAAATTCATCCGGATTCCAGCCGGACGACTTGGTGTGGCTATATAACCCACGGCGTCGAAAAGGCAGATCTCCGAAGCGGTCTCCAAATTGGGAAGAACCCTTTAGAATCATCAAACGAATCAACGATGTGGTATACCGGATACAGGAACACCAAAAACCCGGGGTGAAATTGAAAATTGTGCACATGGACCACCTTGCCGCATATTATCAGCAGGAAGACGCGGAGATAGCTGATGTGACACATTTTCGGGGCGAAAAAGATATAAGATATTTATATAATATAAAATTATTCAAATAATGTCACGCGCCACTGTAGTCGTCTTAAGAGAAAAGTCGTACACAAGTTTCAATTTCCAATACATCGATAATTCTCGAAGAGCATAACATAAACACATTGCGTGTATTGAGTGCAACAAATACGTGTGTAAGAGACTTTGCGCGTAAACTCAAGAACTATCCACATCGAAGACTCACGAATAAGAAGAACATTTGCGAATAAGAAGAACATTTATTGAGGCGATTAAAATTTGGATTACATTACACAATACATTATATATGTATATTTCATGTATATGCACTAAATTGTGTAATGTATTGCATATACATGAAATGTATATGCAATACATTTCATGTATATGCAATACATTACACAATTTAGTGCATATACATGAAATTAACGTGCTTTACATTATTGCTTATGTTTTAATAAGATCCTCCAAATTATTACTGTGATATCTTCGTTTATAGAATATGAGCTTTCCATTGTTATGGGTGAGACCTTTAGTGTATAAATAGTAGAGGAAGGAAGGAGAAAAAACCTTGTATTTATATTTTTGTTGCAAATTGTCATATATTTCAGATAGCCTTTCTATATCCCCTATTTGATTTAATTGTTCGTCTTCAATGTATTGCAATTTTGAAAATTTCTTTACAAGTGACTTAAGTAGGATAGTATCGATTGTTTCGAATTTCTTAAATTTACTATACAGTTTTGTTTTACTTATCTTAACATAAATTTCTTCAGAATTTTTTGTTATTTTTTTGTATGCTTCTTGTGTTGGCAGTGAGCTGTAGAGACATTTTCTTTCAAATATTTTTATTTTCTCCATTTGGTTGGATGAGAGATTGCACCATGCTTCAAATCCATACATAATAATTGTTCTTATCATTTGCTGGTAAATTAAATATTTTAGATCGTATGCTAAGTCTCTTATTTTAAAGACATTACGGAATATTCCCAGTGCCACGTTTGCCTTTTTAAGAGTTGATAGAATATGTATTTTAGGGTTCCACTTTGATGTTAATGTAACCCCTAAATATTTTATGTGGTCTACTACTTTTAAGTCAATGTTGTTTATTTTAATTTTAATGTTGTTGTTGTTTTTACATTTCTTTGGTCTAACGTGTTTGTTTAGTTTTCTGAAGAGTATAGCATAGCATTTGTCCTTGTTAATACTTAGTTTCCATTTGGATGAATAATTTTCAGTTTCTTCCATGAAGTTGTTGGTTCTGTTCACAAGTGTGACAGTTGAAAGGCCTGTGGTGTAGATAAGTGTATCATCCGCGTAGAGTATTGTCTTTACTCTCTTGTATGGGTCTTGGGGAAAGTCTGATAGGAATATATTGAACAGTAGAGGTCCTAATATTAAGCCCTGTGGGACTCCAGCCCTGATTTCATTGCTTTGTGACATATAATTATTGAATTTAACTTTAATGTTTCTGTTTTTTAGGTAGGATGCTATAAGTTTTTGTAGTCTTATGGGAAAGTGTAGAGCAGACATTTTGTGTAGGAGGCCTTCGATCCAGACTGTGTCGAAGGCTTTTTGCAGGTCAAGTGTGCAGGCGAGTGTAGTTGATTTATTGCGGAAACCTTGATTCACATCTTCGGCCAGTTTATGCAGTTATTTATGATTCTAGTTAGAATAGTCGAATAAATTTGAGGGAGTTTCTTGATGACTTTATTTGATATTCCATTATTACCAAACGATGTTTTTGGTTTTAATTTCCTTATTATGGCATTGATGTCTGCTTTTGTAACAAATTCTTTGTATTCGGCAGTTTCATGTGTTGATTCTCCGTCGGATGTGAATGTGCTGTTGAAGTGTATAAGGGGCTCATGTGTGGTAGTGAGCTCTTGAAATTCTCTCACGATATGTATGTCTTCATTACTATATGTGCTTCTTGCTGCTTCTGAGTCATTGTGGACTTTAGCAAAGTACCTCGCACACACTTCTGCACTTTCCGTTTCATTTGTAGTTGTATCGAGTATTGGTATTGCTTTTCTTGTCCATTGACCTGACAGTGCCTTGATATCTTTAAAGAATGTTTGCCCCTTATGTATGTTGTTGACTCTCTCTAGGAATCTTTGTCTGTATTGTGTTTTCAGTCTGTAGTCAATCTCGTCGTTGAGTTTATTGATGTGTGCTTTTAGACTTGGATTTCTTTTTCCGGTTTGGAAGTATTGTCTTCTCAGTTGTTTTTTTTTCCGGATCGACTCCAAGGTTTCGTTGTCTGGTATTATAAGGCTGTTTCTATTTATTTGGTAGGATGGAATGTGTTCATTAATAGCTTTAGATAGAATGTCATTTGTCTTTTGTAGGCAATTATCTATTTCTGTGGTGGTTAGGTTTTTGTCAGCTGGAGGTGAATTTCCCGCCAGTTCCTGTTTAATTTGTCTATTAAAGCCAGCCCAGTTGGCTCTCTTATAATCAAGGATGTATGTAGGAGGTTTATAGTGTAATTCACCTGGCTTTACTATGATTTCCACTCCCTTGTGGTCAGATTCAAAGTCATGACATTTCAGATATGGTTGCAGTATCATGTGTGGAGTGATCATTGATTTACTAATGAGAAAGAGGTCTATGTACGAGTAGGATTGAGTACCTTCCCGACTGGGAGTTTCAGACGTAAATTGTTTAATTTCATAAAGTTGCTTAGCGCTGGGGAGCCATCCCTTTAGTTGAACACCATTTCTATTATTTGCATAGTTTCTCCATTGTGTGTGTCTTGCGTTGAAGTCACCTCCAATGACTACGCCTATATTCCTTCTCATGCTGTCTAGGATCCTATCCAGTTCGTTACACTGTATTTCGTTGTGTTTGATATATATAGATGCTATAGCTAGCCATCCTATACCAACTTGTATTTCTATTACAGTTAAGTCAGTTTTCTGTAGGTCCCTTATTTCCTTACGCTTGTAGACTACGTTATTCCTGACGAGTATAGCTGTTCCTTTCCCGGGCTGATCATTTCGTATCAGGTCATAGTTTCGGAAGAAGACTTTATGTTGTTTTTTTAGTCTAGTTTCCTGGAGGAGTATCGCATCAGGTCTGTGGATTTTCAGGAAGACGTCTAGGTTATGTCTTTTTCTATGGGCAACGATAGAATTTACGTTTAGGGTGATTATTTTAAATCTCTGATCCATTTAATTCGAGGCTAAGTGTAAAGTCTGTAAGTAATTTCCTCTTTTCTTTAATATCTTGTAAGTTTTTGTAGTTTTCAATGAATGTTCTTATTTTTGCTATGTGTGAATCGTAGTCCGTTCCAAAACATTCTCTACTAGCTTCATCGAGGAAATTTTTTAGGGTGTTTAAGTTATTTTTGTGGGTTTCCCTTGATGTAGGGAGGGATGCTCTTAGAGCGTCAGAAAAAGAAAGTGTTTGTGTGACCATTTTGCTCACATTTTTGTTGTTAGAGTGTTCAGTTCTAGTTTGGACTTTGTTTCTTTGTCTCATGCTAAGTATTTCTTGCCACTTGGAGCACCCCCTAAAGCTAGCTCAGTGTCCTTTTTCTCTGCACAGTACACATCCAAGCTCGGTTGTGTCGGAGTTACTTGTAATTGTACATTTGTCTTTCTCGTGTGTGTCGAAACATTTCACACATCTCGTTTCCATAGCACAGTTAGCAGCTACGTGGCCAATTCTTTGGCAATTGTAGCATTGTATAGCCCCTCGGCCCCCTAACTTCTCAATTCTAACTCTTTGGTTAAGCAAAAACCTTAACTTCAGGAGTTCACCTAATTTGGCATTTGGAGTCATTTTAATGATGAAATAGTTTAGGTCTGGTTTATTTTTAAGGAGCAGTGGTACAATCTTCTCCACTTCTTTGAAGCCTTTCACATATAGCTCATATAAAATTTCTTCTGGGGTTACATAATTACATTACCCTTTACATAAATTCTTAATGATTAGGTTATCACTTTTTTCTGACTTCGGGGTGTAGGTGAAATAATTAACATGAAATGTTTTTAAAATGTTTACTATTTCGTTTCTAGAGTCCTGATCGCAATTTATTACGCATCTGTTTTTATTGTATCCTTGACTGATTGTAAAGGAATTTATATTTACTCTATTTTTAATTATTTCACCTCTTAAGGCTTTAATATTGACATTATAGACTATAATGGGTGGTGAACTTACATTACTTTTCTGTTATGCAGTAGTATTAGTTTCTCGCTGTCTATGTAACTTGATGCCATTTTCGGTCTCTGCTGTTTCTTCCATTGCTGTTTGATTGTTCGGCCCATATTGTGTTGAGCATCCTTCACGCTGTTGCGGCTCCTCACGCTTGGCCCTGTGTTTGGGTCTGACCTCCGTCCATTGCCCATGGCTTTCATAATTCGCTGTGTTGGGGGCGTCCATATTATTTAGGTCACCGCAATCGCTCTCCAGTGTAACTTCGTTCCCGAAGTCGGACTCGGCCATGTAGCTCCCTTCACTTTTGCTATGTGCTCTGCTTTTGCTTTTCTTCACTTTCCGTCTTTTCCTTTCGTCATCACTTCTGCCTTTCTCGTCTATAAGAGCACTATTACTAAATATTAAATTTTTATTGTCTTCTTTAATTTTTTTATTCTCTTCGAATAGTCTTACTAGTTCGTCATTCATTCGTATGCACTCCGCACTTAGGATTTCTTTCTCTTTTAAGTCGCTAATATTTTTTTCACTGTACACGTTTAATTTGTCCTTAAGTCTTTGATTCTCTGCTATGAGATCACTATTAATTATCACTAACTCATTTCCCTCCATTTTGTCACTAGGGCTTTTTGCACCAAGGTGCGCCACTTTAACACAACACTTTTCGTCTTTTACCACTTCACTATTGGGTAACGCTACCAAATCATTCTGCTCATAGACCCAAACCCCAGGCCACTCTACTCCTAGACTCAAACCACCAAGTCACCCTACTGTGTCCTTGCTTGGTTCAAGCACCAACGTGTCACTTTACTCAATTTTGTTTTGGCTACGGAACCAAGTCGTTCAAAAGGGAGCTCAACACACCAGGCCTCTTTTACTCTTTGCTTCGGAGGTCTGCACTCGCCGACGTCCGGACATCAACTGAAGACTCACGATTGATTGGTACATGTATAAAAGCGACAACAGTGGGCGGCGAAGGGACTCTAGTGAATTAAGTGATGAAGCGAGCGACAGTGCGCGTTAAAAGTAGTGTGGTAATCGAAAAGTGTTGTGAAAGTAAATTGCGCTCGATTCTATTTCTATTAGTTATTAAAAATTTTCGAATTTTATACGTTTCATTCCAATACTCACAATCAATAAAAATGAATCGGTTTAATTGTTATTTATATTATTATTAATATATATTATTATAGTTTTCTTATCGGGAATTATTAATAATTCCCAGCCGTTTCGCTTTCCTTTGGATCTGGATGAGGCATTCCCAATTCTATCGCTTTGGAATTAAGGTCACCCATGTCCACCCACAAGGACACGATCTTCTATGCTCGAAACAGTTTTCCCCAGTTCGTCAAGCCTACTCTGAAAGCATGAAAATGGCTCATTCGGTGTGAAATCGACGCTTATGAATGTAATTTCCGCACACCCAATGAATTGAAAGCCGTCCCGGCCCAAGAAAATCTGAACTGTGTGTCGATGACTATTCCATGCCCATATGGCGGTATTGCCAGATCAGTCAAAATACCATCCAGCCTCCTCGTTGTTGTGGTGTTGGTCAGATATCAGCAACAGGTCGACTTGTTTCTGTTTCAAATCTTTTGCTGTCTTTTGCTGTTGAGATACGGAGCGAACCAATTGAAAAACAGCGTATTTTTCTTCCCCTTGACTAGGGTTTAGTATTTTCGGTGAAGGGAGTTTTGTTTTAGATATTTTCTTAAGCTCTTTCAGAACGCTCTGTACCCGTAGCCACGGTAGTCTCTGTGGCAGCGCGGGATTCTATCAACCAGGTTCTTCGGTTTACCACTCCTGTTTCGAATGTCCTTATTGACATCTTTTCGGACGCTCGCTGCATTCCTCATCAAGTTTAAGATTGCGCTTATGTTTCTTGTTAGCCGCTCTTTCTCACTCCGGTCGATGGCTATTTTCGTAATCAGGTCATCCTCAGGTCACGTATTCGGTGGACTGTCAGCAAGAGAGAGTCCCGTAGCTGCTGAGCATCCTTTCCACGATGTTCACATTCTGACTTTCGAGAACCCCTTGGGATTTCCTCGGTTTCCACGATGTTCACATTGTGACTTTCGAGAACCCCTTGGGAATGACACTTGGAGTCGATGGCTCCGGTCCCCAAAGCTTCCACTACGCTTCTTATATCATTCGTTCCATCGCCTTGAGCTGAAGAAATGATGCTGAGATGCACTTTCTTCTCTAATGTAAAGCAATCGATGGAACTTTGCTGGCCAGATGTATTCTCATTGCTCTGGGTAGGCTTGGCTACTCTTTGAGGCGGAGTCGTATCAGTTTCTGCCTCCGGGCGCACATGCTTGCCTGGTGATCCTTTCACTTGTCGTTTTTGATTCTCCAGTGACCCAGTGTTCCACCACTGAAAAATGCCCCGGTGACTATCCCCAGCCAGTTTGCTGGAGAGAAGCCCAGTGAAGGAAAGTGCCTGAAAGGTGAATAACAAATAAGGAAAAGCGACGTGATTGATGGAAGGGAATTGATAAAATTGCAAAACATAAGAAACAAAACAACAGAAAAAACATGAACCAGGTAGTACTAGGTCTTCAAGTTAAGTTTTCAAGCTATAACAAAGAAATTTTTACATAGAAAATTCATACAGGGTCTGTATTTTAAGTAATGAGAATATTTTTGTCCTGACGTGATTTTGCATCAAAACGCGATTGGACCTGCCGGAGCGAGTAGTGGGGGCTTGACCTTCAACACGGTACAAGCGGTAGTCTCCTGCTGGCTTACGTTGAGGGATGATCGCTCGCGACATTGACTTCTTCAAAAGAAGTGTGTAAGCTCAAAATGCAGCGAACTACGGAACAGCGTTACGCAATTAAATTTAGTGTTTGCCTTGGAAAATTAGGCATATCGACGCTGGAAATGATACGGCATGCGTACGGCAGTGAAAGCTTATCACAAGCTTAAGTTTATAGGTGGCAAAAATGGTTTGAAGAAGGATGGGAAAGTATGGAGGACAAGCTGCGCGCAGGTCGCCCGTCGACTTCAAGAACAGGAGACAACGAATAACGTGTGCGAGTTCTATGGAGCTCTGACCGGCGTTTGAGTTTTCGCATGATTGCGGATAACCTTTGAATTGATAAAATGATGGTGCACAAAATTATCAGCGAGGGTCATGGGATGAGAAAGTCTTGCGCAAAGCTCGTCCCGAAAGTTTTGACGGAGGAGCAAAAGCAAAACCGTAAAGCCATTTCGAAAGTTCTTTTGGAACGCGTTGAAGAGGACCCTCAGATTTTCGACAACGTGATTACCGGGGGCCAAAGTTGATTCTTCGAATACGACCCCGAAACAAAGCGGCGGAGCTCCGAATGGCATACTCCGCAATCACATCGACAAAAAAAGCTCACATATCCTAGTCCAGGATCAAGGCAATGCTGATTGTTTTTTTGACAAGAAGGGTGTGGTCCACTCGGAATTGGCGCCTGACGGATAGTTTGTCAACAGCCCTTGTTACGTTGAAGTGTTGAAAAGATTGAAGAGACGAGTGAACCGAGTGCCACCAGGTAGCCAATTGGAGACTGCAGCATGACAATGCACCAAGTCAGACCTGCTTCGTGGTTAGCAAGTATCTAACGAAAAGTGCATCAAAGTGGTTCCCCAGCCTCCCTACAGCCCCGGCACTGCTCCAGTAGACTTTTTCCTCTTTCCCAAAGTGAAAACCGCTCTCAGAGGTTGCCACCACGGAACTGGATGCTGTTAAGGCGACTTGCACGCGTGCTCTGAAGGATGTTTCGGTTTCGGACTTCCAGGGAGCGTACGAAGCATGGATGGCACGCCTCCGAAAGTGTGTAGATGCTCAAGGAGCATACTTTGAAGAATACTAGGGAAATGTGGCGATATCTGCACTAAATTTTGATTTCTGAATTTATTCTCATTACCTTAAATACATACTATCCTTTTATAGCTATAAACTTTGAATTGTTAAATTGGTTTTTCGAGCGCTTATTAAATAAATAATCACAGTGCTCACTGGATGATTGAAATACTTAGTGTTCTTAATGTTAACACACCCTCGCTTAAATCGTTAACCTAGTTTCAGATAAATTCAGTGTTAACTGTGTGAAACATTTTTGTCTTAAGGGTGGTTTGAAAATAGTGAACGACTTAGCAGCTCCAGCTATACAAGTACATCCCCTAAAATACTTTTGCAGCTGCCCCAATTTGAAGCAAACAAAAGAACTTATAAACTTCCATTATCTTAGTTGGAATATTCAATGAATGTTGCGCTCCTATTCAACGATGTAATTAAAAGCAAGCCGAAAGGAAGGGCAAAGCATAATTGAAATATATTTGTATGCTATCCTTTCGGAGGACATCAAGCAGATTATCTAAATAAGGTACTTTGTTTATTTTCTAAGCAATTTTACACGATATTAAAAATAATTTAGGCCGCACAATCTTAAAAAGGAAACGCTGGATTTCAAAGGTTCATCGGAGAGTGTCAACACCAAATTGGTTAATATTAAGTTGTTTGGACTGCTTTGCTATGGTTGGTTTCGATAGTTATTGAAAAATACGCAATTTTACTTTAAACCATAGAATTTATTTAATAAGTTTTTTTTAACAAATACCGATATTTCGGATGACAGTTGCTTCCTTCCTCAGTGCTAACACTTCGAAGTTGTCGTTTGTTGTTAGGTTTCGGCCAACTTCTCACAGCTTCTATTTTCTAGGGGTCCGTTTTCACAACCTTTTGCCGATACAACATGGCCTAGGTACTTTACTTCAGCTGCGAAAAGTGTGCTTTTCTTAGGACTCAGCTTCCAGTTGCGTATATGTTCGTTGAACGTCCTTCCTATGACAATGATGTCATCCAGATACACCAAGCACGTTTTCCAGCTTAACCCGCGTAGTACACATTCGATGAGGCGTTCGAATGTTGTTGGAGCATTGCAAAGCCCAAATGGCATCACTACAAATTGCCACAATCCAGTACACACTGAAAATGCAGTTTCCTCTCTGTCTTTCTTATCGATTTCAACCTGCCACTACCCACTCTTTAAGTCAAGAGTAGAAAACCTCTTCGAATCCGCCATTGTATCCATAATGTCGTCAATGCGTGAAAGTGGGTAGCTGTATTTTTTCGTGGCATCGTTGAGCTGTCTATAGTCGACACAAAAGCGGGAGCTTCCATCCTTTCTCTTTACTAGGACTCCAGGTGAGGCCAAGGGGCTGAGTGACGGCTCGATTACTCCTTGTTTTTCCACTTCTGAGATCATTCCGCTTACTTCTCCCTGCTTGGCTAATGGAAGTCGTCTTAGCGCTTGTTGAATCGATTAAGCGTCTTGCGTGTCTATAACATGAGTCACCATACTCGTACGTGCTTGATCGTCTTGACCTGTTGAGAAAATATCACGATATTTGTTCACCGATTCCGAGGCTTGCTTGAACTGCCCCGGTGATCACTGGGTTGACCCTAATAAAGTCGAAGCTAACTCACGGGCTTCGCCGGTCTTTTGTTGTTTAGCTAGGTATTGACTATTTTAGTTCTACAAGGGTGCTACAGTAGAGACAAGCTGACAGATCCCGATAATATCTCCAGCTTTGATGTGTGTGTTTGAGTCTTACGCATTGAGGACTCTAACCGGCACACATCTACTCTTATTTGTTCTTACTAGTATCCATCCTAAAATCAGATTACGCAGTGCCAGTGTTTTTCTTGGCTCAATTAGGTCAGATCTTTGGTCTCTTCCAATCTGGCCCATACAATGATCTCGGAGGATTTTGGTCCGTCAGTTTTGGCACGTACGACAACTTTCTTTGTTGAGGTGTTGTTGTAGTGATCTTCCATTAGAATTTCTACATTCCGCCATTTCAAGACCCATTTGCCCAAATCCAACGTGAACCCATTTAGTCGTAAGAAATCCATTCCCAGGATGCAGTCGTCTATTATATTGGCGACGAGAAACTCATATCAAAACAGTGAATCCCCTATTTGTACTTCGAGCCTGATCTCGCCGTATACGGGCACTGTCACTCCCATTCTGTTCGTTGCAAAACTGGTTTGCCTTAGCAGAGTAAACGTCCGCTCACCAGAATGACCAGATCTGATGTGGGGACCATGCAACTATTGACCTTGTTGCACCAGTATCAATAGTGAGGGTGCAATTTTCACCGTTGATTTGTCAACGAACACGTAAGTCTGCCTCTCCCTCCTCGATCCTCCTGGCCAACCCCTGCCCCGCGGAGTTGGCTTTTATGCATTTCGCGACCCCTTAGTTTGAGGGGCCTTATTGACAGGCTCTGGTTTTGGCCTTAATCTCCTTCTAGTGGCACACGTCAGGCAATAACTTAATTTCCTTCTCTGCTTGTGGTTTCATTATAGATGTCCTCGTCCACCATAATTCTAGCATTTAGGTGAAAAACACATCTTTGACTTCTTGCTCATGCCCACGCTCTCTCATCTACATTCTGTTGTTGTAATTTCCCGGATCCTGGCTGTCTGGTAAGCGGTGTTTTAGCGGCTTCGAAATTTAAACAATAGACCAGTGCGTCCTTTACTGAACGTTTTTTTGGGTTAGGCGGACAGCTTGTTGCAATTCCCTGTCCTTCAACGCGCTAATAAACGCTTCCATTGCCACATCGTTTCGATGATCTGGGTCGTATGCTGGATAAACCAAAAGTGCTTGTCTTTAAATTTCTTCGGTGAATCGCTGTAGGGTTACACCTGTTTCCTGCATCCGGTTGCGTAGCTGTGACCTATAAATTTTCTTCAGGCGATTATCCCCGTATATCATGAGAAGTGCGTTCATGGTAGCGAGGGAGCTTGACTGCGACTCGACGGGGATAATTTGAAAAATTTCAGCAGCTAGCCCTCTCAGGGCAAGAATTAATGCTGGTGCTCACTCTTGTTCATTTCAGTGATTTGTTGGAGTGGCAGCTTCAAACTGGGTGTTGTAAATGCTCCAAGCCATTTGTCCTACGAAAGTTGGAGCTTTTATATTCCTTATGGGGATATTACTATACCCGCTATCGGTAGCTGGTTACTCGCTATCGTTACTTTGGCTTACTTTAATCTTTCAATCACTTTCCGCAGCGTTTCCACTTTGCTCATTTTTTCTTCCATTTTGTCCATCCTCTTTTTGAAACCTTTAATTTGAAGGTTAAGCTTTTAAATCTGATAGCTCACCTAAATCTGATCTTAAGTCGATAGATTGCCGGTCGAGCTGGTTTAACGCTGTTGATTGCCGAT
This sequence comes from Stratiomys singularior, assembly GCA_954870665.1. Lineage (NCBI taxonomy): Eukaryota > Metazoa > Arthropoda > Insecta > Diptera > Stratiomyidae > Stratiomys > Stratiomys singularior. The sequence goes on along the minus strand of OX940878.1, from coordinate 76,835,949 downwards.
CGACCTTCTCGTTTTTGACGGTTCGCTGCCGGTCGAGCTTGTCGTTCAACTCGGTTGATTGCTTTTGCATTATCATCAACATCCGTATCAGCCTTTTTGTGTTTTTCCGCCTCGCTTCTAGAGCAATTTTCGTCGTCGGGAAACGCAAACGACTGCAGATCCATCCCTTCCGCTGACAGCGCTTCGCTTAACCAGGTGATTAGCCTAGTCTTGCTTCTTTTGGCGCAAGGGTTCCGCTTTTCCAATTCCTCCTTTAGTTCCGGCAAAGTAAGTGCGTACAAAGTTCACAAAAGAGATCAATATAGTTCACGTTTTTTGTGGTTTTTTAAAGTGTTCGATGTTGTTCACTTCATTATTGCAAGAGTAAGCCGCTCTGACGCCAGTGTTGTCATTAGTCAGGTGCGCGACTTTTTTGCTCCACAAATTTTCGTGCAAGTGAATTGAACACACACGAATTAATTTAAAATTGCCTAATAATTTTTTGACTTCCTCCAATAAATCCACAAACATTTACTTATTATTATCTTATTTTATAATTATTTTCACTTAATTATTACTTCATCAATTTCGCTGTTCCTTATTCACTTTAATTAAATATCACTTTCACTCGCGTTTTAAACCCGCGTGCAATTTTACTCACTATTTCGTTACCGCTCTAATATGAGCAGCACTGTCGTTTTTCGCTCAATCAACGAGACTTCTCTTCGCCACCTGCAGTAGTCGCTTATAGACACGATTCAACCAATCCGGAATCTTCCACGTGGATCATTCTCGAGTTTACGAGTTTAGTCATTTGCACATGCACTGTGGTACTCAATGCACGCAATGTGTTTACGTCATGGCTATTTCCCTTCGAAAATGATCCATGTATTTGTTATTGATACTTGTTTACAAATTTACTTTTTGGGCAACTACAGTAGCGCGTGACATTATTTGCACATGTCCCAATATTTATTTTTCATAAATTTGACGTATGCGCTATTAACAATCCAACGTTTTTCATTTCACTTTTTAAATTCTTATGTTTTGTAGATTTTGTATTTGTATATTTGTACTTATTTATTTGTATGTGTTGCCATAATATATATTTTTTGGCTTAAAATGTTTCGATCTAAAAACTTTGCCCAATTCTTTTGTATAATTCAGTTTTAAATTTTGAGTCCTTCATGTTTTTCTGTACAGTCGTTTGAAGTTTTCATTCATGAAAATATCTCCCTAGGAAATTTGGGATTTTCCAGAGTACTTATTAATTGTGGTTTTGTCCAAATCAATAATACTTCTCCGAAAAACATAAATAAATTTAGTTAAGATAAAACATATAAATTAAAACTTCATTATACCGTTCCCGCTTATAACGATTTCTATTGGGAATAATCTCGTTATAATGCCCCGGTTTTCCGGATATACCGCTTCTATTGAAGCATATAACACAGATTTCTTAACAACGCTTCAATTTTTCAAAGCATGCGACAGATATTTTTATGCTCAAATGAAATTGAATTTGTGTAAACGAAATTCATTGTAGCGCAATATGGAATCAAATGGACGCAAAACTTGGTTTTCAATGGCTGTCAACTCTCATAATGCCTTAAAGCGTTCATTGTTTTTTTTTCAAATTTGTATATAAATTGAGAAGATGTCGGGCTCGAATAAATTTCTTTTGGTTTGAAATGCTTTTCCGAATGGGAGGAATCTTGGAGGAAATGTAAAGTACCAGGCAAGTTGTATGAGAGCAGATTAGATTTTCTGGGCTCACAATAAACATACGAGTGGATTTTGTTCTCAGTATTTTATTGTCCTCTATTCTGTCGCGATTTTTTCATTATCATTAATCATTTTCTCTGAAGGAAAAGCGTCTCTTGATAAGATTTTATCAATCTTCGTTGAGTCAGAAAGTCTTCGCTTCTTCCAAAAACACAAGTACATCAATATTGCGAAAAATTCTTAAAACAAGAGCTGCAATATTTTCGGCCTATGAAGGCAACAATCGTAAAAAAAATACGATCCGGAAAATATAAAGAAATGGAAATCATCCTTAAACATTGTTTTATACAAGCCAGTGGTCCGATTCTGCAAGAAAAGGCTCGACAAGCTGCCTCTTTGAAGATCACAAATTTTTCTACTTCAACTGGATGGCTTGACCAATTTAAAACCAGGCACTCGATTGTGTACAAGCAAATCAGTGGTGAGTAGTTCAAGTTCAAGTTCAATAATTTATTGGGTGAATTGTTATGTTAAATACAATTATTTACAATTAGTCTTAACCTATCACTTAACCTACGGGTTTTGCCTAATGGCTGTACCCAGAGTTCAATACTAACTACAATTTATTCGTTCCTTAAATTAAGTATAAATTATAATAAATTCCATCTTAATTACTACACTTACACCATAAGTGTGGCCTTTAATATTCCATCTTTTTGCTTACATTAGCATAATATTATTTTTATTATAATTCCTTATACTCTAAAAAAATTTTTTTTTGACTACAATGTTCCTTATGTACTACTTATTGCTAACTGTTGGCTGCCTCCATCGCTCGATTGTCTGCCGCATTGCTGATCGTGGTGGTCTCATGCTCCACCATACGTTTCGCCGCTCGCTCGATCAACCTCTTGGCGTAGAGGTTGATTGGTTCCAAGGCTGCATCTCGGTACAGTAGTCGGTTGGGGTAGAGCCGTCCGTCCTCCTGTTTATACATCCCAGTGCAAGCTCGAAGGATTTTGCACTCCAGTAATCCTATCTTGCTCCATTTTTTCGTCGCTGTAGCCTGCCAGATCAGCACCGCATACATTAGTATGGGCCTGATAAGTGACTTGTACGCTAGTAACTTCATCCGCTTGTTGGTTGATGACTGTTTCTTGAAAAGAAGTAAAAGGAAATGGTATGCGTATCTAGTTTTCTTCAATACCGCGTCAACATGGGCACTAAAGTTGTTGTTCCTATCAAAAATTACCCCCAGATACTTAGTTTGCTTTGAGCAGTGCACCACCTGCCCGTTCAGCTTTATTCTGGTGTCACAGATAATCCTCGTGCGACGTCGAAATTTATGATGTGGGTCCTTGAAAACAATCAGCTCGCTTTTCTTAGCGTCTAGAACTGTCGCAAAGTCAGTGGTGAGTAAAGTTCTGCTAACCCTTATATAACGATCGATTGGATAATTGTTTCTCAACCCTGACCTCCGACTACCCATGGCCGGATATTTACAATGTGGATGAGTTTGGGCTGTCAAAAGAAAATAAAAGTGAGAAAAGAATAGTGTCATGGTGGAAAGTTGAGCAAAGAACGATTGACAGTTCTTATTTGCCCAAATATGACTGGCACGGACAAGAAAAGCCACTGGAAAATATGCGAAGCATCGTTACCTTAGACATATTAAAACTCTTCCTTGACTTTATTCACCACAAAATCGAGCGAAACCAGCTTGAGCTCTTTCCACCTTCCCTTCTAATTAGAAAATTGGTATTTTTGCCACCCAATACTGCAAGAGAGCTTCAATTCATGGCCAAGGCATCATAAAAGTTTTGATGCAGGGCTACGAGCTAAGGATTGTCCAGCAATATTTATCGACGATGGACAGTTCAAATCTCCCTTAAAATATCAATTTTTGAATATATGCACATTTTAAATACTGCTCGGATGGGGATGAAGAAGGAGACAATTTTTCGATGTTTTAAGAAACCTGGCATTGGAAGTTTGTCTACACAGCAAGAAACTGAAGAGGTAAATTCCGTCTCAAATTCATCAGAACTTTTTTAAATTTCTGTTGCTCATTTGGTTTTATTATAGATAAGCGATGGCATTTTAATTTATAGACGGAGATGGAAGAATTTGCTGAATTTGACAACGACCTGGTAACTAATGATATACTTTCCCTTGAAGATTTGATCGGTGAACAAAATGGAACGCAAAAAGACGGAGAAAGAGAAGACGAAGAAGAAGCAACTGAGTCAGGCATGTACTAAGGAGGTTGAGGAAAATATATTCCAAAATATAAATCATTTGGAAAACACATTTTTGGAACGTTACTTATGTTCTTATGAAAAAAAATTACGGAATACTTTCACCCGGGTCAATCAAATAAATTAAGTTCCAAACTACGAGTAGATACATATATTGATATTAATTGATAATTCCATGAATATAGTTTATTCCTGATTCAGTAAGTTTTTTCATTATTTTTATTTCTTTTCACAACTTTTAAGCAATCGTAATGCATATGACAATATTGACGCAAGCGTTTTCTCTCCGAGGCTTTTATATGTTCCCGGTTAAAGCGCTTTCCCGGTTATAACGAAGTTTTACTGTATACACTGAAAAAAATATTGTTCATAGCGTCAATGAACATCGTTTATAGAGCCTAATTTCATTGTCGGTATGAACAAATTCATTCTCCCAATGAACTTTTCATTGTCAGAAATTCAAGATTTTATAAACCGTTCATAAATATAATGAATTCGAGTTCATAAAAGTTTTTTCCTAGTTTCGGCTTTTTTCAATGAATATGTTCATAAAAATTATGTACTAGTTCATAATGTAAATTCATAATCATAAGTCATCTCTCTCGATCATAGATCCTATGAATTCATTCATAGTAGTTATGAACTAGTTTATAGTAAATGCGAATCTATGAACTGATTCATAGAGATAATGAACAAGTTCATAGTCCCTATGAATTTATTTATAGAAGTTATGAACACGTGTATAACAAAAATCAACGCGTTGATATCGACAATGCACATATCCTAACAGTGATGAATGTGAATCCATCGCGTCAATATCTGATCAGATTATTTATTTGTTCAAGTGAAGTGCTCAGTGAAGTGAATTTTTAAATTTTTAATTGACTTTTAAGTGACTTGAGAGTCGTTAAGGTAAGTTTAAACCAAAGTATACTCGCATAGTATCCCTGTTTTGTACATTTGACTTTTCCGGAGCTTTGACATCGGGCTTTCGGGCTTTTCCGGAGCTTTGACTGTGGACTACCTTCTATGGGATAATCTAAGTAAATTACTCTAATACCATAATAAACTCTTCCAGATCAATAATTCGAACCTATAATAAAAGTAATAAAAACAAGTTTTGGTTTCCAATATATTTACCTAATATGAAATGCTTTATATGTCATAAAGTTTTTGCTTCAATAGAACTCGGCATAGTTCACTTGAAACGTGTCCACGATCTGTCAAAAAATAGCACTTTTAGATGCATCGAAAATAACTGCTATCAATGTTTTTTAAAACTTGATTGTGTTAGACGACATCTGAAACGAAAACATTTTGAGCAGACTTCTTCTAAGGAACCAACAGTAGATCCACCCTCCGACAATTACTCTTTTGCTGAAATTCCATCTCTAGTTCCAAACTCAATTGTTGCAGAAGGATGTGCAATTAAAATGATTTATCCTTCAAGTCATAATAAAAATTGCTTGGATCCCTTAAAGGATTTCATAAAGTCAACTTTAAAATTCGCAATATCATTACATGATAATGATAATTTTACTCGGAAGGATGCTTCAGATATCCACGAGAACATGAAAACTTTGGTTTTACATCCTCTTCTGAACGTATTTAAAGAGTTTTCTAAAAATAAACTTCAGGCACATGCAGAACTTTACAATGAAATTTCGAGCATAATTACCTGCTGTAAAGATTCCTTTAAAGACTTTGGCTCAGATTATAAAATAAGCCAATATCTCTGGAATAAAGGCTTATTACAGAAAATGAAACAGTTCACAATCAATTCGGAAATTGTTCCAGTACACCATAATGGAAATTTGATTTAAAACGAAAATGAAGTCCGTGGGCTCCTAATGCCGTTAGAGTTTCAATTTATAAAAGTTTTTGAAACAGATAAATTTCTTGAAAAAATGCTTGACCATATGAGTTTTTTAAGAAGCACACCGACGATCCAAAATTTTATTTAGTGTGAGTTATGGAAACAAAAATGTAATGTTTATCCAGACAAATTTACAGTTCCTTACTTTTTATATGTAGACGATGTAGAACTTAACAATGCCCTTGGAGCTCATGCTGGTTCTCATTCAATATGCAATATTTATTATTCTTTTAAGTGTTTTTCCAAAAAAGAATCGCAGTTAGATAAAATTTTTTAGCAGCAATAATAAAAACGTCAGATCTGAAAACATATGGTAATGAAAAATGTCTTCAACAATTGATAAATGATTTGAAGCACCTTGAAATCAACGGAATAAGTGTCAAATCACCAGATGGTACTATCAATAAAATTCACTTAATTTTGGGTTTAATATTGGGTGACAATTTAGGTCTTAATAGTATTTTAAATTTTACAAAATCATTTTCCTGTAACTCATATTGTAGATTTTGTAAAGTTTTAAAATCTGAATGCCAACAATTATGTCAAGAAAAACAAAACTTAATGAGAAACAAAATAAATTATGCAGAGGATATTCAAAAGAAAAATATGTCATTAACTGGTGTAAAAAATTTAAGATAAAGTTGGAAGTTATCAAGATTTTGGCATAAAGAATAAAGGCAAAAGAATTTCGAAACTTACAAAACAAAATTCTTTTTAAATATAAGGCTACTGTATTTCAAAGTACAAAGTTGAATAGCTTGAAACATTTAGCATATTTTAGAAACCAAATACTGAAATTTTAATCGCACACTGTAAAAAATTTAAGATAAAGTTTTTTTTTTTTTTGATTAGAACTATCCTTTATTTTTAATCTGTTTTGTTTTATATAAATAGCATCTGGAGTGAGAGACGACCGCGTGCGTTGACGATGTACACGGAAAAGAAAGACGTGTTGCCGGAACAGGTTTGAGTTCGACCTGAAGGCGGCAGCAGCTGCTGGAGTCACAGAGGAGTGCTGCCATATGAGATTGACGGCGTGCAGAATTTTTAAAAATATGGAATATTTTACAACTGGTATAACAGGTGAATCCAAGTTTAATGATATTCCTTCTTTTCATGTGGTCAAGAATTTCTGCGTCGATGTAATGCATGATCTGTTTGAAGGAGTATGTCATTACGATTTTTCGGAAGTCATACTGCATTTTACCGAAAAAATGAAATACTTCGATCTAGATACATTGAACTTCAGAAGAAAAAATTCAAATATGCGTTCACTGAAATAGGGAACATATCAGGAGATATTAAACCTCATCACTCATTAAACCTCATGTCAGCCAGCGAAATGATGACTTTTTTTAATTTCTTTTCTTTAATGATAGGAGATTTAGTGCCAGATGACGATGAAGTTTGGAAATTTCTTTTGATTTTCATGGAAATGGTTGACATTATTCTATGCTTTGAAACAACTACAGAAAGTATTCGAATTTTGAAAATTAAAATAGAGCAACACAACAGAGAATACATTCGACTTTTTAACGACAATCTAAAGCCAAAATTTCATAACCTTACACATTATCCAACTATTATTAAAATGTCTGGTCCACTTAGAAATTTGTGGTGTTTTAAATTCGAATTGAAGCATCGACAATTTAAGATTTACTCTCACGCTATTACATCTCGAAAAAATATTTGCTTCACATTGGGGAAAAAGTATCAGCGTAAATTTGCCAATCGCTTGTTGCGAACAAAGTGTTTTGACGACTTTTTATACGGCGCGAATGATATAGTTGCTACTTGCGTATATAAAGAAATCGTTCTCCAAAAACTTAAAAATGATCCCAAAGAACTAACATTTATAACAAAAGCATACTTTAGAGGTATTCGTTTCGAAAAAGGCTTTTATGTGAGCAAATATCAGGACGAAATTCAAATTCATACTATTCTTTATATCATTAAAACAGATAGTTCTTCATATTTGTTCTGCCAAAGAGTGGAAAGCGTTCAATATGATCCTCACTATTCAGCCCATGTTGTAGATACTTCTATTTTGGGTGAATTTGACGTACTGGGTTTCGATGAAGTAATAGGGCCACCAGTGAATATTGTGAACACTGCAAGTGGAAAGCAAATGGTGCGAGTAAAAGAATATTATTCCTCATATTTGTAGTAGTATTTACCATAGTTTTCATCTTTCATAGTTATGATTTTGTTATGAATGGGTTTTGAAGCAACAATTTTATCCGACATGACATTTATGACATTTATCCATCCGTCAAAGAATGGAAAATGCAAAGAATATACCAGCATTTAGAAGGTATATATACGTTGAAATTAATCATTAAACAAAACACTAATAATATTATGATTTATTATTATTTGTAGCGGAAAACATAACGGTTGATGTGCTGAAAATCATAAAAATTCATCATATCGAGAGACTGTTAAGAAATTTTGATATGGGGACTCAAATTTTGTTTGAACATAACTTGGAACGATGGAGAGAGAGCATTGAATGCCCATTACCAAATTATGATGCCTTAAGGCAATTTATGCCTTATCAAAGTAGTGATTTTATCCCAATCGAGTCGTCATCTGTCTCTCCAATTTCTACACCTCGTTCATCACCATATCCACGTCCTTTGGGTTTGGAGTCCCCACAAGGCAAAACGGTTACTTTGGGTGAAATTTTAAATGGAAGTAGAAAGGGCCAACAGCTTTCAGATTATTTCAAGGAACACAACCAATTCAAGGAAGAGCATAGATCAAATCTAATAAATACAGTTGCTTGTCACTTCTTTGAAAATGGTATGAATCTTTCGTTGGCGACTTCTTACAAATTGGAACAGGAAATCGTTGAAAGATTTCCTTCTGAGACATTGGTATTATTTTTATACTTATATCTTTTGGAACTAAATGAAATAAATAAAGTAAGTATTAAAATAAACGTTCAATTTATGTGGGACTATTATCGGACTTCAAAGAGAGGCAGGATATATAACAAATTTTCCAACTTAAAATCTGCGGAAAAGTCCTTTGGGAAGTTCGCGAAACAAAATGCAAACAGTGACTGGAACAGGAAACTATTGGTACCGTCTACAACGCAAGAAAAAAATGTTTACTTAATCTTAACTTATCTTCTAGTGCCAGAAGATGACGCCGAAACAATAAAAGGATCTCTAGTCCACGACAAACTTTCAATTGAAGAGTTCGATCATTTGTGGAAGGCGTGCGTCAAATGTCGACTGAAGGATATTGACGAATCATCATCATCAGATGAAATTTTCGCAAAATGGCCACAATATAAACAGCCGCATGGATTTCGATTGGTAGAAGATTATTTTACATTCATGTGTGCTTTAAAATTACTATCTCTTCATTAGATTGATATTGACTTCAACACAAAGTTCAAAACCTCATCATCGATAGTCGAAGAGTGGGGGAGCGTTCGAAGGCATCTGTTGGATTTTCTTTCCGCTGAAGGGACTCTTAATTGCAAACTTATAAGAGCTGAAATTAACTTTTTGAAAGATGCTCATTTGGATGAGAGTAAGTGTATTCCCTCTAAAAGACCAATAAATAAATTATTAATTCTATATAATTTATAGATAATTACTAGAGTACTATTAGATGCTATATTGCTATGGGCTCTACATGGCTTCTTACTTCCCTGGCAACGAGTTGTAAGCAAGAACACCATAGGGAAAAATGTTGTGAAAAGATTCACAATTGCAGATTCGCAAGAATCTTTTATAATTTCTTGCAAATCATTCGTGGAACTTGAAGATTTATAAGATTTAAGAAAAGTAGGCTAGAAAATATCCTACCTTTTATAATTACCATTGGTGATAGTTTAAGAGGGGTCAAAGACATCTTTGTTTACTTTGATAATTTAAAAATTCCGTTTAAAAGCCTGCTACGAGCAGTTGATATTTGCTTTGAAATTTATTATTTATTTAACTTAGAATACCCGAAAGCATCCACTACCTTTTGGAATTTCATTCAAGTAATTTTAATTTAATTTTTATAATATTAAGTCTAAAGAAAAATTCTGTAAAGTAAATATCCTTATTGATAATTTAAAAACTCTACAGTTCTTTACTCTACAGTTTACTCAGAGTAAAGCAATATGAAGGGAGATTCATTTTAATTATTTTATCTTGCATCAAAGAAAATGTATATTTTAGTTTTTCTTGTTTTTTATGATTATATATATATGTAAAATATGAAAATAACATCACAATAAAAATGTTATATTGAAATCCAGAATGCTTCATTATTACAACGCATGTGTTGATTTCATGAGCTGCGTTTATTGGTTCTCGAAATAACGTTCATTGATGCTATGAACTATATACATTGATTTTATCTACTAAGTTCATTGCTTTTACGAACCACATTCATTGATTATATGAATTACATTCATCGATTTTATGAACTATGTTCATTGATTCTAGAAACAAAGTTCATTGATGATATGAACTATGTACATGGATTTTATGAACAACATTCATTGATTTTATGAACTAAGTACATTGATTTTATGAACCACATTCATTGATTTTATGAACTACATTCATCCTGCCAATGAATCTTTCATTAAAAATTTCGATTCAAAATTTTTATGAATGTCTATTCATTGTGGCAATGAACATTTTTATTGGTTGCAAAAGTATGATTTTTTCATATATACAATGAATTTTTTCATTGCATTTACGTACCTTTTTCGTTCAGTGTATACTTCGAAGGTAAGAGTTCCTCCTTCTTCATTGTTTGTTATTGATATGGTTTAGGTTAACGAAAACAACATTTTATTCATTGGCAGATATTACATAATTTGTCTTAATCCTAACAAGAATAGTGCTTAAAATATCTTAACTCTAACAGTCTTTACTTATTCTAGAGTTTTATTTGTTGGTTGTGTATTTATTAAAGTTTGCAGTTTATGATTAATTATCTGAAATTGGAAGGAAAGCCAAACAAAACCTCCCCAAACTGGTGTCTGTGGTGAAGAAATAAATAAATAAATAAATTCTATCTACAAAACAATTTTCCTTCAATGAGGACTTAGTGGATGGGTGTTTGGTGTGTATTGAGATGTGGAGTAAGATTTGTTGTACCAGGATATTCGTTTCGCTTCATCAAAGATTCTTCCTTGATCAGCGAGTAGGCGGAGGGATTGAGGTATTTGGTGGCGAACAGTCAGCTGGAGTGTGAAGTCAGGGTCTGTGTTCATGATTTGTGTGATGAGAGGGTTTGGATGATAGGTCGCTTTTTCAAGAAACCGTAGGAGTTGGTCCATGAGGATTGCGTCTATTCTACGAAGTTGCGCGGTTTCATACAGGGTTTGGTTTGATATGTGTTTCTGGGGGTCATCTTCCTGCTTGAAAATTCCGCAGCAGTGTCGGAGAATTTGTCTCTCTTTGCGGCGAATCCTTTCCATCTGAGATGGGGGTAGATCACACCAGAAGGCAAAACCGAAGGTGATTAGTGGTCGGATGAGGGATTTATAGCATAGGAGCTTCACCTTTTTGGGGGGCGCGGTGCGTACGTGCATGAGCGTGGACAGGGCTTTAAATGCGTACGTGGCTTTTTGTAGGACCGTTGTGATGTGGGTGTTTGGGGAGAGTTTTTGATTGATAAGGATGCCCAGGTAGGTTACTTGTGGTTTCGTTGGGATTTTCTCTCCGTTTAGGAGTAATTGGACTTTGGTTGAGTCCGATCGGGCTTTCGTGGTTAGTCGAGCTTTGCCATATATGACTATAGTCTCGCACTTGGAGGGATTAGGGATCAGCTTCCATTTAATGAAATAATTGTAGAGGGTGTTGAGGTAGTGATTGAGGCGTTGCTGGCATTGAGGAATGCTCAGTGCTGAGTGGTATATAATTATATCATCGGCATATTGTAGAATGTGGATAGGTGATAGCGACTGTGGGGGAGTTGGAATATCGGCAGTATAAATGGAAAAGAGGGTGGCTGAGATGACTGTACCTTGTGGGATTCCTGCTGGCATTGATAACCAGGAAGAGCGAGCGTTCGGGAGTTTTACTTGGAATTTCCTGTCAGTGAGGAAGGACGAAATTAGTTTGCTGAGGTGCGGGTGGAAGTTGAAGATGCTGACAAGTTTGGAGACGAGACCTTTTTACCAGACGGAGTCGAAGGCTTTCTGAATGTCTAGGAGGCAGGCAACTGTAGGGAGGTTTTTATTTGCACTAATCTGGATGTGCGTTTTCAGGGTAAGTAGAGCATGATCTACTGAATGTGCGGGTCGGTTGGCGAACTGAAAGTTTGGGATTATGTTGAAATAAGAGTAGTGTTGATCAATGTACGTTTTGATAACGGTTTCAAAGATCTTGCTTGTTGTGGAGAGCAATGAAATGGGTCGGAAGCTGGATGTCTCTAGTGGATTTTTGCCTTTTTTAAGGATCGGTGTAATTGTGGCGTTTCGCCAAGCAAGCGGGAAGTATGCATTGGGGATGCAGTGGTTGAATAGTCTGGAGAGAAAAGGGCTTATTGATTTAGCGGACTTTTTGAGGAAAATGATCGAGATTTGGTCGGGACCTGTTGATTTTTTGTTTTTGCGAGAGCGGATAATGTTATGGATTTGTGTGGGTGTGGTGAAGTGTATGGGTTCACAGTCAGGTATGAAGTTAATGGGTTTTGCGAGGGGGTGGTTGAAAAGGGAGATGTGAGGGTTCGTGCGTTGATGAAAAGTGGGGTTGGATTGTAGGGAGTCAATGGTGGCCTTGATTGCACAGTCCATGTTAGGATCTGATAAGTGATCAGAGGTGAGATGTGTGGTGAGGAAATGATCGGCTAGCATTTCGGCCTTTCGTGCGGGCGATACGTTTTGGGGGAGTATATGTGTATGGTGGTGAGAGGGTTTAGAGAGTTGGGGGCATGATTTTCGGAGTTCTTGAAAGGTGTTTTGATTAAGTTGTATGTTAGATAGGCGTAAAGTGAGATGTTGATGGTAGAGGTCCTGGATACTGGAACGGATATGGTAGTCTAACTGTCGGATTTGGTCGCGAGTTTAGGTATTGTTAGGGTTAAATGGGTTGCGGAACAGACGTCTTCGAAGGGTTCTCTTGAGTCGAATATCGTCGATGAGTTCAGGGGGTAGTGTTAGTAGGGAATTGTAATTGAGGATTCTTTTTGGAATGAATTTCTCAGTGATTTCGTGGATAAGGGTAGTGTATGCGGATATAGTTTCGACTATTGATTGGTTCGAGATGGAATTGGTATCAGGTGGGATGATGGGTTTAAGTTTGTTCGAGAGGTGTCGGTTTAGTTTCTTCCATTTAACATTGTGGAAGTCGAGGACATGAGGAGGGTTTTCTGTAAGTGGATGTTCGTGGAGTTTGATTTCTAGGACTACGGCATCGTGGTCGCTAATGCCCGATATCGTGGGAAGGAAGGGATGTGTGGTTGGATGGGGTTTGATTGGGAGATCGTCGCTTACTAAGAACAGGTCAAGGTATGATGCTCCTTGTGGATAGGTTGGGCTGATAGGTGTTTGTAGGGAGACTTGAAAAGGTATTGAGTTCCTGGAATACCAGCGGTGAAGTGTGGTACCGTTGGGGTTGGTGCTGCGATTTAGCCATAAGGGATGTCTCGCGTTGAAGTCGCCTCCTATAATAATGTGAGATTTCTTATTCTCAGTCATGGGGTGGTTCTTTATGAAAGTTAAAAGGTGATTGAGGTCAACTTCGTCGAGTTGTGACTCGGGACAGTAAATTGATGAACAGAAGAGTACGGTGTTTCGGGTTTCGATGGCAATTGTGGTGGATTCGAAGGTAAATTCGTCCCGGCAGGGTGGGAAGAGCTGGGTGGATTTAAATTTCGAGTGGACGAGGATTGCAGTGCCGCCTGCACCGTGAGAGTCTCGGCGATCAATTCGAAAGAGGTTGAATGAGGGGAAGTGTGGTCTGTGCCGTGGTGAGGTTTTGGTTTCACATAGGAGGACGATATGTGGTTGGTGGGATTGAAGGAAGATTTCGAGTTCATGACGGCGTGTTCTACCGACAATTGAGTTGATGTTGAGCTCCATTATCTTAACATCCATCAAGGGACGCGATAAATGAGCACATCAATATTTTCTTTTCAAGTGGATTGGTGGTTGAGTTGTAGGCGGGGAGGAATTGATGCATTTTCGCAGCAAGTCCAGTAATGTTCATCCCGAAAAGGGAAGATATTTCTGTTTGAAATAATGAAGGTGGCGAAGTTTTGGATGGGAGGTTAGTTTTGAGAGCTGCTGCGTAAGAGACTCCTGATTGGGTGAGGTTGTTAGTTATTGAGGGTTTCATGTGGGTTTGTGAGGTATTTTTCGGGATGGCTACAGAATGGGACTGTCTGAATTTGACAAAAGCCGGACAGTTGCGGTAGTTGGCAGGGTGTTCATCGGAGCGGCAGTTAGCGCATTTTGGCTTCTGTTCGGGGAGTTTCTGACAGTTGCGGGGCCCGTGGAACAGGCTGCATTTGACGCATCTGAAGGTTAGATGGCAGTTGTTAGCAGCATGGCCAATTCGCTGGCAGTTTTTACACTGCAGAATCGACTTGTTCTCAATGGCTTCGAACTTTACGATTGTGTGTAGGATGGCTCTAACCTTGCTGAGTGTAGCTAGGTTGAAATTCGGACCGAAAGTGATTAGCCAGAGGTCTAATATTCTGTTTTGGCGTTTAGCCGTAGCCGTTTGAAAGGGTTTGATCGAGACGATGTCTTGAATTCCTTGATTATTGAGGTCTTTACGGATTTCGTCTTCCGTGTAGGAACTGTGTAGACCTCGTATGACAAGGCTTTTTGATTTTTGATCCGATGGGGTGTAGGTGAAAAATTGTTTCTTGTTCTCGGCAAGAAACTTTTTTGTAGCCTCAAACTCGGCGGGAGTGTTGACGATAATTTGGGTAGAGGAAGGGGTCGTTTTTTTAAGAAGGTACTTATTAGGGAGTTTATTTAAGAAATTGCTTTGTATTGTTTTAATAGAGTCATTGTCTTCAACTGTAACAATAGGGGGAAGTTTTGGTTGACTTACCTTTTTGTTTGATTGTGCTGCTGCTGGTTGCTGTTTGCATGGTTGTTTGACTGCGTTTGTGGTGGTAGGGCTGCTTGTCCGCTCTGTCTGCGGCTGGGATGCTGGTTGAGTTTTCACGATGCTGCCTGAACGTGGTGCCTCGGTGATGGCTTGTTTCGCTACCATCTGCTGCAGTAGTGCCATCATGTTGTTGAGTTTCTCCATCAGCTCGTCGATTTTTTTCCTGAGAGTATGGTTCTCCTCCTCAAGCTGCTTCAAACGATCGCCTGATGTGGTCGCTATCTCCATCTCCTCCTGTTCACTGTAGTCTGCGTCCGGCTCGGTGTCGCGTTCGCTCTCTGATGATGAGTCGCTGCGTGCGTATTGGCGCTTGTCGGTCGCTTCACTTGTCGGCGATGACGATCCGCTGTGCTGCTTCTTCCGCTTCGGCATATTTTCCTCTCCTTGGTGGCTGGCGATCCGTCCACTTCGGCACTGCTTTTGTGTGTTGTCGCACTCACAAATACTTCGATTTTTAAAATCGCGCACTGTTGCACTTTTGAGGTGTTTACCCGATCACGACTGGTGATCGACTGATATGGTTTAGGTACAAGGATTTAGGGCTTTTATATATCCCTTACATTTTACCTGTTTCTTTCTTAAACAATATCCTTACACCTATATCAATTTCGTTCATTGTTACGTAAAGATGTTCTTATCCCCATGAGAGATATTTTTATTGTTTTGTTATAACTACAATTATTTATGAATACAGTAATTAAAATTCGTTTATGATCATTTTCATATTACATGGAACTGACTAGCTCTAGAAGCCTGAAATACCCGTTGCCTAAATCTTTGTTGTGTCGCAAGTTTTCCGACTATCGAAGAACACCAAGGCCAATATAACGCATACGTCGAATTTTCGATTATTGCTTTCTTCTTGTGGTATTGCTATGGTTCTTGTGGATCTAGAGGTAGATCATCTCAATTGGTTCCGTGATTGGTTTCTACAATATTTTTAATGACGACTGACTTCGCGGTTTCATTTGACGCTTACTTTAATTTTACCTCATCTGCCTTCTTGGTGTATTCGTTGTACCTTGTTTTGATGGGCAGTTTCGTTTTCCAATGTACGCTTTTAGGCATGATTGACAGGTGATTTTGTATATGCGACATTTCTCGTCTTTCTGATTCTTGACCTTCGTTATGCCTAGTCTGGATCCCGGTTTCTATTTCTGGCGCGTGCGTGCAGCTGCTATGTAGACTTCCTTCAGAATTTTCCCGATTTTTCCAAAGATCTTTGAATACATAATCGTTGCTCTTCGGATTGGCTCAAGATTCCTGTTTTGTTAGTGGAGGGTAGTTAATGACGCGGCTTTTAGTTTATTTTCCACTTTTCTATGTATCGATAAAATTACGCTTTCATCTTCGCTGTATTTAAAATGAACGTTTTCTCCTGATCGTATTGCTGCTTCCTTAACGGGGTTGTCAGCATTCGTTATATCCAACTATTGAACGTTGCCATCTTGGTTTGGTGTGAAGTGTATGACGTAGCTGGTATCGTCCTCCATGTATTCGTGGGTATCCTAAAGATGTCAAACTCTAATACATTAGTTTTATAATTATTATTGTTCTTATTATTATGATTATTATTATTATTATTATTAATTCATCCTCGGGAGAGTTCGGTATGAATTCAAATAAATCCTGGTGTACTTTTTTCGCCAATTCAGCGTTGTCAAAAAATTAATTGTTCTTAATTGAAAATAATTGTATTGCATTGTAATTAGTAATTTGTAATCAATTGGAAGCTTCCTTTCAGTTTTATTACTTAAAATTATATATAATACCAAGAAAAAACTGATAGTGTGATTGAATACGATTGAATTTTCCGATACGGTCTAAGGTAACCAAAAACCTTAAATTAGAACTAAATTATTTAACTAGAACTAAGAACTATTTGAATCCCACGAGGCAGAAAATTTTTATGCAGAAGCTTTGTTAATCATTCGCAGTAAAATAGTTGCCGCATCAGAAATTTAAATTAGCAATAACACTCTCCAATACAAAACTAGGTCCTACATATGTAGAAAAAGACCACATTACGTATTTGAAAACAAAATATCGATCGGAAATGTGGCACCTATTTGGAAGCAGCCCCCCATAAGTTAAATTAACATTTCAATTTAATTATTTTTAAAATTGAAATGACATATTTCAATTCAGAGGCTATCAAAGCATATAATCTTGAAATTGAATCGAAAGTGATTAGATCATATATTCTGGTTTTCAACAGTATAGCTACAATAAACATGTTTTTGTCATGCTATCATAATCCTGAGCAGAATCAGAGACTACTTTAAAAAAAATAAAAAAAAAAATAAATAAGCATCCCGAATGAATGGAAATAAAGTTCCTAGTTTTCCACGGCAGTCAGGGAATTCTTCGAAAGAATAATTATATTAAGGAATTATAGTCTTCTAGGAAAGAATGTTGAATGTATGTTGAGCAACCGAAAACAACTCAGATGCTGCATGGCATATCTTAAATACAATTCAAAAGCATATTACATTTATTAAATAGAACACTGACGTTTCACGTATTAACGCGTTAAAGTATAACGAAGCAATAATATCAGTCATCGGAATGATAAAACTCAGAAACGAAATAAACTTAACGGATCAACGATTACTAATTTTCGGTAAGAAAGGATAACAGAGGATAATATCCAGAAATTAATTATACAACTGGCTAAGAAGAATACATAAAGCAAATAGACAATATCGTGAAAAATTATAGAGCTGATCAGAACTAACCACTCGAGACTACGATTCAAGTAACAACAAAGACAAAGGATAGTTTCCGAATTTGGATGAAGTTGTACCCGTACACTATAGCGACAATGATTATGTGAATAAAAAGATAGAAGAACTCTTGAGAGCTACGATAATCAAACCGAGCAAATCCCCGTACAATTCACCAGTTAAGGTTGTACCTTACAACGGAACCGATGAAAAAGTAACCAAAACGGAGAGGGTTGTCAATCAATTTTCAAAAGCTAAATCTGCAAACTATAACACCCAGATGACCAACTGCAGATCTTAACCTAACAATCCATAAGTTAGGAAAATTTAGGACTATTGGAAATGGGTTACTAAATAATGTTTTAGAACCAAATATTTCAATTAATGAAAACTATTTATTCATACGAAAAACTTTAGGAAGGTGATGATACAGTGATTTTTCTTAAGATGTTCTCTCTATGAGAATTTACAAGAGAGTAACCAACAATTATCCTAAAGTACTTATTCTAACTAACTATATAACTAAAATATGAGGTGTGGGCCACAGATGTCTAGCAGGACTCTAAAATTTATTTATTATCCCAAACAGATTTTTTTATTGCTATTGGGATTTTCCCTGGGTTATTTCGTTTTATCATCCTTTACTTAGGTATTTTCTTAAGTCCCAACATCCTTAGACCACTCGTCATACTTTCAATAGAATAATTTTTGTTCATTTAATAAATATTTCAACAAGGACTTAAGGATTCTAACAATTGAATCTTATGCTACTCAAACCAGTCTGCAGGACCTTCGCTTCGCTTATTTTCAGATTTAGCCCCATATAATCGCAAATTTATTTAGGATTACAAAATCCTCAAATAAGGAAAAATAGAAATAAAAATGTTGGTATTGAATTGGATAATGATGTGAAAGAAGCAAGCGAAGTATTATAAAACTAAGTAAAAGAAATAGTGGAACTATAATGCTGGATTGCAGCAAATCCTTTTAATAAGCAGCAAATGCAAGCAATACAGTGATTAGAGAAGTTGAATCAAGTCATAACTTTGAATAGGAACCCGATTTTTTTATATCTAGAACCTTGAAGACAACAGAACAGAATTAATCAATGAAAAAGAAACTTTAGCAATTTTATGGTCACTTCAAAAACTGAGAAATGACTTATATGGCACTAACAACCTTGCCATCCCCACTGATCACCAATCGTTAACATTCTCAATATCGGAAAGAGATCCGACATTGACAAGATGTAGGAACCTCATTGAACCATACAGAGCTAAAATCGTTTGCAAACCCATATATATAACTGACCATTTTTTCGCAATAAAATATTTAGTATCTGACAATGGGACTACCCCTATAAGTAATATTGCCATGATTCTACTCGATAAATTGGGCATCCAACATTACACAACCCATCAGTCTTTCGACTACAAACGGTAGAACTAAGACAGCTCACTAGACTTCTTGAATTAATTCTAGTCTTAACCACCCAAAACTACACATCACCTACAGAAGAAATTTGTTACGCAGTATACAAATATAATACAATTCATTAAGTCATCGGCATAAAGCCCATGGATATACATTTTAACCACAAAAAATATTTCAACGTAAAACTACTCTTGGATCAGAAACAAAAATCAATCATTCAAAATGAGCATAAAAATTGATTATTCTGATTAGTAACGAGAAGGTCATATACAAAGATAAAATAAGGAAAAACACTAATAATTCTATCCAATTCAGCCGGAAGTTAACAAAACAAATATAGAACCAATGGAGGTACCATTCACACCTCTGAACATTTGGACTATTTTCACCCTATAACCAACATCAAACAATTTAAGGAATAAAAAGACAGTATTATAATCAAGATAATAGAGATATTATTATATCAGCTAATAGAACACATTATGGCAGAACGAGTACTCAATTTTTTAGGCTCAATTATAAAATTTATAGCGGGTAACCCAGGCCATGAACACATGTTGGCAATTAATAATGCTATAAAAATCCAAATTGAAAATATTGAGAAACGGAAGATAAATGGTATAAATGCAGATTTTGACAAACGACTTGACGAACTTAAGTGCGACACAACACACTTTTCACTAATGTTGAACGAGTTAAACATTGAAATCAAAACTCAAATTGAGCAATCAACTTCACCAAAAATCAAATTTTATTCAAATTCAACAAAAATCAAATTTTACTCTGGAACACTCGAAAAGTGTTGAAATCAAATTTGAAGATGTAACCGCAGTCTATCAAATCAAAATGGAGTACTTTCAAATCCCTACCTTAGCAACTCGACACGCAAAATATATTATGAATCAATATCAATAAAAATATATGTAAATTGCAATATCAGACATTTGACAAACAAACATTTGACAAAATCAGGCAAACCAAGTAAATAATAACACACTTTAAGAAACTTATGAGTGGCCCTTTCCAGAGAAAGTAACTATTAACACAATATATGTAAACTGTGACATTGAAGTCAAAAACGCCTTACACAATTTTGAACAAAACGAAATAATAGATATATTAACTTCTAATGCCCAACACAGATATGTGAAGATTCAGTCCTTAAATAAATTTATTGTTCCAATACAATCAGGTCGCTTAAAAAAGATTAATATTTTTCGCAATAGTAAAATTCCTAACTGTAATAATATTTCTGGTGGTCCCAATTTGCAAACAATAAAACGAGTATAAAGAACATAAGTAGAAGAATCCTACGAATAATATTTCACAATATCACGAGAAAGTATGTTTCAATATAGAAAAATGAGGACATTTTTAATTAGTTAGGAGACCTAATGACACCCATCCTCCTGTAACCTTAATTTATATGACTCTTCACTAAAGTATATCATATTAATAGAGTGACAGTCATCTTTCAGTATCCCAAATATATGCTACGAAAGTATGTCTAATGACAAAGATACGTAATAAGCAACGACTCAACTAGTCGAACAATGTTTGATGTAGGAACAATGTTTGAACACACAGCTAGAAAGAAATTAATATGTTTTAACTAAACAATTAATACAAATGCACTCCATGTATAAGATAAGCCTTACTTGCCAAAAAATACAACACATATTTTTTAGAAATTAAGAACAACTATAAAAGTATAAGTAACTCTGAGAAGGAGGTTCCATTTGTTATAAGAAGTGTTACGAGTTACTTGTTTGTATCATAATTCTAATCAAATTATTTATATAATATTAAGTTTTATTTTTTTATAAAATACCACACATATAAATTAGTTTGGACGCGGAGGTTAACCTACTTTTCCTATCACCACAAGTTTCATTGAAGTTGCTTGTTGGGTTTATGTTCTTAATAAAAACCACTTTTAAAGGAAAATAAGCCAGAGTTTAAATTTTTTTCAAGTAACAATCAAACATGATTAATACTAACAGAAAAGTCATTTTGATAACTACAAATAATAGAGTAACATGAATTTAAAGTAAAAGCCAAGCCTGAATTCCAGCGTGATGAAGAGGGTGAGGAGACATTATTACAGATACACAAACTAAACAAATCAAAGGACTTCTACCACTGTTGAGGCTTGATACAGCTTGAAGACGAGAAGGAACGTTATTAAGAAACGATAAATCCGAGAAAGCAACATCCATCACCAAGATTTCCGTCATAAAATTCAAAGCCACAAAACATCGAACACCAAAATCTCTAAGCTGACTTTCTATAAATAACAAGTCAAGGTAAACTGTATCACCTCATAAACGAACAATTCGGTAATATTACTAAACACATAAAAAAGCAAACTAAAAAGCCAGACATCACTCCCAAACAGATTTGAAACCAAATTGAACTTTCATAGATCTTAATAAACTTACGAAAATAATCAACTCAACGAAATCGCCAAAACCTATATTGGACTAGCACCCGACAGTGATCAATTCTTGATAAGAAATTCCCAAATACCGATTGAACTTTTTACTTACAAAACTAACATCACAATCTGAGATAAATGCAAATATGCCGGACGAATTGCAACCAAAACAAAACTGCATCCTCGTCACTAACATCTCTGAAACGACAGTGTAAATTACACAGGCTTCAAGGAATTGATCGATTCCTGAAATGAAACTAGATTATCTTCAGAGAAAGCACCACCAAAATAGCGGAATCCCCTACACCGGTATAAATATCGTATTGAATAATACAATACAAATTTGAATTATCAACATCCTTGAAAAAGCAAAAGCACTGCTTTACAAAACGAATATATATACTCAGACTTTTAATTGTTTCAAGTGTAAACGAAAACAACATTTTATTTATTGGTGGTATTACATGATTTGTCTTAATTCTAACAAGAATATTTCTTAAAATAAATTAACTCTAACAGTCTACTTATTCTAGAGTTTTATTTGTTGCTTGTATTTATATTAAAATTTTCAATTTATAATTATTATCTGAAATTGGAAGGAAAGCCAAACAAAACCTCTCCAAACTGTGTTGAATAAAGAAATAAATAAATACTATTTACAAAATAATTTTCCTTCAATGAGGTCTTAGTGGATGGGTGTTTGGGGTGTATTGAGATGTGGAGTATGATTTGTTGTACCAGGATATTCGTTTTGCTTGATCAAAGATTCTTCCTTGATCAGCGAGTAGGCGGAAGGATTGAGGTATTTGGTGGCGATAAGTCAACTGGTGTGGGAGGTCAGTGTCTGTGTTCATGATTTGTGTGATGAGAGGGTTTGGATGATAGGTCGCGTTTTCAAGGAAACGTAGGAGTTGGTCCATGAGGATTGCGTCTATTCTTCGAATTTGCACGGTGTCATATAGGATTTGGTTTGATATGTGCTTCTGGGGGTCGTCTTCCTGTTTGAAGATTCCGCAGTAGTGGCGGAGAATTTGTCTCTCTTTGCGGCGATTCTTCTCCATCTAAATGGGGGTAGATCACACCAGAAGGCAAAACCGAAGGTGATTAGTGGTCGGATGAGGGATTTATAGCATAGGAGCTTCACGTTTTTGGGGAGCGCGGTGCGTACATGCATAAGAGTGGACAGGGCTTTAAATGCCTACGTGGCTTTTTGTAGGACCCTTGTAATGTGGGTGTTTGTGGAGAGTTTTTGATTGATAAGGATACCCAGGTAGGTTACTTGTGGTTTGGTTGGGATTTTCTCTCCGTTTAGGAGTAATTGGACTTTGGTTGAGTCCGATCGGGCTTTCTTGGTTAGGTGAGCCTTGCCATATATGACTATAGTCTCGCACTTGGAAGAGTTAGGATCAGCTTCCATTTGATGAAGTACTGGTAGAGGGTGTTGTGGTATTGATTGAGGCGTTGCTGGCATTGAGGAATGCTCAATGCTGAGTTAAGTATGATTATATCGTCAGCATATTGGAGAATGTGGATAGGTGAGAACGAATTAAGGTTACTTTTCAAGTAACCGAAAGTACGAAAGGAAAATAAAAATAAAGAATAGAAATTCTTTTTAAAAAAGTAATTTATTTCACGTACATCTAAATGTTCCTAATGTTAACTTACAACTGAATGTCTAAAGTCTAATTTCTATCTTCTTATATACTAGAGAGATATGATTTTTCACACATTTCAGGGCCCTTATTGGGTTACTACCATAAAGATATCTCAAATAAAATTCAGAAAGGTTATTTTATTGCTTTATTGCATTTTATACCTTTCTGAATCTTACATTATCATTAACTTGCAAAGTATTTTAAATATTTTTAACAGATGATTTGTGTTTTGGGAAAACATCATATAAACATCACAAGAAAGATTCGGAAAAGGTTATTTCATTGTTTTATTGTATTTTGTTCTTTTCCGAATCTTATGCTATGGATGCCATGTGTGTTAAGGATAGGCATTATCCATATCCGTTTTATATCGGTATAGTTAAAAGAATTTATTATTGATATTATATTTTATAATATAAACGTAAGGATGCTTAAAAATTACGTATGATTTTCGTTGCAGTTATCAACATTTATCTTTTGGTAGGTTTACATTTTCTTAAGTATTTGGCTATAAAATAAGGTTATAAAATTATTTTTATTTGTTGTTGCTAAGTAAATTTGACAATGTTTAATTAATGAACCACATGCATATGCCTTTTGTACTTGTATCCCAAAAGAATAGTTATTACTTTCATTCAAAATACAATTTTAGTTTGATTTTTGTGTATTATCATGTATAATCGAGATTATCTTATTTTCACATGCTATTTGCTAGGAAACATTAAGTCACAATTTTTTTCTTTTTTTTTTTTTGTTTTACACATATGTATATCTATAGATATATATATCTTTACAGACAACCCCAATTAAAGAAATTTCAAAAGTTTTGTGTTAGAGTGAAGCGTTTTGGCCTTTGTGTATTTTTTGTCGCTATATTTTCTAAATTTCTATTTTTATATTTATCTCTATGTTTTGGAAATCTTAGCTCTTTGGTTTTTACATATCATTCTTGCCTGCTCTCAGTGTAGTCTTCTTTATTTTTATTGGCGTTTGAAATAGATTTTTCTTTCGTATTTTGTATATTATTCAATACAGTACTTTATTTGAGTAACCGTGATGAATATTGAATGGTGTGTCTTTGAACGTACTGTGTATTTGTCTATTATAGAAGTAGATTGCTAGTAGAGTTTTTATAACTGGCGTTTCATTTGCTGTTAGTCTATATTTCGTTGCAATTGTTTGGTGTAACCTTTCGATATCGGCGTTGCCTGTATGGCTATTCGGTTTTGTAAAGTGATAACTGATAATGCGTTCTTTAAAAAATTCTATTATAAATAAATTGTTAAACTCATAATCTAGCACTAATTTGATTGGTTTGCCCATGGTAGCTACAAATGTCATTATAGCTTCTTTCAACGTTGGTTTTGATCGATCTGGCAGTATAACTGCTGAAGCATATTTTGAGAACTTGTCGCAATTATTTATGAATCGAGTCATTAATTTTTGAAGGTTACGATAGTAATATATTTTCAATAAGCCGTAATATGTGGAATGGATTCCTCCGTGGCCTATTTCTTTTATATGATATTTTTCAACTTGCTTCAGTGCGTCTTCCTCAGACTGTAGATCTTTCAGGATATTTGTTACTTTTATAAATTTATAATTATTAGGGTAAATTTCTTTAATTTTGAGTTGAACTTTATTGTATAGATGATCGTCCAGACCAGAATATGTTGCAATTTTTTCATTAAAAGGTAAGTTCAGGAGTTTTTCAGCAAATTTTCCGGCCTGGATTTCTTTCTCTGTTATACTTATTCTTCTGAACCTTAAACTATTTGCATGCATTTGTTAGAATTATCTGCACAGTATTTGTTGACATAGTCTTCTTTTATTGGTATCAGCTACGTAGTGTTTTCAATTTCAGAGTGTATTGTTATAAAATCATTACCTTGTTCCGGGTGTTCTACACGTAGCGAATCAGTTGCAGATACATGATTATCTAATCTTTCGTTTATTCTCGTAGATTTTGGTATTGAGCCTATTTCCCCTGTGTATCCTTGTTGTTCATTTACTTCATTATTTAATCTTGATAAATAGTCTGCTACTTTATTGTCGTTTCCTTTGATATATTCAATCTTAAAATCAAATTCGTTTAGTTTCAGTTTCCATCTAATAAGTTTTTGATTCGGTTCCATGATATTTGTTAACCAGATTAATGGTCTATGGTCTGTTTGCAATGTGAATTGTCTTCCATAGAAGTAAGGTCTTAATGATTTTGTTCCGCATACAATGGCAAGTAGCTCTTTTTCTATCACCGAACAGTTCATTTCATGCTCATTTAATGCTCTTGACGCACATGCGATCGGATGCTTGTTCTGTGATAGAACGGCCCCTAACGCATAATTGGATGCATCCGTTGTCAGAGTTAAAGTTTTCGAGAAGTCTGGGTAGCTTAAAACTGGTGGGTTAGTTAAAAGTTGTTTTAATTTAACAAACGATTGTACGTAATTAATATCGTAGATATCTATTTTGGCGTTCTTTTTTAAAAATTTGGTAAACGGGACAGTTAAAAATGAATAATCCTTTATGAATTTGCGGTAATAGTCTGTTAATCCTTAAAATGATTTGAGCTGTTTCGTTGTTTTGGGTATTTGTATTTTTTTTATTTTCTCCAATTATTCTGGATTCGGTTTAATTCCTTCTTCTGTAAGTATATGCCCTAGGAACTCTGTTTGCCTTGCGAAGAAAGCACATTTATCTGATTGAATTTTCAGATTATGCTCTGCAAGTTTACTGAATATTTTATTAATAGAATCAATATGCTCTTGAAGGGACGTGCTAAATATTAATACGTCATCTAAATAAACGACACATATTTTATTAATATATTCTTTTAAAACGCAATTTGTCATCCTTTGGAAGGTGGCTGGAGCATTTTTAAACCAAATGGCATTCTATGATAATCACAATGTCCATTATGTGTACTGTTCAGTATTTGGGTATTTACACATTACAGGCAATAAAACAATTATGTTAGCAAAAGACCCACAAATGTTTTTAATTATGATATATTTCCGAAGAAACCATCATAAAATCCATTAACATATTGAAACCCTCATGTAACAATTTTATGTAAATTAGATCCTTTTTATGTAAATAATTTTATGTACATTTGTATTTAAAGTCTGAAATATTTGAAAATTTTCTCTGTTAAATTTCGATACTCGCTGAGAATATACGATAGAAGAAAAACGTGGTGTTTTATTGTTCACCGAGACAATTCATTATTGTGTACGCCGTCTTTTAATCAATACGAGTCGCGTACGGAAGTTCATTCACGTGAATGAACATGTACTGAATGCTGTTTTTGCTCTATCTCTAGGATGGACCATTATCTGGTGAAATCCTTTTTCGAGATCAATAGTAGTGAAATATGCTGCTTTTCCAAGTTTATCAAAAAGGTCTTCAATGTTTGAAATTGAAAACTTATCACTTATAGTAATCTCATTGAGTTTCCTGTAATCAGTTACAATACTCCATTTAGTTTTACCTAAGTTGTCGGTTTTTTTCGGGACAATGCAAAGAGGTGCATTGTATGGTGAATTGCTGGTTACAATTATATTGTTGTCCAACATTTCTTGAATATTTGTCTCCACATTTTTTTGGTGGACCTGCGGTAATCTATAGATTTTTGTGAATATAGGCTTATCGCTAATAGTCTTTATTTCATGTTGGGCTATAGTTGTGAAACTCAATATGTCACCGTCCTTATAAAATAAATTAGAGTGGTTCTTAATTAACTTTGATAGTTCCCTCTTTTCTGCGATACTCAAATGATCCATATTGTTATTCAGATCCTTAACTGGTGTTGGTTCACAATCTTTTAGATTCAAAGAATTAGCTACAGCTTCGCTATCTTGAGTATTTGTTTTAAATGGCACCTTGTTGTTATTAATTTCGATGTATCCTTCTTTATTATTTATGATTGATTTAGTAGGACTCAAAACATTTTGTCCTAATATTGCAACGAAATTTTTGTTGAAGAATTTAGTAATTTTCCATTCTATCTTCGATCCATTCAATTTAAATTGTTGGTGGAAGTCTGTCCAGATACCGAAATTGATTATCTCTTTAGAATGGAGACTTTTTAAAACTAATGGATTTTTTAACTTATGAGTAAATTCCATGTCAAAGATATTATTAATTAGGGATGTGTTGCAGCCAGTATCTATCAAGCATCTTAAAGTTTTGTTTCTTATTGTTATTGGAATGATTGGTAGCTCCCATTTGGTAATCCCTGTATTTCCGAGGCTGGTATTTGGAAATTTTCGACTTCATGTGTATGGGCAAAGTTGTGAGTCTTGAATGAATTTGGTTGCAAGGATCTTTTCTACGTTTGGTTTGATTGTACTGTTCTCATTGACACATCTTCAGATTTAGAGTTAACAGTTCTCATCGAAGTGTCAGCACTACATGGGTTTTCCGGTGCGTTGACCAATTGTGAATAGGGTTATTTACTTGAGGAATAAAGTTATTTGTATTTCTTTGATTAATCAGATTAGTATTATGTGGTGGTGCTAAGTTATCTCTGTGCATATTTGCTGAAGTCATTTGATCGAACTTATTTTGTGTAGGAAAAATTGCATGTTCTGAGTTTTATAGTTCCTATTGTAATTCCCTAAATATGAGTGGTTTGTTGGAGACTTCTGAAATTTAGAGGAAGGTGAACCTCACGTTTTTGTTCCATTTCTCTTAGAAGTTGATATGCTTCGTCTAAAGTTGAACATTTGTATTGCGTTATTAGCAAAACCTTATATTCAGGAATGCAGGCTTTAAATTTAGATATAGCAAGTGATTCATTATTAAACGTTGAAATATGGAATAGGAGTAAGCTCTTGCTTCAACCATTGGTTTAATTTATTTAATACATGACTGATTTGGTTATAAACTATTGTTGTATTATGATTAAATTGTATATTTTGCATTTGGGCAACAAGGCAATTAAATGATTCTCTAATCCCATACTTTGGAGCAATTTGAATTTAATAGTTTCCCAACGAGAATCTGGAAACTGTTTTACAATTTGTTGTAGTTTTCCCCTAATTTTCCCGAATATTATTGGCTCTAAAAATTCTTTCTGGTTTTCAGAGCAGAATTGCAGAAATTCATCTATTACTGAGCAAAATGCTTGCACGGATATTCCAAACTTAGAATGTGAGAATTCTTCTATTCTCTGTATATTGCATAATATCTCACTAAAACTTAGACTTAATGATCTTATTCTATTTTGATTTATTTGTAAACTTTCAAAATTTTAAACGGCCTCAAGATTTCCAGATAAACTTCCGATTTCATCATGAGCAGCGGTAAATTCGTTGTTTCCTTGGTCTGAAGACACCATTTCAATTAATATTTTCTAATTTTGACTTACTTTTAGAGTATTCCTTGGTTCCTCGAATACGATGCTGGGACTAGATCCTTGTCCGGTTGTTGATGAAAATGCAAGATTTTGCTTCCTTTGCCAGAACCAACTGAATTTCAGTAGTAGTACTGAAGTCTTCAGTTGAACTTGTCAATTGCACACTATAAAAATCTTTGTTGGGTCCGTATCTTTGTATAAAAACAAGGAAGGTTTTAAAAGATTCTTTAAGACCTTTAGTCCTCTTCCCAACAATATTTTACATACATATATATAGATATATATATATATATATATATATATATATTTCAATTGCACACTTTAAAAATCGTTGTTGGGTCCGTATCCTTTTAAAAAACAAGGAAGGTTTCAAAAGATTCTTTAAGACCTTTAGTCCTCTTCCCAACAATATTTTATATATTTTTTTATATATTTTTATCTTGTTCCGATGTTATCACTTTCACGTTATTATTATTTTCACTATAATAGTGATAGCTTCTCGAGAACATGAACTTATTCCGTTATGGGCATAAGATTCGCAAGACCGACTGCGCCAATTAAGGTTACTTTTCAAGTAACCGAAAGTAAGAAAGAAAAATAAAAATAAAGAATAGAAATTCTTTTTAAAAAAGGAACTTATTTCACGTACATCTAAGTGTTCCTAATGTTAACTTACAACTGAATGTCTTAAGTCTTCTTGGAGTAGTTGATTCCTTGGAGCCAGTGCGATTTAGCACTCTTGCTCCAATCTTGTCTGTGAGCGATTTTGCATTCACTGTAACCTAAGTTGTTTTACTAGTTTATGTCAATAATTGATCTGATTGTGGTATAAGTTATTTTTCGTCGTTTTTCAGTGATCTTTAGGAATTCCATGGTTTTATTAGGGTGTTTGTCTATTTGGTCGAAAAGTTTTAGTGCCCTGTCGTGTATGTATTTTTCAATTGAGTCAAGTTTGAAGTCCTTGTGTATGTCCTCGTTTCTAATATACCATGAATTGTTCCAATCCACCTCAGCGACTTGTTTTGTATTGTCTGGAGTGTTTTTTTGTTAGTTTTCGAAGTCTGGTAAAATGCAATGCTGCCGTAGAGTAGCGTTCGTCGTATTATTTGTGTGTATATTAGTTTTTTGTTGGTCATGTTTAGACGGCCGGATTTGAGGACTGGTTGTAAGGATGCTTGTGGGTATTTTCGCAGTTGGAAAACTTTGTTTATAATGTTTGTTATTGTCGTTAGTATATTGTCGGGGAGCCATTTAAGTATTGTGTTGGTTATCATGGCCGGCCCTGGTGTCTTTCTTTGAGTCCCAGTATAATATTTTTTGCCTTGTAGAGGTCCATTGGTCGTATTTCGTACTCCTCATGGTGCCGTGAAGATATTATTTTCCGAGCTTTTGAGAGAATTGCTTCCTCCTCTTCAAGATCCTCCTCCGGAAAGGAGTTCTCGCGAAACTGCTGTTCTAAGGTATCCGCGAACGCCTCCGCCTTCCCTAAAGTGCCGTATTGGAGTCCGTTTTGTCCGTGGATGGGTGGCATAACTGTCTTGTTATTCGTTCGGAAATATTTGGATATCCTCCAAAAAGCATTCTCGCTAGGCTCCAAGGTTTGTTGGAATCCTTCCCATTGGTCATTTCGGAACTCGAGTATTTCTTTTCGGACTTTGTTGGTCAACCGGCAGGCTTTCGTTTTCAGTCTAGGATCTACCGGGCTCCTAGCTCTTCTCCGGGCTTGATTCTTCCTCCTTATCAGATTTTTTAAAGCCTGAGGGAGTTCGTAAGGACTATGTTCCCTGGCCGGAGTTGTGGCTGTATGGCTCTCCTTTACCTGTTTGATTTTCTCTGTAACTTCTAGAATTCTGCTGTCGAGATCTCTAGCTGTTATTAACTCTTTGGTGAAACTTTTATTTTGCTTTTTTTAAACTTTTATTTGCTAGCGTGTCTCGGAAAGCCTTCCAATCAGTTGTTTTCTTTACTTTTATTGGTACATCTATGAAGATGTCCTCTAAAAGAAAATGGACCGGTTGATGATCAGAGGAGAGCTCGTTTAGGACTTTGATTCTTAGGTTGTGGTGGAATTCTCTGGAGATGCCGGAATCTATGGTGGTCGCTGAGTTTCGTACGTCGTGTGTTGGTTCGTCTGGAACGTGTAAGCTGCGTTGTATACTAGTGATGAACCTGTTAAGCTCAGCCCCGGCTCGGTTACTTCTCACTGCTCCCCAGTCGCGGTGGTATGTGTTAAAGTCGCCTATGATTGGTAGTCGGCCTTCAAGGGTGAATAGGGATTCAAGATCTTGTGAAAATTCCTTATTGTTTGGAGGATTGTAAAGAGAAACTACGGAGAACTCAAAGGGGCTCGTCTAAACTTTAATAGCTGTGGCTTCTGTTTTTGTTAGGTGGGGTGTTATGATCTGGTGGTGGCACACATTTCGCCTCACGAGAATTGCTGTCCCACCTCCTCTATCTGATAGTCTGATATTTCTGTACAGAGTGTAGTTAGGGAAGTGGATTCCTGGTTTCAGAAATGTTTTCTGGAGTAGAATAATATCAAATTAATAATCTAGTATGAATTGTTTAAACTCTCCAGTCCTCTGATACAAGGAATTTGCATTCCACGTGAGTATGGAAATGTGTTGGTGTTTGTGGCTGCGAACATCCCCTGTAGCATCTTCCTCATCATATCTTGCATCATCAGTTGAAACTGATTCAGCATAGATGTAGAAGAATCGTCCCATGTCTGGTGTTGTGGGTGTGGGGGTGGGTTGCGGTTGTGGTTTGCGCACGGGTTTGGTGTTGGGTGGAGAGATTGTTTGTGAATTTATGTTGTTTTGTGCAGCTATTTGTGCAAGCGTCCTCTTGAGGTTCTTCGAATTCTTAGGACAACCCCCGTAATTAGCCGCACGTTCGCCCTTGAAATTGACACATTTTGGGGCTTCCTGTTTTGGCTTCTTACAGTCTTTGTGGTGGTGGAGCCCATTGCACTTTACACATCTCGGTTGCGCATGGCAATTGCCAGAGGAGTGTCCGAATTGTTAGCAGTTATGGCACATCGGTAAGCCATTCCGGGATTTCAGCGCCTCAACTTGGCATATAAGGTGGCAGACATCTTTGATGTTAAATATTGATGTTTCGTCTTTTGGATGAAGGACCTTGATAAGCTTGGAGGGTCCTAATTAAAGTTTGATGGGGAAAACTTCTATGGGGTGGAAGCCCTGAGCTTCCAAGTCTTCTTTGATTTCCTCACAGCTAACTCCGTGAAGTCCTCGCAGAACTTTATTTAACTTCTTATCTTCGGGGAGGTAATAAGTGTGGTATTGTATTTTTTGATTCGTCATTAGTCTGTGGTCCTTTGTGGTTTCTGGGATAATTTGTATGCCAAGGTAGACGCTCTTGGCTGAGACAAAGTTAATTCTGTTTTTCCTCAGTTCCTTTACCAGTGCGGTCTATTTTTCCGGTTCTCGGAGAATGATCGTTACGGTACGTTGTTTGCTGGTTTCTCCTTGTTCCATTGCATCTTTAGTTTGGTTTGTATTAGAGGTGATTGGCTTTGGGGGGTTGGAGGTTTTGGCTGTGTTTTCATCTCTGAAAAACATACAGCTGGTTAAGTGGTTGGGAGAGGTGGGTACTTTCCCTCATCGTGGGCCTCTTTGGTCCCCTCTTCCTGTGTTTCCTCTTCTTCACAGGCTTCTTCCTACTCATCTTCATGCATTTCTTCGTCCGAGCTTGTGTTTGCTTCCTTTTCGTCGCTCGAGGAGGAGTTGGACTCCACTGATAGTGAGGGAGACTTGACGAAATTACGCTTTTTGTTAGTTTTTTCTTTCAATTCCTCGTTCTTCTTTCTTTGCTCACGAATTTCTTCGTGAGCCTTTTGTAGTTGGAGTTGCGAGCTCTGCACCTGCTCTCTCGTAAACTTTAATTCTTTCAGAACCTGCTCTAGCTGGCTCTGCATATGATGCAGGTGTTTGGCCTGTTCTTGGAGGATAGTCGTTGTTGTATTCTTGTTTGGGTTGTGTCCAGGTCCCATCCTTCCTTCCATGAGCACTGAGTTTGGACTCGAGGTTATGGTTTAAATGTAACTAATTTATTTTATCCTAACCAGATCAATTTATGTAATGAAATAAATGTCTTTACGTCCGTAAATAGTATACAACTTAGACCACAGTTTAGTGAAAACTACGACTCACCCATGATTTTCCTTTATTTTTGTCTGTGGCGATATTCCTCGTTGTTGTAAGTGATGGCATGCACTATTCACTTGTATCACTTTTCACTGACATGTTCAAACACATTCACAGTCCACTTGGAACCGCTCTTCTACGTTCTCACTGTACTTGTTGTCAATATTGTCGGCCTGTGCCGCACTTTCAGTTTCTCACCCGCGGATGCCAAAACAGTGTTCTCATTGAAACTAGAGATCGGAACACACACGTTCGGTTTTTACACGCGACCGTATGACCACTCTACTTAACACTGATTGTCTTAACTCTAATTTCTATCTTCTTATATGCTAGAGAGATATGATTTTGTCACACATTTCAGGGCCCTTATTGGGTTACTGCCATAAAGATATCTCAAATGAAATTCAGAAAGGTTATTGTATTGCATTTTATCCCTTTCTGAATCTTATATTATCATTAACTTGCAAACATCATATAAACATCACAAGAAAGATTCGGAAAAGGTTATTTTATTGTATTTTGTTCTTTTCCGAATCTTATGCTATGGATGCCATGTGTGTTAAGGATAGGAATTATCCATAACTAGCAACTGTGGAGGAGGTGGAATATCGGCAGTATAAATGGAAAGAGGGTGGCTGAGATGACTGAACCTTGTGGGATTCCTGCTGGCATTGATAACCAAGGAGAGCGAGCGTTCGGGAGTCTTACTTGGAATTTCCTGTTAGTGAGGAAGGACGAAATTAGTTTGCTGAGTTGCGGGTGGAAGTTGAAGATGCTGACAAGTTCGGTAACGAGACCGTTTTGCCAGACAGAATCGAAGGCTTTCTGGATGTCTATGAGACAGGCAACTGTAAGCAAGCTTATATTTGCACTAATCTGGATGTGCGTTTTCAGGGTGAGCAGTGCATGGTCTACTGAATGCGACGGTCGGTTGGCGAACTGGAAGTTTGGAATTATGTTGATGTTGAATTTGATAACGGTTTCGAAGATCTTGCTTGTTGTGGAGAGTAGTGAAATGGATGGGAAGCCGGATGTCTCTAGTGGATTTTTGCCTTTTTTAAGGATCGGTGTGATTGTGGCATTTGCAAAGTATGCATTGAGGATGCAGTGGTTGAATAGTCTGGAGAGAAAAGGGCTGATTGTTTTAGCGGACTTCTTGAGGAAAATGATTGATTTTTGGTCGGGAACTGTTGATTTTGTGTTTTTGCGAGAGCGGATAATGTTATGGATTTGTGTGGTGTGGTGAAGTGTTTGGGTTCACAGTCTGAGTTGATGGCGGCATTGATTGCACAGCCCACGTTGGGGTCTGATAGGTGAGCAGAAGTGAGATGTGTGGTGAGGAAATGATCGGCTAGCATTTCGCCTTTCGAGTGGGCGCTACGTTTTGAGGGAGTATATGCGTATGATGGTGGGAGGGTTTAGAGAGTTGGGGGCATGTTTTTCGGAGTTCTTGGAAGGTGTTTTGATTGAGTTGTATGTTAGATAGGCGTAGGGGGAGATGTTGATGATAGAGGTGCTGAATACTGAAACGGATGTGGTAATCTAACTGTCAGATGTGATCACGAATTAAGGTATTGTCAGGGCTAAACGGGTTGCGGAATAGACGTCTACGAAGGGTTATCTTAAGTTGTATATCGTCGATGAGTTGAGGGGTTAGTGTTAGTAGGGAATTGTAGTTGAGGACTCCTTTTGGTATGAATTTCTCAGTGATTTTGTGGATGAGGGTAGTGTATGCGGATACAGTTTCGTCAATTGATTGGTTGGTGATGGAGTTGGTATCAGGTGGGATGATGGGTTTAAGTTTGCAGGAGAGGAATTGTTTCAAATGTCCCGATCCTAATGAAATTAACCTACTCGGGATTTCAATTTTCTACACATACTCACGCTGCTGATAGACGAAATATATCCAGGACCAAACCCTGCTGCAGCTATATGACTGATGTTCTTTTAGCTTCTGCGTTTCAGAGAAATAGGGAGGAGTTATTCGTCGTGTTATATCCAATCATTGACAATGCAACACCCCAGCAAACATTTTGGTGGCATTTCGCTTAGGTGAACTAAATTCGGACCGCCTTTTCTTTGCCAGAACAAACAAAAGTCGGAAATTAGCAAATGCGGCACGTAAAATTATGGAAAAATCGTTTTTTCATAGCCAGAGCGAACAAGAAAACTTTTCTTTTTCCGGTTTTCTGGATCCACTTTTAACTTTATGGGTTGTTGATTAAATTGCTCTCGCCAGTCTCAGCTAAGAGTTTAAAGTGACATATCAGGCTATCTGCTTTTGAACTTAGTCACTCTGGTTTTTCATTATTAATTCACATAGCGAAATTCCCGATTATTTCTCAATCAATAATTATTCCTGTGCGGTTTTTTCGAAATTGGTTCTTAACGCGATCAACAGTTATGATTTGTGGCTTTTTCTTGATATGTTTCTTATGCAACGAAAATTTATCATTTGCCGCTTCTTCTTGGTTTGTTTTCCGACTGCGCCAGTGTAAGTGTTAATTTGGTCGCGAATTTAAAAAACTCTCTAAAACTTTAGTTCATGTACTCGAAACATCATGTACTTTTCAACATCTACAATCCAGAACCGGTGTTAACTATTTTGCTTTTCGCAGATTCTCAGCCAACTTCCGGAACGCCAGGTAAACTAAAATTAAAATAATAATAAAATGCTGACGCTATGGCTGCATTTTCTACAATATTTTACAACATATACATATTTACAATATTCAATTATGTGTTTGAACTTGGTATGTGTATGACTCGTGTTGTGGATAAAAATTAGTTAATTAAGTGTTTTAGTGTTTAAGTGTTTGAAGGTATCCAACCTTTTATGACTTGATTGTCTTCAAAGCAAAATGGCGGATATTAATTTAATTGTTTAATTGCAAAGAAAAATTGTTATAAAAATCACATTCTTTCGGTTGTGAATTATTCATTTTCAAATTTTTCCGCAATTTTCTGGAAAATTACGATAGAATACATCAAAACAAACAACTCACTAAAAATTAAGAAGATCCGTCTAGTGGTTGCGGAGAATATGTCTGGGCCGAATGAAAAAACCGAATTTCGAGAAAATCGCCTCAAAAATTTTTTTTCTGTTTATATTGTTATATATAAAAAAAATCATTTTTTTAAAAATCATTTTGCAAAAAAAAAAATATTAAAAAAAAAGTTTCAACGCTTACGACTAGTTAATCAGCAATCCCTGGTCCATATAAAAGGAGTCTCGAATCAATAAATTCTTGCTGTTCCTTTCGCTTAGCTGTTTGCTTTGCCAAGCGAGCTTCTTTCGAAGCCTCTGTACTCGCATTGTTAGCCATCTCAATTCGCTCTTCGCATTTTCTTACATAATCGTAGGCAGAATGTCCAATTATACACCACATTACCTGTAATATCTTCAAGAGAGACGTTTTTCCTTCTTTGAGTATGGCTAATGAAATATTAGAATAGAATAGAAATAGCAGCCAATTCCGTAACTTCCCGTCCCACAAACGTATGTTTTGAAACGATAGCCCAACGTGTTTTGTTGTAACACTCATGATTGTTTTGAGTATTCTTTTTTTCATTCAATATTTATTTTGAATCCTAGTCCACGAATTGCAGTTTCGGTAAATCTTCATCGTCTTTACCGCACGTTTTACACTGTAATATACTCACCAACTTCGGGAAAACGAGGGAAAACGACAAAACACGATTAGAATGGCTATCGTCGATTTAAACGTCAAAATTACTTGTCGACAATTCACTTGCCGAAGTATTCGTGAGTACTGTACTGTGTTCAACAGTATGCTGATTCCCTTGAATTTTACGAGATGTTCTCACTTTCCGTACTTTTTTGCACAAGTTCCTTTTTTTCCTTTTCCATACGGATTCTTGCCCATTTTGAATGTATCGAACGTTTGTGTACACTTCCATAAATAAACTGAATACGTTTGAGAAAGCCAACACAGAGGTGTATATGTATTTAAATAGAATAACGGTGTTTTGGAGAGGTAGAAGCGCACCTGTCGAAACTCGTCAAACCACTTGTCACGCACTGAAAACGCGCATGCACTAAAACTGCTACCAATTTCTTATTTGTTGAATTTTTATATAAAAACTTAGGAGATGATTCCTGAAGGTATAAAGAACCAATAAATGTAGAGAAACAATTTTTTCATAATTATAACCGGTAATAGTCCCTTAATTCAGATACAATTCTATCTGGGAAGCCAGTATTGACTACAATGTCGCGAAAAACAATTGAAACACAAGTTCGAGATATTATCAATAATTTGACAATTGTCTTCTTCAAATGTCCACTTCTAAAACTCCTTCCGATTCGCCATTCTTTAATTTTTTTGACGACATTACAAATGACAACGTTTCAGAAATGTCGCAAATGTCGAAGTGTCGAAAATATTTATTTCCCTGCAACTAATATTTTACCGTTGAAAGTAATGTAGATAGTTGAATTAAGAATAATATTGTTTCGAAATTGGCCGAGTGGCCTGCAAAATATTCAATAAATAATTCGGCACCAAATGAACTGTTATAACTTCTAGGGCACTACATTAATTAAATACGTTGCAAACGGTGCATGTAGTTAGAATAGCACTCCGATTAATGTTACATCTGTTCATGCAGGTGTAGAAGGCTCCATCATGGTTATCGTCAACACCAATGACTAGTTTAAACCTACAATATTGCTGTGATTAGCAAATACTCATTATATTATGTTTTGTTTTAATTCAAAAATATAAATGTCCTCTCAGACTCAAATCGTATCAGTTTTTTAATGCTGAATGGTGGTTATGTCAAACACAACTAATCCTGTCGACTTTCTGCAATTCATCCCATTTCAAATATGTTGTTCTACCCTTATAAGCTGAATTCCGAAAAATGTGCTGGTCGAAAACCATATTGTGTATCAGGAATGAGGTGCTTTTCTTCAATTATTTCGTTCAGCCGATTGAGCAACGCTCTTTCCGCTAATTTTGATACAGCTGAGAGGACACTGATAGGCCAACAATTCTGCGGAAAAGTTAGATTTTTGCCTGGTTTTAGGATGACTATAATGACTGCTGTTTTCCACTTTTCTGGGTATTGACGTAGACGGAAAATAGCATTAATAATGTCCGTGATGTTCTGTATCAGGTTTTCAGGAAGCCATCGTAACATTGTATTAGTGAGTGTGTCGTATCCTGGTGCTTTGTTTTTGCTTAGTCCTTGTATCATGTCTTTGGTCTCTGTCAGGTCTAGTGGCCGTATCACATCTTCTTCCTCTTCCAGCTTTGAGCGCAATATTCGTCTCACAGCGTTTTCTACGTGGTCTTCGTGGTGGAAGCTTTCCTCTTCGGTATGATTTTCACGAAATTGCATCTCCAGAGTGTCTGCAAAGGCTTCAGATTTACCTTCGTTGTCAAATTGCAGTCAGTTTGTACCGTGAATTGGTGACATGAATGCTTTGTTTTTCACTCTGAAGTATTTGACAATTCTCTAGAACAGCTTTTCGCCGGGTTCTAGACTTTGTGCGAAACTCTCCCATTGACAGTTATTAAATTCAGATAAACGGTCTCGGACTTGATTTGTTAGCTGGTTTGCTTTCGTTTTTCACCTACGATCACCCGTGCTCCTAGCTCTTCTTCGGACTTGGTTCTTCCTCCTTATCAGAAGCTTGATATCCTGAGGGAGTTCATAGCGGTTAAATACCCTTGCTGGAGTTGTGCCTGTTGTGTCCTCTTTTGCCTGCTTCATTTTGTTGGTTATTTCCTCGATCATTGAATTTATGTCTCTGGCTGTATTTAAACCTTGGGTGAAACTTTCATTAGCCAAAGCGTTGTAGAAAGCTTGCCAGTTAGTTTTCTTCCTTACTTTTAGAGTACTTACACCAATGTCAGGAAGTTTGGAATTATGTTGATGTTGAATTTGATAACGGTTTCGAAGATCTTGCTTGTTGTGGAGAGTAGTGAAATGGATGGGAAGCCGGATGTCTCTAGTGGATTTTTGCCTTTTTTAAGGATCGGTGTGATTGTGGCATTTGCAAAGTATGCATTGAGGATGCAGTGGTTGAATAGTCTGGAGAGAAAAGGGCTGATTGTTTTAGCGGACTTCTTGAGGAAAATGATTGATTTTTGGTCGGGAACTGTTGATTTTGTGTTTTTGCGAGAGCGGATAATGTTATGGATTTGTGTGGTGTGGTGAAGTGTTTGGGTTCACAGTCTGAGTTGATGGCGGCATTGATTGCACAGCCCACGTTGGGGTCTGATAGGTGAGCAGAAGTGAGATGTGTGGTGAGGAAATGATCGGCTAGCATTTCGCCTTTCGAGTGGGCGCTACGTTTTGAGGGAGTATATGCGTATGATGGTGGGAGGGTTTAGAGAGTTGGGGGCATGTTTTTCGGAGTTCTTGGAAGGTGTTTTGATTGAGTTGTATGTTAGATAGGCGTAGGGGGAGATGTTGATGATAGAGGTGCTGAATACTGAAACGGATGTGGTAATCTAACTGTCAGATGTGATCACGAATTAAGGTATTGTCAGGGCTAAACGGGTTGCGGAATAGACGTCTACGAAGGGTTATCTTAAGTTGTATATCGTCGATGAGTTGAGGGGTTAGTGTTAGTAGGGAATTGTAGTTGAGGACTCCTTTTGGTATGAATTTCTCAGTGATTTCGTGGATGAGGGTAGTGTATGCGGATACAGTTTCGTCAATTGATTGGTTGGTGATGGAGTTGGTATCAGGTGGGATGATGGGTTTAAGTTTGCAGGAGAGGAATTGTTTCAAATGTCCCGATCCTAATGAAATTAACCTACTCGGGATTTCAATTTTCTACACATACTCACGCTGCTGATAGACGAAATATATCCAGGACCAAACCCTGCTGCAGCTATATGACTGATGTTCTTTTAGCTTCTGCGTTTCAGAGAAATAGGGAGGAGTTATTCGTCGTGTTATATCCAATCATTGACAATGCAACACCCCAGCAAACATTTTGGTGGCATTTCGCTTAGGTGAACTAAATTCGGACCGCCTTTTCTTTGCCAGAACAAACAAAAGTCGGAAATTAGCAAATGCGGCACGTAAAATTATGGAAAAATCGTTTTTTCGTAGCCAGAGCGAACAAGAAAACTTTTCTTTTTCCGGTTTTCTGGATCCACTTTTAACTTTATGGGTTGTTGATTAAATTGCTCTCGCCAGTCTCAGCTAAGAGTTTAAAGTGACATATCAGGCTATCTGCTTTTGAACTTAGTCACTCTGGTTTTTCATTATTAATTCACATAGCGAAATTCCCGATTATTTCTCAATCAATAATTATTCCTGTGCGGTTTTTTCGAAATTGGTTCTTAACGCGATCAACAGTTATGATTTGTGGCTTTTTCTTGATATGTTTCTTATGCAACGAAAATTTATCATTTGCCGCTTCTTCTTGGTTTGTTTTCCGACTGCGCCAGTGTAAGTGTTAATTTGGTCGCGAATTTAAAAAACTCTCTAAAACTTTAGTTCATGTACTCGAAACATCATGTACTTTTCAACATCTACAATCCAGAACCGGTGTTAACTATTTTGCTTTTCGCAGATTCTCAGCCAACTTCCGGAACGCCAGGTAAACTAAAATTAAAATAATAATAAAATGCTGACGCTATGGCTGCATTTTCTACAATATTTTACAACATATACATATTTACAATATTCAATTATGTGTTTGAACTTGGTATGTGTATGACTCGTGTTGTGGATAAAAATTAGTTAATTAAGTGTTTTAGTGTTTAAGTGTTTGAAGGTATCCAACCTTTTATGACTTGATTGTCTTCAAAGCAAAATGGCGGATATTAATTTAATTGTTTAATTGCAAAGAAAAATTGTTATAAAAATCACATTCTTTCGGTTGTGAATTATTCATTTTCAAATTTTTCCGCAATTTTCTGGAAAATTACGATAGAATACATCAAAACAAACAACTCACTAAAAATTAAGAAGATCCGTCTAGTGGTTGCGGAGAATATGTCTGGGCCGAATGAAAAAACCGAATTTCGAGAAAATCGCCTCAAAAATTTTTTTTCTGTTTATATTGTTATATATAAAAAAAATCATTTTTTTAAAAATCATTTTGCAAAAAAAAAAATATTAAAAAAAAAGTTTCAACGCTTACGACTAGTTAATCAGCAATCCCTGGTCCATATAAAAGGAGTCTCGAATCAATAAATTCTTGCTGTTCCTTTCGCTTAGCTGTTTGCTTTGCCAAGCGAGCTTCTTTCGAAGCCTCTGTACTCGCATTGTTAGCCATCTCAATTCGCTCTTCGCATTTTCTTACATAATCGTAGGCAGAATGTCCAATTATACACCACATTACCTGTAATATCTTCAAGAGAGACGTTTTTCCTTCTTTGAGTATGGCTAATGAAATATTAGAATAGAATAGAAATAGCAGCCAATTCCGTAACTTCCCGTCCCACAAACGTATGTTTTGAAACGATAGCCCAACGTGTTTTGTTGTAACACTCATGATTGTTTTGAGTATTCTTTTTTTCATTCAATATTTATTTTGAATCCTAGTCCACGAATTGCAGTTTC
The DNA here is from genome assembly GCA_954870665.1 of Stratiomys singularior. Taxonomy (NCBI): domain Eukaryota; kingdom Metazoa; phylum Arthropoda; class Insecta; order Diptera; family Stratiomyidae; genus Stratiomys; species Stratiomys singularior. The sequence goes on along the minus strand of OX940878.1, from coordinate 76,794,686 downwards.
GGTAAATCTTCATCGTCTTTACCGCACGTTTTACACTGTAATATACTCACCAACTTCGGGAAAACGAGGGAAAACGACAAAACACGATTAGAATGGCTATCGTCGATTTAAACGTCAAAATTACTTGTCGACAATTCACTTGCCGAAGTATTCGTGAGTACTGTACTGTGTTCAACAGTATGCTGATTCCCTTGAATTTTACGAGATGTTCTCACTTTCCGTACTTTTTTGCACAAGTTCCTTTTTTTCCTTTTCCATACGGATTCTTGCCCATTTTGAATGTATCGAACGTTTGTGTACACTTCCATAAATAAACTGAATACGTTTGAGAAAGCCAACACAGAGGTGTATATGTATTTAAATAGAATAACGGTGTTTTGGAGAGGTAGAAGCGCACCTGTCGAAACTCGTCAAACCACTTGTCACGCACTGAAAACGCGCATGCACTAAAACTGCTACCAATTTCTTATTTGTTGAATTTTTATATAAAAACTTAGGAGATGATTCCTGAAGGTATAAAGAACCAATAAATGTAGAGAAACAATTTTTTCATAATTATAACCGGTAATAGTCCCTTAATTCAGATACAATTCTATCTGGGAAGCCAGTATTGACTACAATGTCGCGAAAAACAATTGAAACACAAGTTCGAGATATTATCAATAATTTGACAATTGTCTTCTTCAAATGTCCACTTCTAAAACTCCTTCCGATTCGCCATTCTTTAATTTTTTTGACGACATTACAAATGACAACGTTTCAGAAATGTCGCAAATGTCGAAGTGTCGAAAATATTTATTTCCCTGCAACTAATATTTTACCGTTGAAAGTAATGTAGATAGTTGAATTAAGAATAATATTGTTTCGAAATTGGCCGAGTGGCCTGCAAAATATTCAATAAATAATTCGGCACCAAATGAACTGTTATAACTTCTAGGGCACTACATTAATTAAATACGTTGCAAACGGTGCATGTAGTTAGAATAGCACTCCGATTAATGTTACATCTGTTCATGCAGGTGTAGAAGGCTCCATCATGGTTATCGTCAACACCAATGACTAGTTTAAACCTACAATATTGCTGTGATTAGCAAATACTCATTATATTATGTTTTGTTTTAATTCAAAAATATAAATGTCCTCTCAGACTCAAATCGTATCAGTTTTTTAATGCTGAATGGTGGTTATGTCAAACACAACTAATCCTGTCGACTTTCTGCAATTCATCCCATTTCAAATATGTTGTTCTACCCTTATAAGCTGAATTCCGAAAAATGTGCTGGTCGAAAACCATATTGTGTATCAGGAATGAGGTGCTTTTCTTCAATTATTTCGTTCAGCCGATTGAGCAACGCTCTTTCCGCTAATTTTGATACAGCTGAGAGGACACTGATAGGCCAACAATTCTGCGGAAAAGTTAGATTTTTGCCTGGTTTTAGGATGACTATAATGACTGCTGTTTTCCACTTTTCTGGGTATTGACGTAGACGGAAAATAGCATTAATAATGTCCGTGATGTTCTGTATCAGGTTTTCAGGAAGCCATCGTAACATTGTATTAGTGAGTGTGTCGTATCCTGGTGCTTTGTTTTTGCTTAGTCCTTGTATCATGTCTTTGGTCTCTGTCAGGTCTAGTGGCCGTATCACATCTTCTTCCTCTTCCAGCTTTGAGCGCAATATTCGTCTCACAGCGTTTTCTACGTGGTCTTCGTGGTGGAAGCTTTCCTCTTCGGTATGATTTTCACGAAATTGCATCTCCAGAGTGTCTGCAAAGGCTTCAGATTTACCTTCGTTGTCAAATTGCAGTCAGTTTGTACCGTGAATTGGTGACATGAATGCTTTGTTTTTCACTCTGAAGTATTTGACAATTCTCTAGAACAGCTTTTCGCCGGGTTCTAGACTTTGTGCGAAACTCTCCCATTGACAGTTATTAAATTCAGATAAACGGTCTCGGACTTGATTTGTTAGCTGGTTTGCTTTCGTTTTTCACCTACGATCACCCGTGCTCCTAGCTCTTCTTCGGACTTGGTTCTTCCTCCTTATCAGAAGCTTGATATCCTGAGGGAGTTCATAGCGGTTAAATACCCTTGCTGGAGTTGTGCCTGTTGTGTCCTCTTTTGCCTGCTTCATTTTGTTGGTTATTTCCTCGATCATTGAATTTATGTCTCTGGCTGTATTTAAACCTTGGGTGAAACTTTCATTAGCCAAAGCGTTGTAGAAAGCTTGCCAGTTAGTTTTCTTCCTTACTTTTAGAGTACTTACACCAATGTCCGCGGCGTCCTTTTCGGTTCTCACGATACCATACACTTTTGCTAACACATCCGCCTTTGCAAACACATACGCCTTTGCTAAGGCGTATACACGGCATATACACGAGGAAAAAACTGTTTAACACTCCGTCGGGCACACACTCGAATATGATGCGCACTCTCCGGTGGTCGAACTCTTCAATTTTCGCTTTGTAGTCACCAGTGAAATCATTTTTAGCACCGTGGACTTTGTTGTCACCAACACAACACAAACTAGTGATGTGGAAACCTTTGAAGTCACTCTGGAAGTTAGTGCTGTCGTCGAATGGTTGACGCTCCTGTTATACTAGCAAATCACTTTCAGCGTTACTCGATAAATAATAGTTGGAAAGTGACCACCGGAGAGTGCGCATCATATTCGCGTGTGTTCCCGACGGAGTGTAACAGTTGTTTCTTCGTGTGCAAGTGGTAGCAAAGACGTTTGTGTTAGAAAAGACGGATGTGTTAGCAAAAGTGTACGATAACGTGAGAACCGAAAAGGACGCCGCGGACATTGGTGTAAGTGGCAGTGAGAGCTTGAACGTACGGTACGGCCAACAGTGCATGCGGCTGTGAGAAGCAGAAAGAACGGCTCGGCCACAGAAGTTTCTTTGACCCGTCAATGCTAACAAACTGGCTACTTTGGGTGAGTGCGATTTTTCATCTAATTTATCTGACTTAAAAGGAGATATATTTAAAAATAATAATTATAATTATATTTTAACGAAACGTGCTATTTAAAAAATATTTATACATATACCTGAAATATTGATCGATTGGGGTAGGTTGCGTCCCAATTATCCTTACGTGACCTGAAGCCTTGGGCTGAAGACAACGACAGACAGATTGCGATGCTAATCGAGCAGCTGAGCATGACAAAAAGAATGGAAAAACAACTCTAAGAAGTTGTTAGAGAATTGCAGGTAACGCGGGAAGAGCTAAAGGGTACAAGAGCTAAACTTGAACCATGCTGAGCTGGCCGAAGAGCGTCGTAAAAATGACGAACTCACAGTGAGGTTGCTAAACAAACCTAAAGCAAAAAAGCGCAAAAAACATAAAAAATCGAGTCACCACCACCTTCGGCTAAAACTGCCTCTTCTGATGAAGAAACGATCGAAGTTGAAGTCGATCCGGATATGATCACGGAAACCCAATCCGAAAACCACATGGAAGAAGAGGCAGAAAACGAAGCCGAGGACGATGAGGAATTACCACCCCCACCACCCCCTAAAAAACCCAAGCACTTCCTGAATTGTCCGTCCTCAACAAACCAACAAAAAAGGCAATCCCTCAACCAACCCCTACAGCAGGCCCCTCAAAAGGCGAAACTAAACCACGGACAGTACCAATCATACTAAGGGAACCAGACAAGTGGACAAAACTTAGCCGACTCATGAAAACTTACAATATAAACATGGAAACGGCCAAACGAGTTTACCTGGGTATACAAATTATACCTAAGACGACAACGGACTACAGAAAACTAACGAAACTCCTCACCGAACTAAAGTGGCAATACCACACTTATTACCTTCCCGAGGAAAGAAACCTAAATGACATTATAAGGGGACTATTTAGGTATAACAATCAATATTTTAATCTATCAATTTTAATTTCAAGTTTAAGTATTACAATCAATATTTTAATCAATCAATTTTAATTTCAAGTTTAGATATTACAATAAATATTTTAATCAATCAATTTTAATTTCAATGTTAATTAAACGAGCTCTCAATTCATAGTAACTTTTTAAATCATTTTTAATTCACATTAAAAACAATTTTTAAATAGGTTACTCCTTTAAAGTTTTTAATAACGATAAATCATTTTCGATATTAATGCTCCTTTCAAAATCCGACCTAAAAATGCTTTTGAAATTAATGCTCTGTACCAAATCGCGCATTTCAAAACGAACACCACACACTCCCCCAGCAGCAAGTCATCAGACTGCGTAAAAAGACTTGGTCTCTACAGCTCGAATCTCACACGTCGATTTTTGGTTAAATTATTATTAACTGCAGAAAATTTATTTAGTTCTGATGTAAAATTGGTAACAAAAGCAGGTTTGATTCTGTCTACAGATACCTTAATTAATTTATTCCTTACGTTTATTGTAAAAATTGTGTCAGTGCGGTGAACTACTTGGTAGGGACCGCTATATGGTTGAGAGAGAGAATTTTGAATTGGAGGTTTTTTAAGAAAAACATGAGAACATGTCTTGAGATCTTTGAATATAAACACATGAAATGTTGCAGTTTCCTAACTAACTCATGCTCTGACGTTATGGTAGATTTTGATTAGTTGAGGAATTCTCCCGGCACGCGAATGTTTTCGCCATATAACATCATTGCTGGTGAGAAATCATTTTGGTCAGAGAGCGTAGTTTGGAGTCCTAGAAGAACGAAAGGTAATGCTTCATACCAGGAATGTGATTCCTGACAGAGTAGAGCTTCTTTAAGTGTTCTGTGCCATCTTTCAAGCAGACCGTTTGTTTAGGAATGATAAGGGGAAGATCTTTTACCTTTAAACCCCAGTCGGGTTGCTAATTCCTTGAAGAGTTTTGATTCGAACTGAGCTCCTTGGTCTGTGATAATTGTCTTTGGAATGCCAAATCGGAGTACCCAATTATTTATGAAGGCATGTGCCACTGACTGTGTAGTAGAATCTATGATAGGAATGGCTTCCGTCCATTTTGACATGCGATCAATAATGGTCAGACAGTATTTATAACTATCACATGTAGTAAATGGACCAATAATATCCAAATGAACAGTTTCAAAACGTTCGGAAGGAAGCTCAAAATTGGAAAGAGGTGAAGAAACGTGTCTTGTGATTTTTGATCTCTGACAATTTAAACACGCTTTTACTCTATTTTTAATGTCGGCTTTCATTTTACTCCATATAAATTTGCTGGTGAGTAACCTAGTTGAGGCTTTAATGCCTGGATGATGAAGATTGTGAATTTTTTCAAAAACCTGTTGCCTGAATTGATGAGGTATAAAAGGTCTATTTGAATTTTGTTTAGTGTCACAAAAAATTTCAACATTCGTATCGGCAATTTTAATTTTCTTAAAGCAAAACGACGGGTTATTTATCAAAGAAATTAATTCTGTGTCGTTTTGTTGTGCTCGCGCAATTTCTTCGAAATCAATAGAAGGAGGCAAATTGATCACTTCTATCCGCGATAGGGTATCTGCGACCAGATTGTTAGATCCTGAAATATGACGTATATTAGTAGAGAATTGCGCGATGTAATTAAGATGCCTTGTTTGTATGGAAGAAGCTTTCTCCGGATTTTGTTGAAAAGCATAAACTAGAGGTTTGTGGTCGGTAAAAATAACAAATGGACAACCCTCTAGTAGGTGTCTGAAATGCCTAATAGAGTAGTAGATTGCCAAAAGTTCTCTATCATAGGTGCTGTAGCGCGCTGGTGACGGTGACAATTTGCTTGAGAAAAAACCAAGAGGTTGCCATGACCCTTCGAACTGCTGTTGAACAACACCTCCAATGGCAAAGTTGGATGCATCTACTGCAAGAGATAATTGAGCATTTGCAGAAGGAAAATGAAGCAGTGTTCATTGGGACAACTGTTTAGTTGTTTAGATTGTTCAAACGCATCTTCCGCAACACTATCCCAGTTTATTTTTTGGTTACCATCTTTTTTACTTCCAACAAGAAATTTATTTAAATGACGATGTATTTCAGCAGCGTTTGGAATGAAGCGTCGATAGAAATTAATCATTCCTAAATATCGTCTTAATTGTTTAATGGTTTCGGGTTTCTTAAAATCTTGAATTAAGTTTACTCGATCCGGACATGTCATGATTCCTTCCTTACTTATTTAGTGTCCTAAAAACTTTATTTCCTCTTTCAGGAATGAGCACTTCTCCAAGTTGATTATGAGACCATATTCACTCAATTTATTGAAAAGTAACTCTAAATGACTTAGATGTTCGTGATCATGTTTTGATGCTACTAAAATATCGTCTAAGTAGACGAAACAAAAAGGAAGATCTCTAAGAATTGAGTGAATAAACCTTTGGAAGGTCTGCGCAGCATTGCACAATCCAAACGTCATTCTTGTGAACTCAAAAAGGCCAAATGGAGTACATATTGCAGTTTTTTCAATGTCAGATGGTTCAACTGGAATTTGATGATAAGCTTTAACCAAATCTAAAGTTGAAAATACACGACAACCAAATAAATTGTTTGCGAAATCCTGAATATGTGGTAGCGGATAGTTATCTGGGACTGTTATACAGTTTAAACGTCTGTAATCACCACATGGTCTCCATTCACCATTTTTTTCTTAACCATATGAAGAGGAGAGGACCATGGACTTTTTGAAGGACGACATCTGCCAAGAGCCAGCATTTTACCAAAGTCTTTTTTGGCGTCTGATAACATATCACCACTTAGACGTCTGACCTTTGACGAAATAGGATGACCTGTAGTTATAATTTGATGAGTGACCGAGTGTTTAATTGGTTTCAAAGAACCATCATCAACGATAATGTTTTTATAAGTTTTCAATAAAAGTTCCAATTTAGAATTATTGATTGAGTTAATTAAAATGGCCAAAGATTCGGAATTGGAGTTTGAAATTCTTGCTTTACAAGAAATTTTAGATAGTGGATCTATTAAAAGTTTTCGTTTAATATCTATGATTAAACCATAATGTTTGAGGAAATCTGCACCAATATTTGGATTGACTACGTCGGCAATAATAAAATTCCATTGAAAATTGCGTCTTAAATTGAAACCAAGTACTAATGCCTTAAACCCGTAAGTTTTAATTTTGGTGGCATTAGCTGCTGTAAGATAAAAATTACAGTCTTGAGTGGCTAATTTATTTTTGGTAGGAATAACCGAGACTTCTGAGCCTGTGTCAATTAAAAACGTTAATTTAGACAGGGGATCGAAAATGTCTAGACGACTATTTCGGCTTCCTTTACCCACGGTCGACCAAATTTCCATTTTTTTATTTTTTGAGGAATTCCTGTTGTTGAAATGCTTATTATACCTATTATTTCTGCTAGAGCTTCTGGATCTATTAATGTTTCGAATTTCAGATTTAAGTGACCGAACTTCGATAGACAATTCGGTCACTAGTTGAGACAGTTCTTTAACTAAGTCCGTATTTGAATGATTGCTAGCGTACATTGAAGCGGGATTATTCATGTTTGAAGATGACGTATGAGCTGAAGACATAGAATAGACCTAACTTGCGCTTGGAATTTCATTAATTCGATCAGCGCAAGTTGCCATTTCGTCTAATGAACCAGTATAACATGCTAAAATTGCTTGCATATGATGAGGCGGTCTTTGCAGCCATAGCGTTCTAATAATCTAATCGTTCAACCTTTCTTCATTCTTAGTACGCGTATCGCGTAACAACTGTGAAGGTTGATTATCACCTAATGGAAGTTCCGTTAAAACTTGCTTCATTTTTTCGCTCTCAGATATAGAAAGTCTATCAATTAGAGCTCTTTTGAAACTACTGTATGGATTAGAAAAGGGAGGGGATGTAATAAGATCGCTAAGCAGTCTGAAAATGTCTTGATCTAATGCAGTTAATAAATGGCTGAACTTAGTTTGTTCAGTAGTTATCCCGGCACGTTGCAATTGAGCTTCGAACTGAAGAAACCATGCCTCCGGAAATTGTTTCCAGAAAGGACAAGGTTTAATAGAAATCGCGTTAATATTATGTAGCGCATTCTCATCCGCTGATGGGTTTGGCATACCGTCACCACTTCCCATGCCCGCGATGGCCAGAGCGTCGCGGTAAACGTCGTCGTTCGACATACTAACTTGTGAGAATTTAATTTTTAAATTAAGAAGTTTAAATTTTCAATCCAAAAATTGAGAAAGGAACATCAATAGGAAAATTTGGTGATTTGTTAAAATTTGTAAAATTTATAAAATTGTTTTAAATGAATAACCTTTACAGATCTAAAAGTATTTAAAAAATACAAAATACAAAACCAACAAAATCCCACACAAACACCAAAAAGCCCGGCACCTAACATGGACCTCTTCATGACCAAAATGCAAAATCAATTTGCACAAATGATGCAAACGATGATGAAGACAGTCATGAACAACATGTTTGCACAACACATTGCGAATAAGCAATAATGGCTGTGAATTATGTATCACTCCTCACATGGAATGCAAATTCCCTGAAGGAAAAAAAACTGGGGAACTCAGGCAATTTATTCTAGATAATAAATTCCATGTAGTCCTGATCCAGGAAACGTTTTTAAAACCAGGAACACGATACAACGTACCCAACTATAATGTGTTCAGAAACGACAAATTGGCTGGTAGGGGAGGTGGTACGGCCATCCTAGTGAGGAGAAACATGAAACACTACCAAATAAACACGCCACAATTGCAACGCATGGAAGCCACGGCAATAAAAGTGAGTACAAGTGTCTTCGAATTTACAGTGATTTCTTTGTACAATCCCGTAAAAAACAATAAGTTCAAACAAGATCTTGAGCAGTTGCTCACGCTAGAGGGTCTCGTATTGATAATTGGGGACTTCAACGCATATTATAGAGGCTGGGGTGCCGTGAGATGCAATCAAGCTGGAACTGAGCTAAATCGATTCATCACGAACGAACAAATACGCCTGCACCAGCCTGAAGAACCGACACATTTTGGTCAAAGACACGGCAACATACTAGACTTTGCTATACGACTTTCACCACAACATGCGGATAAATGTCTTCGAGGGGCTCTCATCAGATCATAAACCGGTGCACTTCCTAATAGAGGACATCTATATACACGAACCTCTAAAAGTAAGGAATAAAACTAACTGGCAAGCTTTCTACAACGCTCTGGCTAATGAAAGTTTCATCCAGGGTTTAAATACAGCCAGAGACATAAACTCAATGACCGAGGAAAGAACTAACAAAATGGAGCAAGCAAAAGAGGACACACCCGTCACAACTCCAGCAAGGGTATTCAACCCCTATGAACCCCCTCAGGATATCAAGCTTCTGATAAGGAGGAAGAACCAAGTCCGAAGAAGAGCTAGGAGCACGGGTGATCATAGGTGAAAAACGAAAGCAAACCAGCTAACAAATCAAGTCCGAGACCGTATATCTGAATTTAATAACCGTCAATGGTAGAGCCCGGTGAAAAGCCGTTCTGTGGAATTGCCAAATACTAGAGTGAAAAACAAAGCAGTCATGCCACCAATTCAAATACAGTCATGCCACCAAATTGCCAAATACTAGAGTGAAAAACAAAGCAGTCATGCCACCAATTCACGGTACAAACGGACTGCAATTTGACAACGAAGGTAAATCTGAAGCCTTTGCAGACACTCTGGAGATTCAATTTCGTGAAAATCATACCGAAGAGGAAAGCTTCCACCACGAAGACCACGTAGAAAACGCTGTGAGACGAATATTGCGCTCAAAGCTGGAAGAGGAAGAAGATGTGATACGGCCACTAGACCTGACAGAGACCAAAGACATGATACAAGGACTAAGCAAAAACAAAGCACCAGGATACGACACACTCACTAATACAATGTTACGATGGCTTCCTGAAAACCTGATACAGAACATCACGGACATTATTAATGCTATTTTCCGTCTACGTCAATACCCAGAAAAGTGGAAAACAGCAGTCATTATAGTCATCCTAAAACCAGGCAAAAATCTAACTTTTCCGCAGAATTGTTGGCCTATCAGTGTCCTCTCAGCTGTATCAAAATTAGCGGAAAGAGCGTTGCTCAATCGGCTGAACGAAATAATTGAAGAAAAGCACCTCATTCCTGATACACAATATGGTTTTCGACCAGCACATTTTTCGGAATTCAGCTTATAAGGGTAGAACAACATATTTGAAATGGGATGAATTGCAGAAAGTCGACAGGATTAGTTGTGTTTGACATAACCACCATTCAGCATTAAAAAACTGATAGGATTTGAGTCTGAGAGGACATTTATATTTTTGAATTAAAACAAAACATAATATAATGAGTATTTGCTAATCACAGCAATATTGTAGGTTTAAACTAGTCATTGGTGTTGACGATAACCATGATGGAGCCTTCTACACCTGCATGAACAGATGTAACATTAATCGGAGTGCTATTCTAACTACATGCACCGTTTGCAACGTATTTAATTAATGTAGTGCCCTAGAAGTTATAACAGTTCATTTGGTGCCGAATTATTTATTGAATATTTTGCAGGCCACTCGGCCAATTTCGAAACAATATTATTCTTAATTCAACTATCTACATTACTTTCAACGGTAAAATATTAGTTGCAGGGAAATAAATATTTTCGACACTTCGACATTTGCGACATTTCTGAAACGTTGTCATTTGTAATGTCGTCAAAAAAATTAAAGAATGGCGAATCGGAAGGAGTTTTAGAAGTGGACATTTGAAGAAGACAATTGTCAAATTATTGATAATATCTCGAACTTGTGTTTCAATTGTTTTTCGCGACATTGTAGTCAATACTGGCTTCCCAGATAGAATTGTATCTGAATTAAGGGACTATTACCGGTTATAATTATGAAAAAATTGTTTCTCTACATTTATTGGTTCTTTATACCTTCAGGAATCATCTCCTAAGTTTTTATATAAAAATTCAACAAATAAGAAATTGGTAGCAGTTTTAGTGCATGCGCGTTTTCAGTGCGTGACAAGTGGTTTGACGAGTTTCGACAGGTGCGCTTCTACCTCTCCAAAACACCGTTATTCTATTTAAATACATATACACCTCTGTGTTGGCTTTCTCAAACGTATTCAGTTTATTTATGGAAGTGTACACAAACGTTCGATACATTCAAAATGGGCAAGAATCCGTATGGAAAAGGAAAAAAAGGAACTTGTGCAAAAAAGTACGGAAAGTGAGAACATCTCGTAAAATTCAAGGGAATCAGCATACTGTTGAACACAGTACAGTACTCACGAATACTTCGGCAAGTGAATTGTCGACAAGTAATTTTGACGTTTAAATCGACGATAGCCATTCTAATCGTGTTTTGTCGTTTTCCCTCGTTTTCCCGAAGTTGGTGAGTATATTACAGTGTAAAACGTGCGGTAAAGACGATGAAGATTTACCGAAACTGCAATTCGTGGACTAGGATTCAAAATAAATATTGAATGAAAAAAAGAATACTCAAAACAATCATGAGTGTTACAACAAAACACGTTGGGCTATCGTTTCAAAACATACGTTTGTGGGACGGGAAGTTACGGAATTGGCTGCTATTTCTATTCTATTCTAATATTTCATTAGCCATACTCAAAGAAGGAAAAACGTCTCTCTTGAAGATATTACAGGTAATGTGGTGTATAATTGGACATTCTGCCTACGATTATGTAAGAAAATGCGAAGAGCGAATTGAGATGGCTAACAATGCGAGTACAGAGGCTTCGAAAGAAGCTCGCTTGGCAAAGCAAACAGCTAAGCGAAAGGAACAGCAAGAATTTATTGATTCGAGACTCCTTTTATATGGACCAGGGATTGCTGATTAACTAGTCGTAAGCGTTGAAACTTTTTTTTTAATATTTTTTTTTTTGCAAAATGATTTTTAAAAAAATGATTTTTTTTATATATAACAATATAAACAGAAAAAAAATTTTTGAGGCGATTTTCTCGAAATTCGGTTTTTTCATTCGGCCCAGACATATTCTCCGCAACCACTAGACGGATCTTCTTAATTTTTAGTGAGTTGTTTGTTTTGATGTATTCTATCGTAATTTTCCAGAAAATTGCGGAAAAATTTGAAAATGAATAATTCACAACCGAAAGAATGTGATTTTTATAACAATTTTTCTTTGCAATTAAACAATTAAATTAATATCCGCCATTTTGCTTTGAAGACAATCAAGTCATAAAAGGTTGGATACCTTCAAACACTTAAACACTAAAACACTTAATTAACTAATTTTTATCCACAACACGAGTCATACACATACCAAGTTCAAACACATAATTGAATATTGTAAATATGTATATGTTGTAAAATATTGTAGAAAATGCAGCCATAGCGTCAGCATTTTATTATTATTTTAATTTTAGTTTACCTGGCGTTCCGGAAGTTGGCTGAGAATCTGCGAAAAGCAAAATAGTTAACACCGGTTCTGGATTGTAGATGTTGAAAAGTACATGATGTTTCGAGTACATGAACTAAAGTTTTAGAGAGTTTTTTAAATTCGCGACCAAATTAACACTTACACTGGCGCAGTCGGAAAACAAACCAAGAAGAAGCGGCAAATGATAAATTTTCGTTGCATAAGAAACATATCAAGAAAAAGCCACAAATCATAACTGTTGATCGCGTTAAGAACCAATTTCGAAAAAACCGCACAGGAATAATTATTGATTGAGAAATAATCGGGAATTTCGCTATGTGAATTAATAATGAAAAACCAGAGTGACTAAGTTCAAAAGCAGATAGCCTGATATGTCACTTTAAACTCTTAGCTGAGACTGGCGAGAGCAATTTAATCAACAACCCATAAAGTTAAAAGTGGATCCAGAAAACCGGAAAAAGAAAAGTTTTCTTGTTCGCTCTGGCTACGAAAAAACGATTTTTCCATAATTTTACGTGCCGCATTTGCTAATTTCCGACTTTTGTTTGTTCTGGCAAAGAAAAGGCGGTCCGAATTTAGTTCACCTAAGCGAAATGCCACCAAAATGTTTGCTGGGGTGTTGCATTGTCAATGATTGGATATAACACGACGAATAACTCCTCCCTATTTCTCTGAAACGCAGAAGCTAAAAGAACATCAGTCATATAGCTGCAGCAGGGTTTGGTCCTGGATATATTTCGTCTATCAGCAGCGTGAGTATGTGTAGAAAATTGAAATCCCGAGTAGGTTAATTTCATTAGGATCGGGACATTTGAAACAATTCCTCTCCTGCAAACTTAAACCCATCATCCCACCTGATACCAACTCCATCACCAACCAATCAATTGACGAAACTGTATCCGCATACACTACCCTCATCCACGAAATCACTGAGAAATTCATACCAAAAGGAGTCCTCAACTACAATTCCCTACTAACACTAACCCCTCAACTCATCGACGATATACAACTTAAGATAACCCTTCGTAGACGTCTATTCCGCAACCCGTTTAGCCCTGACAATACCTTAATTCGTGATCACATCTGACAGTTAGATTACCACATCCGTTTCAGTATTCAGCACCTCTATCATCAACATCTCCCCCTACGCCTATCTAACATACAACTCAATCAAAACACCTTCCAAGAACTCCGAAAAACATGCCCCCAACTCTCTAAACCCTCCCACCATCATACGCATATACTCCCTCAAAACGTAGCGCCCACTCGAAAGGCGAAATGCTAGCCGATCATTTCCTCACCACACATCTCACTTCTGCTCACCTATCAGACCCCAACGTGGGCTGTGCAATCAATGCCGCCATCAACTCAGACTGTGAACCCAAACACTTCACCACACCACACAAATCCATAACATTATCCGCTCTCGCAAAAACACAAAATCAACAGTTCCCGACCAAAAATCAATCATTTTCCTCAAGAAGTCCGCTAAAACAATCAGCCCTTTTCTCTCCAGACTATTCAACCACTGCATCCTCAATGCATACTTTGCAAATGCCACAATCACACCGATCCTTAAAAAAGGCAAAAATCCACTAGAGACATCCGGCTTCCCATCCATTTCACTACTCTCCACAACAAGCAAGATCTTCGAAACCGTTATCAAATTCAACATCAACATAATTCCAAACTTCCTGACATTGGTGTAAGTACTCTAAAAGTAAGGAAGAAAACTAACTGGCAAGCTTTCTACAACGCTTTGGCTAATGAAAGTTTCACCCAAGGTTTAAATACAGCCAGAGACATAAATTCAATGATCGAGGAAATAACCAACAAAATGAAGCAGGCAAAAGAGGACACAACAGGCACAACTCCAGCAAGGGTATTTAACCGCTATGAACTCCCTCAGGATATCAAGCTTCTGATAAGGAGGAAGAACCAAGTCCGAAGAAGAGCTAGGAGCACGGGTGATCGTAGGTGAAAAACGAAAGCAAACCAGCTAACAAATCAAGTCCGAGACCGTTTATCTGAATTTAATAACTGTCAATGGGAGAGTTTCGCACAAAGTCTAGAACCCGGCGAAAAGCTGTTCTAGAGAATTGTCAAATACTTCAGAGTGAAAAACAAAGCATTCATGTCACCAATTCACGGTACAAACTGACTGCAATTTGACAACGAAGGTAAATCTGAAGCCTTTGCAGACACTCTGGAGATGCAATTTCGTGAAAATCATACCGAAGAGGAAAGCTTCCACCACGAAGACCACGTAGAAAACGCTGTGAGACGAATATTGCGCTCAAAGCTGGAAGAGGAAGAAGATGTGATACGGCCACTAGACCTGACAGAGACCAAAGACATGATACAAGGACTAAGCAAAAACAAAGCACCAGGATACGACACACTCACTAATACAATGTTACGATGGCTTCCTGAAAACCTGATACAGAACATCACGGACATTATTAATGCTATTTTCCGTCTACGTCAATACCCAGAAAAGTGGAAAACAGCAGTCATTATAGTCATCCTAAAACCAGGCAAAAATCTAACTTTTCCGCAGAATTGTTGGCCTATCAGTGTCCTCTCAGCTGTATCAAAATTAGCGGAAAGAGCGTTGCTCAATCGGCTGAACGAAATAATTGAAGAAAAGCACCTCATTCCTGATACACAATATGGTTTTCGACCTGCACATTCTTCGGAATTCAGCTTACAAGGGTAGTCCAACATATTCAAAATGGGATGAATTACAGAAAGTCGACAGGATTAGTTATGTTTGACATAGCTAAAGCCTTTGACAAAGTCTGGCATGCAGGACTCATTTATAAAATGCATGAATTAAAAATTTCGGTAAATATTATAAAAATCATACACTCATTCTTACACGGCAGAACGTTTCGCGTCAAAATAGACAACCATCTTTCCGAACTGCGACCAATTCAAGCTGGAGTTCCACGAGGATCACCCCTCTCCCCAATTCTCTATAGCCTCTACATAGCGGATATGCCTCGCCTGCCAAATAAAGTACAAACACCTTTTTAAGCTGATGACACATGCATCTATTACTCGGCCAGACAAGCAGAAGTTATCTCTTTCAAATTGCAAAATTCTATTAATATTATTATGGGATATTTTAACAAATGGAAAATAGACATTAACACAGACAACACGCAAGCCATCTTTATAACTAGGAAAAGAAACCAACAACCGGACTCACTCATCATCAACAACGAGGACATACCATGGAAACCAACAGCCACATATCTGGGACTCCTATTCGACGAAAAACTGACTGGACGCAACATATACGGAAAAAACGAGGGTAATGTATGGACATTATCAAATCCCTAGACCCCCTCCTAAACAAAGGCCACCTTAACAACAAAACAAACTCCTGATCTACAACCAAGTCATAAGACCGACACTACTGTACGGCAGCACAGCACTATGCCAAAACTACCCGGACAAACAAAAAATCCCTCCAAGCCTTCCAGAACATGGCAATAAGGAAAATCTTCGGAATTCCATGGTATGTAAGAAACATAGGCATACAAAAAGATATTAAAACAGACACAATTAACAAATACATACGTGACCGAGCACTGAAACTATTTGACAAACTCGATCAACACGACAACACTACCATCGAATTCCTAAGACATAGGGAATCGGGAGGACGGCAGGTGTACCCGAGCCTCAGATCGATCAACCAATAACATAACGAAATCGCATAAAATTAAAATATAGCTCTTTTTAACGATATAATCAGCAGGTGGGAGATCAGCACCCACAGACAAAAGGGAGTAATGGTGTTTTATCACACCAACTCCAAGTAAGACCAACGAAGGAAGTTACTCGATAAATCGTGTCCGTTGCAATCGTTGTCAAATTTGATGACTGCTTCTGAATCAAAAAATCGCTGATTTTTCTCAATCCAAAATTTATTTTTCTTCGGATGTCACGATACGTCATTACGAATGTTAGGTAAAAATGTATTAGAAATAAAAAACTGTTTCAGCCATATTCGAAATCAGTATCATTTCACTGATAATATTAATAATTTTAGCTACAACTAATCATAAGTCTTCAATATACTCAAAAATGTGAAGAGTTTTGATCAGAAGGTATAATCAAATGAAATTTTTGCTTTGCTTTGTAATTATGCTGCATTGAATTTCCGTATAAACCTAATCATACTGAACATTTAACAGCGACTTAAATCACTAATAAACAATCGTCACTTCGATTTAAGTCTGTTTTTGGTATAAGCTCGTTTAGCAGCGATGCAGTCTGGAATTTCTGCTATTTAACGCAACCAAAAAGTGGTCCGTTATTTCAAAAAATGGTGAAGTCAGAGGAAGAACTGGGCGTTAAAGTTTATTTGTGTCAGTTATGAATGCATGAACGTTATAGAGACAACTTAATATTCATGCATGTACTTGAAAATCAAAAACAAACGACGTTTAAAATGTTTTTGTATTAGATGGAGTTTGATTTCTTTGAAACAGATGGAGTTTGACCAACAAAAATGCAAATTGTTGAATATGATGAATATAATTAGATTAAAAGTTCACAATTGTGAAAACTGCAATTCAAATCCCTTTGCAGTTACAAGGAACAATTCTTATTTACCTTAAATAATTTACCTCGTTCTAACCATTCACATCGATTAGTTGGAAAACAAACAAATATTCTTAGCGGTCTTAAACTCATAAACGCGTTAGGCCACTCTAGAATTTTCTAAAAATTGATTTTTTTCTGTTATAGATTGTTCCTTAAGATCTCGAAAATGATGTGCTAAAAGATTATAGTCGGGAAAGTAAGTACGCGGTTTTTGAATTTTAGAGCAAGGCCCCCTGGTCTGCCTCTGATTCCGCTCACAAAAAGGGACGTTATGGGATCGGAGCAAGTTTACGGCAGATATTATTGAAACCATTTGTGTATGGACTACTCTAGACAAGTTTAAACTTCTCTAACGTCCTTTTCAGTCAGTTAGGTACAGCCAAGCATTGTAGGAGGACACTGCGCACGCTTGTAGTGATGTATTATTATTTTTGTCGACACTTCTGTCGAGATAATTTTTTTCACTTGTATAGTTATTAATTTATTTTTAACAATGAGTGGTAAGTGGTGCATAGTGGAAAATATGGGGAAAAACGATATGTGGCAACAGCAAGAGCCCAAAAGCATCTCGAAGAAGACCATTGAATCGCCATGAGTCAGAAGCACTAGATGACTTGAATGCCAGTAAATCGGCAAAAACTGAAACAATCGGAAGATATGTATGAAAAAGCCATAAAGCCAGCCAATGAAAACTGACCAGTGGAAATCTAACTCGATGCTTCGGCGGTTACGTGCAAAATAGTAACGAAAGCTTCAACTTGACTGTGTGGGGATCGGCCCCAAAATCCATTAAAAGTAGTGAAATAGTCTTGAATGTAGCTACGGATCTTTCAGTTTGTATGTAAAATGGCCTGGTTTCTTAAATTTTGCACATTATGGAGGCAATGGACTTGAAAATCGGACCAAAAAGCTACGAAATTTTGAAAATATCTAGAAAAATATATTGTTTATAGAAGTAGGCATGATTTTTTTAATTGCATAGTTCATGCGTTATTAACAATTATCTGTTTTAAAATTAAATTATAACTAATAATTATCTATTTAGTGCATAAAATTAAAAAAAAATTCGCCAATTGAAATTAGAAAATTATGAGAACTGGTTGTCCAGTCGTGAGCCTTGAAAAACCAAGACATCATGGTTTATATAGACTATACATATACAATATACAGTATATAATATTATGTTTATATGTTTATATAGGCCACTAGAGTTGGCTAACCCCTTAAACATTTCAATTTTCAAATAGCTAAATGTTACGCAATCGCAAAAGTAAATCTTTTAATTTTAACACGAATCCAAAATCCCCGCAAGTAACAGTAGCCGGCAACTGCAAAATTCATCTATGCACATGGCACGAAATAAGAAAACAAGAATATAGATCGTATTGCAAGCAAAAGAAAAAACAACACAGTATCGCAGAATTCGCCATTAATTTTCGTTCCAAAGCATTTTTTTACTAGAGTCATTACAATGGGTTGCCTTACAAATCAATTTAAAATTACAAACACTTTTTTATCCTGTGGCCATTATCTAATTTTAAATAAGTCTAATAGTATGGAGAAATCTTGTAACACCATGGTGTCTCCATATGCAGGTAAGGTTATTGTAAATGAATTTTTTAATGTTTTAGCAGATCTCTAACAGGTTCTGGAGTTTGTGTCGTTGCAAACGCAGTGGTTTCGGGTTTTCCACTTTTTGCATTTAATTGGATATTTTGAATGAAATTTTCGTGATTCCGTTGCATCATTTGGACTTTTCTGGAACTGTAATAGCATTTATCTTGAGTCAAATCGTCGGCAAATATAAAAAAAGTGAAAAATTCTAAACCATTGCGTTTGCAACTATGCAAACGGCACATACTTGTTGGAAATTGTCTAATGCATCAAAAATACTTTTACAAAATCAACGGCAAATTTAGGGAAAGTGGCTTTGGAAATTAAATAAGCTTAAAATATTTTTCGGAATACTTGCACTCTGATTCTCCCGATTTTCAATAAAATTGCGTTTTTCAGCCCAATTATAAACATTTTAAATAAACGAAAAATGTTTGCCAGTTACGTTTCTGTAATTTTTGTTTTCATACCATGAAATTTGTATTCATACAGCACAGCTATCATACAATATGAGCAACCTCCACACTTCGCATCGGTTTCCTTGCTTAACAAGATGATAGAATGCTGTCAAGCTGGTTATACTTAAATCATAATCTGAGCGCAACAGTACAAACACTCAACGATGACTCCTTGCAGACAGAGACAGTAAGTGTGGGAGTGTATTTATGTTGCATTGTTGTGCGTCAGTCGAGTAGCTCAGTCGATCACCAAACGTGATCGAGTAAGGATGTTTACAGTGCTATAGTGCGCGAGTATAAATCAAAGTGTCAAAGTGTGATAAAGTATCGCACAGAAGCAGTGCTGAAGTGGACGGATTGCCAGCCATCGAGGAGGTAAAAATGCAGAAGAAGCAGCATAGCGGATCACCATTACCAACAAGAAATCGACCGACCAAGGCCAATACGCACGAAGCAACACGTCTACGGACAGCGAACGCGACGCCGAGCCAGACGTTGACTACAGCGAGCAGGAGGAGATGGACCCAGCGACCAATTGAAACAGCTCTAGGAGGAGAACCATATACTCAGGAAGAAAAACGATAAACTGATGGACAAACTGAGCTACGTGACGACACTATTGCAGCAGATGGTAGCAAAGCAAGCTACCATCGAAGCGCCACATACAGCCTTGATTCATTCAGCCTTGAATATTCAACCAGCATCCCAGCCGCAGCCAGAGCGAAATACCGCACCGATCGCTACAAGCGGAAACAACAAACAAAACTACCAACCAGGCATACTACAATCGTCAGCAGCACAATCAAACAAGAAGGTAAGTCAACCAAAACTTCCCCCAATAGTTACTGTCGAAGATAACGATACCATAAAATCTATTCAAGACAATTTTCTAAACAAACTTCCCAATAAGTACCTACTAAAAAAAACGACCCCTTCCTCTTCCAAAATTATTGTGAATACTTTCGCCGAATTTGAGGCCACAAAAACTTTCTCGCCGAGAACAAGAAACAATTTTTCACATACACCCCAGCTGACCAAAAATCCAAAAGCCTCGTCATACGAGGACACCAGGTTCCAACACGGTAGAGGAAATCCGTAAAGACATCAATGCTCAAGGCATTCAAGATATCATTTCAATTAAACCCTTCGAAACGGCTACGGCTAAATGCCAAAGTAGGACATTAGATCTCTGGCTAATCACTTTCGGTCCGAACTTCAATCTAGCCACCCTCAGCAAGATTAGAGCTATTCTATACATAATTGTAAAATGCGAATCAATCAAAAACAAGACGATTTTGCAGGGTAAAAACTGCCAGCGAATTGGTCATGCTGCTACCAACTGCCATCTAACCTTCAGATTTGTCAAATGCAGCCTGTCCCATGGGCCCGCCAACTGTCAGAAACTCCCCGAACAGAAGCCAAAATGCGCTAACTACCGCTCTGACGAACACTCTGCCAACTACCGCAACTGACCTACATTTCTTAAATTCAGACAGTCCCATCCAGTAGCCACCCCAAAAAATATTTCACAAACCCACATGAAACCCTCAATCAGCTACAACCCCATCCAACCAGGAGTCTCTTACGCAGCAGCTCTCAAAACAAACCTCCCATCCAAAACTTCGCCACCATCATTATTCCAAACCAAAATGTCTTCCCTATTCGGGATGAACATCACTGAACTTGCAGCGAAACTGCAACAATTCCTTCCCGTCTACAACTCAAATACCAATCCGCTCGAGAAGAAAATCCTGATGTGCTACTTTATAGCGTCCCCTCGATGGATGTTGTGGAGCTAAACATCAACTCAATTGTCGGTAGAGCACGCCGTCACGAAATTGAAATCTTCCTTCCATCCCACCAACCACATATTGTTCTCCTATGTGAAACCAAAACCTCACCATGGCACAGGCCGCACTTCACCTCATTCCACCTCTTCCGAATGGATCGCCGAGACTCTCACGATACTGGCGGCACTGCAGTCCTCGTCCATTCGAAATTCAAATCCATCCAGCTCCTTCCACCCTGCCGGGACGAATCCACCACAATTGTCGTCGGAACCCGAAACACCGTACTCTTCTGCTTATCAATCTATTCTCCCGAGTCACAACTCGACGAAGCTGACCTCAATCT
Source organism: Stratiomys singularior (assembly GCA_954870665.1). Lineage (NCBI taxonomy): Eukaryota > Metazoa > Arthropoda > Insecta > Diptera > Stratiomyidae > Stratiomys > Stratiomys singularior. The sequence goes on along the minus strand of OX940878.1, from coordinate 76,773,496 downwards.
CCTCTTCACTTTCATGAAAAACTACCCCATGGCAGAGGGTAAGAAATCCCACATTATTATAGGAGGCGACTTCAAGCCAAGACATCCCTTATGGCTAAATCGCAGCACCAATCCCAACGGTCCCACGTTTCACCCCTGGTATTCCAGCAACGCAATACCTCTTCAAATCTCCCTACAAACACCTATCAGCCTGACCTATCCAGAAGGAGCATCATACCATTACGTGTTCATAGTTAGCGACGATCCCCCCATCAAGCCCCACCCAGCCACACATCCCTTCCTTCCCACGGTCTCTGGCATCAGCGACCACGATGCCGTAGTCCTAGAAATCAAACTCCATGAACAGCCACTCACAGAAATCCCTCCCCATGTCCTCGACTTCCACAATGTCAAATGGAAGAAACTAAATCGACACCTCTCCTCCAAACTTAAACCCATCGTCCCACCTCACACCAATTCCATCACCAACCAATCAATTGACGAAACTGTATCTGCATACACTACCTTCATCCATGATATCACTGAGAAATTCATACCAAAAAGAGTTCTCAACTACAATTCCCTACTAACAGTAACCCCTGAACACATCGATGATATACGACTTAAGAGAACACTTCGTAGATGTCTATTCCGCAACCCATTTAGCCCTGACAATACCTATATTCGCGACCAAAGCCGACAATTAGATTACTACATCCGTTCCAGCATTCAGCACCTCTATCATCAACATCTCACCCTACACCTATTTAACATACAACTCAATCAAAACACCTTCCAAGAACTCCGAAAAACATGCCCCGAACTCTCTAAAACCCTCCCACTATCATACGCATATACTCCATCAAAATACATCACGTACTCAAAAGGCCGAAATGTTAGCTGATCATTTCCTTACCACACATCTCACTTCTGCTCACCTATCAGATCCCAAAGTGGACTGTGTAATCAATGCCACCATCAATTCCCTACAATCCAACCCCATATTTCATCAACCCACAAACCCTCATACTTCACTTTTCAATCATCCTCTTTCAAAATCAATCAACTTCATACCCGACTGTGAACCCATACACTTCACCACACCCACACAAATCCATAAGATTATTCGCTCTCGCAAAAACAAAAAATCAACAGGTCTCGACCAAAAATCAACCATTTTCCTCAAGAAGTCCGCTAAAACAATCAGCCCTTTTCTTTCCAGACTATTCAACCACTGCATCCTCAATGCATACTTTGCAAATGCCACAATTATACCGATCCTTAAAAAAGGCAAAAATCCACTAGAGACATCCAGCTTCCAACCCATTTCACTATTCTCCACAACAAGCAAGATCTTTGAAACCGTTATCAAAACGCTCATCGATCAACACTGCTCTTACTTCAACATAATTCCAAACTTCCAGTTCGCCAACCGACCGTCGCATTCAGTAGACCATATACTGCTCACCCTGAAAACGCACATCCAGATTAGTGCAAATATAAGCTTCCCTACAGTTGCCTGTCTCATAGACACCCAGAAAGCCTTCGATTCTGTCTGGCAAAACGGTCTCGTTACCAAATTTGTCAGCATCTTCAACTTTCACCCGCAACTCAGAAAACTAATTTCGTCCTTCCTCACTAACAGGAAATTCCAAGTAAGACTCCCGAACGCTCGCTCTCCTTGGTTATCAATGCCAGCAGGAATCCCACAAGGTTCAGTCATCTCAGCCACCCTCTTTTCCATTTATACTGCTGATATTCCACCTCCTCCACTGTCGCTCTCACCTATCCACATTTTGCAATATGCCGACGATATCATCATATATCACTCATCATTGAGCATTCCTCAATGCCAGCAACGCCGCAATCACTACCTCAACACCCTCTAAAAGTACTTCAGTAAATGTTAGCTGATCCTTACCCCTCCAAGTGCGAGACTATAGTCATGTACGGCAAAGCTCGCCTAACCAAGAAAGCCCGATCGGACTCAACCAAAGTCTAATTACTCCTAAACGGAGAGAAAATCCCAACCAAACCACAAGTAACCTACCTGGGCATCCTTATCAATCAAAAACTCGCCCCAACACCCACATTCCAACGATCCTACAAAAAGCCACGTAGGCATTTAAAGCCCTGTCCACTCTCATGCATATACAAACCGCGCTCCCCTAAAAGGTGAAGCTCCTATGCTATAAATCCCTCATCCGACCACTAATCACCTTCGGTTTTGCCTTCTGGTGTGATCTACCCCAATTTCAGATGAAGAAGATTCGCCGCAAAGAGAGACAAATGCTCCGCCACTACTGCGGAATCTTCAAACAGGAAGACGACCGCCAGAAGCACATATCGACACTGACCTCACACACCAGTTGACTGATCGCCACCAAATACTTCAATCCTTCTGCCTACTCGCTGCACAAGGAAGAATCTTTGATCAAGCGAAACGAATATGCTGGTACAACAAATCATACTCCACATCTCAGTACACCCCAAACACCTATCCAGTTAGTCCTCAGTGAAGGAAAATTGTTTTGTAAATAGTATTTGTTTATTTATTTCTTCATCACAGAAACCAGTTTGGGGAGGTTTTGTTTGGCTTTCCTTCCAATTTCAGATAATAATTATATATTGAAAATTTTAATATAAATACAAGCAACATATAAAACTCTAGAATAAGTAAAGACTGTTAGAGTTAAGTTATTTTAAGAAATATTCTTGTTAGAATTAAGACAAATCATGTAATACCGCCAATAAATAAAATGATGTTTTCGTTACAAAATAAATGTTGTTTTCGTCAGTTGAGTAGCGCTTTGTTGAAAAATTCGGAACCATAGAGTTTCCATAATCTGACGCAAGATTTGCTTAAAAATTCACAATCTAACGGCATTCGACGCCAGTTTTCCTATATAATATCTTACATTATTGCAACGGAAAAATTATCCACACATACATTTTGGCTCAGAAAACTAGCCATTGCGATCTCTTCACACACCTTTGTCGTTGAATTTATAACCTTCCGAAAGTCCTTCCTGTCGCTTAGCGCTTTTTACTTGCAACGCTATGCTTAAAGCGAAATTGGGAGACAATTTACGAATCCAAGTAAAATTCCATGTATTTAAGATGTATTCTATTGGACCGGAAATATTTTCATTGTTTTGTGCTTACGCTACGCTTTACCTTATCCTTTAATACCGAAAAATTTGTTACTAGCAAGAGCAAGAGCACAATACAGTGTTTACTATACCAACACCAAAACCACGATTACTATATTTTAGCAACTCAGTCACTCACTTCCGTCGTCAAACTCATCGTAGAGTTTGTGATTATGACTAGCAGTTAGAAGGCTCTTAGCTTTAACTCAAATTTCGAAATTTTGTCTGCTTTCCCAAAGATTTGAATCTAGCCAACGCTGCAACTTCATGTTATTAGTGATTTATGATCAAGTTTTTAAAATTTTCTTTAAAATAAATAATTAAAATTTTCATTGATCAGCATTGTTTTTATTAATTGAATATACTTTACGTACCACTTTGGTAGTAATAGAGAATCGCGTCGAAGCTTGGTCGATTCCTGTCAAAGAAGTATTCATTTCTTAACGGATCGAAAAAGCGTAATCGCCTAGACGGATCCCCTAGAAGCGTATCAGGAAACTGGTTTAGAGTTCGAAGCTGTGTCTCGAATCGTAAGCCACTTACCTGGAATAAATTAAATCAATTCAATCAATCACTATAATATATTGAATCAATATACATGTTTTATATATGTTTGTCTCATCGTATCATTATACTATATTATTTTATTGAAACATGATCACATCACTTAAATCAAACAAAAAACGAAAAAAAAATCATACAAATATCAACAATTGTTACAAAAGTTATAAGTTTTTTGTAAGTATGATAAAGTAAGGTAGATTGTTACGTTTTCCGTTCAGTAGGCGACATAAAACAAAAAAAAATTAAATAATAAAAAAAGAGAGCAAGCGCTATTGTATGAGAATTATTTGTTATGATCGAATGAAGTTTTGCTTAAATTTTTGATTTGTACTCATATTTTTATGTTAAAAGAAAATCATACGAAAAAATAGAACGAAGACTAGAATTAAAAGGAAAGCATTTATATATACATTTAAGTATTTAGTATTATATAGATAAATAGTATTATCTAGAAATCTCAGTCTCAGAAAACAAATCCATTAAATTCTTGGAACGTTTTTGGGAAGAAATTTCCCATCAATATAATTCGGATCAACTACCTTTAAGAAGGAGAATAAAAATTAAGTAAGGATAGAATCCAGAAAAGTGAATCAAGAATCAAACCATAAAAGTGAATACTTAAAAAAATATAGAACCCAGAAAAGTAAATCAATGAATAAATAGATATGAAATCCAGAAAAGTGAATCAAGGATTAAACCATAAAAGTGAATCAAGTATTAAATAGATATAGAATCCAGAAAAGTGAATAAGTAAAGATAGAGGCTGAAGGCTGAGGTTTCTGGCGGATGCCAGATATAGTGAAGAAAGACGCTCAAGCGAAGTCCCGAAATCAAGCTCATGTGGAGATTCGTGTTGGGGGAAGCAGAGGTGTTCAGAATCAACGAAGAAGAATTCATGTAAATTGAAAGTCAGTAATTTAATTGAAATTGAAAGTTAGTAAATCAAAAGTCAGTAATTAACAACATTGCTCGTCGACGAAAGTGTACGAATAAATAATGTAACAGATAACTTAAATTGTACGCAAGGGAAAGGCTTTGACAGTATAAAGAAAATAAATAAATTCAAAGTGATAGATTTCAAACGAATTTCGAAGTAACTCACAATGTAGAGCAGTTATATTAGGTATTAGTAAAGTCTTTCATAATAAAATTGAAAGAAAATTATCATTAATTATAATAAATTGATTTCACTTACAAGATGTATCGTAAAATAAAGGCGGCGGACCTGTCCAAGTGAATTGGTTTGTCTAAATGAATGGGCGATAATTTTTTTGATCTGGACTGAGGTAACAAACATAACAGCATTTACGTGCTCCGATTCATGCACATATTTTATTTTAACTAGCATGGATTATTCAAATACTCATAAACACTATTGCGTCATTAAATTAATAGCATTACAAAATAAATATCATCATGCTATATGTCCCATTATCAACAAATTTGTGCTGCTCGTGTATACAGAACACATACAGCACGAACATAATTTCCCGAAGAACTAAGCCTCTTCTAACAGATGGTTTGACATTTTATACGGTTTTGCCAGATGTTTGACTGCGGATTCAATTTCTTAGAGTGGAATAAGCATGGGGAAATGCAATGTTCAGCTGATACCAAGTCCAACACTAAGCATATGATAAAATCAATAATTCCGTTATAGTTGTCAATCATCAGATATTAATACACTTAATGAAAATTGAACATGTATGTTCAATACCTGTACATGTATGTTCAAACCAAAAATGTCCGCAGATTATGGATAATATAAATATTAATTTTATCTTTATATTTCATGTATGAAAATGTTTTCGTTCTGCAAATTAGATGTTTAATTTAAAAAATTTAATTTGCAATATTAATGAATTACTTTTAATCTCAAGGCAGGTATGTGCACTCCAATATGAGAGTAGTAATTAATGAATGAAATTTTCATATTTTCGATCATGCGTGGACATTATATTGCAAATATTAATGATTTGTAAGAATATGTGTATTTAATCGCTAAAAATTATTTAGATTGTGGTAATAATGCGGACATCATGTTACTTATGACAGGAATAGCAGGCACGAATAAAGCCGAATATTTAAACAGCTGATTAAGAGTAAAAAGATAATGGAGGGTCACGTACGCTGGTATAGACGGGTAGATCCTCCCAATATCTTATACTTATATGGATAGTGCATTGTGAAAATGAGGTATATTTGTTTCTAAATGCTCGGAAAGTATTGAAATTACAATAGAATTGCGCATACAATGTTGCATACTTCTCTACTTCAGGCACGAATGGAGCCGAAGATTTGAACAGCTGATGAGGAAAAGATAATTAGATAAGATAATAAATAAAACTTCGGACACTTACGTACGCTTGGTAGGGCTTCTCTGTATATTAATACTCTATGTAACAAACAGATACGAAGAACTTCTGTTACGCAATCCGTTACACTGCAAAAGTGACTTAATAGAAAAAATGAAAAACTTTTCGCACAGACATATAATGAAGAGTCATCATGGATCTGTGCAAATACGAAAGTAGTTTTCCACTTCTAAAACAAAGACGGAGGCAGAGAAAACGCAATTTCACAACCTTTTAAAGGTTCTTTTTTAATTATTCGTTGAGCAAAAATTGTGTTTTTGTTTGTTTCTAACAGTTTATTTTTTAATTATAGTTAGTATGAAGTGCTGTGGATTGTCGCGGCATATGTAATTTAATTGATATTTGATTCAGTGAAGCCTCCCGTCAAACGTGTGATAAAATTTATACAGTGATCAGCCCGATAAACGGTAAGCCCCTAAATCGCGGCGTTCCCAATCACGAAAGACTCTTTTTAGAGGTATGTTTCAGTAGTATTTCAATACTTATCAGTAGGTATTTCAATACTTTTCAATAAAAATCAATAGTTTTGACTGATAAACAAACTCTTAGCCTCTAAATCGTGGCATACAATGTCCGACGTGTATCGAATATTTTAGTGCTAACTACTATCACCGTTTGCTTTTTGAATGGGATTTCGTATGAAAAGTACACAATTTTAAAATCGTTTTGAAATCACTATATTTTTTATTAATAAAAGCATTACATGTCTTGATTACAAGACTGTTATCGTAAAAATTGAAGGTTGTTTTGCTGAACGTTGGGTCGCCTGTCCCCACAGATCAAGTCAAAATCTCGCATTTTCATTTATGCACTATTTGGCAGGAAATTTTAAACCAAGCCCACTTTTTAAGTTTGCTTATAATTGTAGAAAACTTTGAGCTGAGTAGATGTGCCTCAGCAGGAATTGACAGTTTGGAAGTATTGTCCTGCTTCCTACAAAAGCAAGCAAACTTTTAAGGATATGCTTTTCGAATAGCTTCACAAAGGCTGGCAGAAAACTTATTGGTCGATAACTCTGTAGCTCATGTGAATCTTTCCTGCGCTTGAAGATTGAGACATAGTCATAAAAGCTTGTTACCAACTGAGAGGGAAATACGAAAGCTTTAGGCGTGCATTGAATCAGTGGCACGTCTTGATTGATTATTTTCCTGATTATGATAAAGGAACTTTGTAGTGAATCAATGGGGTGACGTAAGTATTTAAGTGATTTCCTTACCAAAAAACCTAACGTCTGATTTTTGTAACGTGCAACTTTTTTTTAAAAAGTTTGTTATGACTCCAAAATTTTCTTCAAATTAAGTGTAATTCTCAAGCGAAATACGAAGAGTAGAAATCGTACGTAATGTGATCGTACGTGATTGTGGCATTGAGCTAACATTGCCATGGACGGTATTTTATCCTTTAACGGCTAAGTGTGTTTCTAATATGGGTGGATTTGAGGGTCTCTTCATTCATTTTAAAAGCTTTCTGTTTTGCTTATTTTATCTTATATTATTTATATTTAGCTTATTTATATTATATTAAAATAATTTTATTTTATTTAATTTCTAAACATTATCCTTAAAATACTTGATTATTGTTCAACCACTTGAATTGAACGTAACGCTTTGTGGACACATTGATTCAATCACATGTTATTATTTATTTATTGTGTGAGAAAATCCGACAGCTTTCAATGATCCATGGCAGAATATAACCGGAGACTGACGCAATGATTGTGCTTTTAAAATATAGTGACCTGAAGTTGCAATATTTTCATCCTTTAACACTAAAAAGACCGGCATTCGCATGCTACCTATACAGCCCAACGTCGTCATTTTGACATTAAGAAGACCCTAACGTTGATATGAAATTATTTTTATGATTAATACAGAAAAACAACAATTGTTCCTTAATACTTTTTATTTATTTTAATCAGGAATACATTTAGAGCATATTATTGTTTTTTTTTGTATTTTTAATACATGTCCCACAAACTGGTTTCTTACAACTATCACAAAAGCAAGGCGTTTTTTTTCATTTACAGAATACAACAGATAGTATTTATTTGACATTTTCATCTTTTATTTGACCTCGTCTCCTCTACAATTTCATCTGCATTTTCGGGATCGCAAAGTGGATGAGACGGACCCAGACGATTTTTTTGAAGTTCTGCTCGTAACTCACAAACAAGTTGAAGTATGAAATTATGACGTGAAATATTGCTGTGAGTAATTTTTCTGTAAATAACCTATGAATTCATAACAGCTATGTCTTAAACATTATAAAATACGTGCATAGGCCATCTACGAGTACCAGCTCTCACTGAGGATTTCCTTGCCATTTGATCCAAAATATCTACACCAAATTTTGTTGAATTATAAAATTCAACAGTTTCGGTAATTTTCTTTTCACCGGTACCAATTTGAACACTCGGGTGTAGAGTACTAAGAATTATGACATTTTTTTTTATTTGCCTTGATAAATTGTCAAGGAAGTATTGGGAGCTGTCTTCAAAATAAAGGAATCATAGCGTGGGGTACGACTTGTTTTACAAGCTGTAGGTATTTCTCTTCTTGCACGCCTCATTGTACCCACAATGCTGTGTTTGCTCGGCTCTCAGTTTATCTGCCAGTTTTATAGAAGTAAAGAAATTATCTGTAGTTACATCGCGTCCTTTTTTCGTATAGGGTTGTATTAGTTTCAAGATAACATGTTCCGGTAATGATTCGGTTGTACGGTTTTCATTGCGGCCTAAATACGGAAATCCATTACATAGATTTTTTTTTTTTTTTTTCAAGTTTTTGGTGGATCAATTTATCCATTTTCACTTAGAACTTATAAGTGATTTATACCCCTGCTAGCTAACTAAGCGAAGACTCTTGGGTGCGGAAGTTCTGATCAATTTGTCGAATACCTCGAAAGTGAATTTACAAAGAAAGGTGGAAAGAGCTCAAGCTGGTTTCGAACACGCGTCCCTGCCGCTTCTCGTCAGGTGCCAACTCACAGGCCGGGACGCATCGATTGGCACTACCAGCTGGGTGAATGTCGTCTGGTTATAATTACGTTTTTTTTTATCATTTTTCGCTCTCAGCTTGAATTTTTTCCTATGTTCCAATTTGCCTTTGGTAAGCTTTATCAATTTTTCAAGTTTTTGGTGGATCAATTTATCCATTTTCACTTAGAACTTATAAGTGATTTATACCCCTGCTAGCTAACTAAGCGAAGACTCTTGGGTGCGGAAGTTCTGATCAATTTGTCGAATACCTCGAAAGTGAATTTACAAAGAGTTGGCACCGTAAAGCTCCTTGCCTCTGCACCTGTGCCAGACGCCTTCGGTACGTCTCTTTATTAAGAGCATCAGCCCAAACCTCGGAGCGATACAAGGCACTGAGTCCATTGCACTCATCAGTAGACGTCTTTTGCTCGAGGTTGGCCCATGCGTGTTGGCCATAATGCGGTTAAGCGCCGATACCCGCGCGGAGGCCTTATCTGCTGACGCTCGAACCTGCTCGAAAAAACTCATCTTCAAGTCAATCATCAAGCCAAGGTATCTGATTGATTCTTTTGACTCGATGATCATTCCCCCTACACGAACCGGCATAACATGAGGGATTCGCTTCTTTGTGAGGACGACAACCTCGGTCTTTTCCAGCGCTAGGCTAAGCCCGCGGTCTGTCATCCACTCGCTCACTCGGCGTATTACCGCATCCAGTTTGAGCTGCGTCTGTCCGGCGACTAGTACTGCTACGTCATCTGCGTAGCCAACCAGGCGCGACTCCCCCGGTTACTGCAGTCTCAAAAGCTCATCGTACGAGACATTCCAGAGGTCCGGGCCCAGAACGGAACCTAGCGCGACCCCTGATGTCAAATCAATTCTTCGCCGGCCTCCCAACGAGTCATAGATGAGTTTCTGATTTTTGAGGTAGTCTTTCAATATCCACAACAGGTACCTCAGCACCCTGAAATATTCCAGAGCACCAAGAATATCTGTCCATCTAGCAGAGTTGAAGGCATTTCTCACATCTAGAGTTATGAGCAGCACTATTCGTCTCGAGTAATGATTGTGGGCTTCTGCCTGCTGGACCGCGCTCACTACCTCTGCTATTGCACCAATTGTGGATCGACCAGCCCTGAAGCCGTACTACCGAGGAGACAGATCCCCGGTAGTTCGAATGGCTTCTCCAAGTCTTTCTATAATGAGCCTCTTCCCAGCGGCGTTCAGCTTACATAGGGGCCGATATGTAGATGGTTGCTCCGCGTTCCCCTTCCCCTTGTGGATCAGCACGAGCCTCGCCTCTTTCCAGCAATTTGGAAACACGCCCTGCCGCAAACAGGCATTGAAAGTGATGAGCAGCTTTTCAGGGCAAAGTTGATGTGCAAGCTGTATCACTTCCGCTGGTATACCGTCTGGTCCTGGGGCCTTTTTCGATTTTAAAGCTTTTACCGCATCATCTAGTTCGATGGCGGTAAAAAGTGGGCATTCTCCGAGACATTCAACATCTGCATCATCGGGACGAATAGGATGCATAGGGAAGAGCGCTCTAACAATCTGGTCCATTTTTTCCGTTTTAAGGACACAGGGCCTCCTTGCAGCTCCTAGTTTCCGCATGGCAAGCTTGTAACCCAGCCCCCACGGGTCTCTGTCGATGTCCACAACTAGGTTGCGCCAGCAGCGAGCCTTGCTTTCGTTAATTAACCTACGGAGAACTTTTCCAGCCGACCTGTATGCCAGCGTTCGGGAGTGTGACTCGTCTCGATTTCTTAAACGTTGAGATTCGCGGCGGAGTTTGTGACATTCTCTCCGCTTTTCGGCGATTTCTGCCGACCACCAGTATACAGCAGGCTTATTGTGTCGAGGCCGTCGCCTGGGCATAGAGCAGTCGCACGCATTCTTGATGAGCCTCATGGTGGAGTTCACCATGTTTTCAGCTGAGGCTCCTCCCGTTACCGTCATAGTTTCACCTCTCATAAGAGCTGCGGCGAACGCGTCGACATCTATTTTAGATATATTCTAACCTACAGTTGAGGGTTGGGTTGCTACGCGTCGAGTAGCACAGTCGCCAATTGCGAAAGCAATGTACTGATGATCGCTCGCCAAGTAGTCCTCCAGTACCCTCCATCTGTGTATCCTAGGCACTAAGGACTCCGAAGCAAATGTTACATCCGGTATAGTTCCCAAGCAGCCTCCCCGTCGAAAAGTTGGTGTGTTCCCAACGTTCATGATGACAAGTTGCCTCCTAGCCGCCATTTCTAGGATTCTTTTTCCTCTCGAGTCTGGCAGAGGCATTCCCCATTCTATCGCTTTGGCGTTAAAGTCACCGCCAACAAGGATTAGGCCTTCCGTGCTCGAGACAGCTTCCTCCAGTTCATCGAGCCTGCTCTGAAAACATGAAATTGACTCATTCGGAGTGAAATAGACGCTCATGAATGTCAAATCGGCGCACCCAATGAGCACGAAGCCATTTCCACTGGTGCAAGTCCGAGCTGTAGGTAGAGCCCTATCACGTACCCAGATGGCGGCAGTGCCGGATCGATCACAATACCATCCAGCTTCCTTTTTGTTGTGGTGTGGCACAGATATCAGCAACAAGTCAACTTTTTTCTCTTTTGCAACCTGGTCTAGTAGATCTTGTGCGGTTGAGCTACGGTGTAGGTTGATTTGCAGGACTTGGATCATGTCTTTGCTCTTTTCTTGCTTAGTGCCTCTTTGAACTCCTGGCACCTACCACTTCCTGGAATGTGAGTCAGATCTTCAGACTTCCATCCCTTATCTTTGCACAAGATACAACTGGGTTCGTTTGGGCAGTCTTTCGCCTTATGACAGTAAGTGCCACACCTGTAGCACAGTTTGCTTCGATCTGGCCCCTTGCAGTTCAAGGAGATGTGTCCGAAGTTAAGGCACTTGTAGCATCGAGTTAGGGCTACCCGTCGACGTATCCTGCACACAACCCAGCCGATTTTAATTTTCTCCTTGATCAGGAGTTGCACAGCGTCTTTCTCTGGGATGTCTATTATTGCCGCCCTTTGTCCTCTAGGGTTGGTAGGCGTTAGCCTTACCCTAAAGCTCTCTGCTGTAGGAAGAATTGACCTAATTGAATCTTCTACTTCTTTAGCCTCCGCAATGCAGTCAAGGTCTCTTATTTCCAAAGACACCATTGGCTGCAAAGTCGAGATAACAGCTTTAGAGCCCAGGAGGTCCTTGACAGCGCTCTCGAACCGTCCCTTGTCGGTGGATTCCGCTCCGAGTTCTACGAGGAGACCGCCTGTTCTGGCTGCTCTTACTGTTCGTATACAGACACCGTTTTTTTCGGGTTCCACATTTTTCCTGATTTCCTTGAGGACCTCGGCGTAAGTTCTCCCGTCTGCAGGTTTGATCAGTAAAGCATCCCTGCGCTGCTTGTTCCTGGTCTTTTTTGGCATTGCGCTGTGTTTCGTGCCTTCTTGCTTTTCGGGCGCCTGTTTGGAATCTTTTGTTATCGCTTGGTGTATCTTCTTCGCAGCCTTCTGTTGCGATTTAGAGCGCACCAATTGAAAGCCATCATTTTTCTCCTCCCCTTGACTGTTGTCTCTTGTCTCGACTGTTATCGGCCCCTTCGCCCTTTTCCTACGGTCAGGTTTAAGTGGGCTACATGCCGCCCTTTTGCCTTTTACGAGAGGAGTAGCATTTTCGGTGAAGGAAGTTTTATTTTCTGGAACTTTCTTAAGCTCTTTCAATTCACTCTCCGCCCGTAGCCACCTGCGGTGATAGTGCTGGATCCTATCAACGAGATCCTCCAATTCGTCAATCCCATTTTTGATGCCCTTGTTGAAATTTTTTTGGACATTTGTTGAATTTCTCATCACTTTTATTATAACGCTTATGTTCCTTGTTAGACGCTCTTCTTCACTTCTGTCAGCGGCTATTTTCGTTATCAGGTCGTCCCCAGGCGAAGTTCTCGATATACTGTCAGCAGGAGGGTCTTGTTGTTGTTGAGCATCATTGGTTTCGCCTCCCACGTTGTTCAGTATATGACTTTTAATGGCCCCTGGAGAATGGCACTTCGGGTCGATGACTCCACTGCCCGAAGCCTCCACTACGCTTCTGGTATCCTTGGCTCCATCGCCTTGTGTAGGAGGGATGCTTTGGACAAGCACCTTTTTCGCTGTTGCAAAGCGTTCGATGGCTTTTGAAATCGTAAACATATTTGACACTTGTGCATTCTTAAATTCATCTGGTCACACTGACATTTCTTTAGCATGATAAATAAATATTCAGTCTTGAATCAACTGTCATAAGAAACGCATTGTCTCTCATTTATTAAGTTACGTTTCAGTTCGGCATGTTTATTTGTATACGCAAGTTCCACTGCAGCATCAAGTTAACATAAAGGTTTGTAGTTAACGCTTTCTTGCTAACAAGGTTGTGGACCCAGTGAAAACAGTGAACTGTATGAATGAAATGAAATTTGAGACATAAAGTGCATAAACATAAAGTGTTAACGATTCGTAAAGAAAGACAAGAAATCGGTTCAAAATGGAATTCAAAGCATTGTTTACGAAATTGAATTCGGACAATTATTTCACATGGAAATATAAAATTGAGATGTACCTACGCAAAGAAAAGTGTTGGTCTGCGATTTCAAATGAACGACCGGTCGTACCGGCAGTGTTAGCGGGTAGTGCAAATCAAGCCGAAGTGACCACACAGCAAACAGCTCTGGTTACATTCAATGAAAAAGATGAACAGGCACTTGCTTTAATTGGTTTGTGTGTGGATGATAGTCAATTGGTGCACATTCGTAACAAGGAGACGGCAAAATTGGCTTGGAATGCGTTGCGTGACTATCACGAACGTAACACTTTGGGCAATAAAGTGACGTTGATGCGAAAAATTTGCGGATTGAAATTGAGTGAAACCGGCAACGTTGAAACACATTTAAGTGAGCTGACAAATTTATTTCAAAAATTAACAGATTTGGGCGAAAATCAATTAAATGAAAGTTGGAAAGTCGCAATCACATTGAGTAGTTTACCAGCAAGCTATGACTCATTGATTACAGCTCTTGAAGTGCGGTCGGATGCTGAGTTGACGCTATCGCTTGTCCATTCGAAACTCATTGAACAAGCAAAACGAAAAGAAAACAATGGCAACGGTTCATCGAATGGAAACGGTGGCGATAAAGTGTTGAAAACGACAGAGCGCAAACTCAAATGTTATTTCTGCAAGTCGAATACGCATATAAAAAAGGATTGTTTTAAATATAAAGACTGGCAAAAGAAACAATCAAAGAGAGAATCAGCAAAGGGCAGCGATAAGGTAAATTCGGTTGAGCAGTGCAATGACACACTGTATAGTTTATCGGTGGCAAACAGCAACAACAACAATGAATGGCTTGTTGATTCTGGTGCTACGAGTCATGTCACAAATAATCCGAATTTAATGGTGAAATTTGATACTCAGCATCAAAGCCAAGTTGATGTTGCAAACGATGGCACAGAGAATGTGCACGGTAAAGGCGAATGCGTAATCGATTTTATGAGCACAAACGGTAACGTATTAACGACAACATTATCGAATGTTCTGTGTGTTCCACAAATTACAAGCAATATGCTATCGGTCAGCAAACTGTGCGATGCTGGATTTGAGGTTTGTTTTGGTAAAACGCAATGTGAAATTCGTTACAACAACAAAACAATTGGAATTGCCGATGAGATGAATGGATTATACAAGCTGCGGAAGCCGAATAAAGTGTGTTCATTGAAGAATAGTGAATATTGTATTCACGATTGGCATCGTATTTTCGGTCACCGTGATCCAAATGCAATCAAAACAATGGACAAGGATTGTATGTTGGACGGCATGAAAATCATCGATTGTAATAAGGAATTGCAATGTGAAACGTGTATGGAAGCAAAAAAAAAAACACGTTTGCCATTTCCAAAGAAAGCAGTTAAGTAAAGTATTGGAGCTGATTCATACGGATGTTTGCAGTCCAATGCAAACAGAATCACTTGGAAAGAAACGCTATTTGTTGACTGTTATTGACGATTTTTCGCGATACACAATGATTTATTTCATTCGAAACAAATCGGAGGTGGGAGAAAAGATAAAGGAGTACATTGCGTTGGTGAAAAATAAATTCAGCTGCAAACCGAAAACAATTCGATCGGATCGAGGCGGTGAATATATGGCAGGCAAATTAAAAGAATATTTTCGCAAAGAAGGAATCGCTACGCAATATACGGCACCATATTCTCCGCAGCAAAACGGTGTCGCTGAACGCAAAAATCGCACATTGATCGAAATGGCTCGTTGTATGTTGACAGATGCAGGTTTACCAAAATATTTGTGGGCGGAAGCAGTGAATATGGCAAACTATATTCTAAATCGCACAATCACAAAAGGAGCCGACGAAATTCCACATACGGTATGGAGTGGTGCAAAGCCAAATGTAGTGAATTGGCAAATTTTCGGTACGAAATGTTATGTGCACATTCCAAGTGAGATTCGACGTAAATTAGACAACACGGCGACGCAAATGTTTTTTATTGGATATGATGGCGAATCGAAAGCATACCGATGTTTTGATCCAGTAAATCGTAAATTGATGATTATCCGTGATGTACGTTTTGTGCAAAATAAAACACATCAGGAAGGTATTTTGGTGCACTCGTCAACAAAAGAAATTGAAATGCACGACATCGATGACCAAAGCAGTTTATTCGACAATGAAAATTCATCCGAATTGTCTGGAAATAGCAGTTATAAGGAAACGAGCGACAATACAGACAATGACGATACAATAACGAATCGATCGTTTTATCGTGATGGTGGTTCATCAAATGAAGAGTCGTCGTCAAATGAAAGTACGAGCTCAGCTGATACAGGCGTTCCAGCGAATTTCGATTCATCTTTGGATGACGAATATGGTGAATTAAATTCAAGTTTTAGCAATTCAGATGAAACTGAAACGGAGCACAGGCCACGCGTATCGCAACGACAAACAAAGGGTGTACCGTTAAGAATGCTTTGTCCAGTCAAAGTAAAGTGAAATGGATTGATGCGATGAAAGCTGAAATAAACGCGATGCAAAACAACGATGCATGGGAATTATGTGAATTACCAAGCGGACGCAGTGCAATTGGTTGCAAATGGATTTACAAAACTAAAACCGACGCGGGCGGTAATGTAAATCGATATAAAGCGCGACTAGTGGCACAGGGATTTTCACGAAAATTCGGCACCGACTATGATCAGGTATTTGCACCAGTGGCTCGCCACACAACATTTCGTATTTTACTTTCTGTTGCATTAAAAGAAAATTATATGGTACATCATTTGGATATCAAAGCGGCATTTTTGAATAGCAAATTGAAGCAAGAAATTTACATGAAACAGCCACCTGGTTTCGAAAAAGAAAACAAAAATTTGGTGTGTCGGTTGAAGAAATGCATTTATGGCGGCAAAAGCATGGAATGATGAAATTCGGCGCACACTCACGCAAGAGAATTTCGTTCAAAGCAAAAACGATGTATGCCTGTATATGAAAAGGATGAACGGTGCATGGGTTTTTCTATTGATTTATGTGGACGACATCGCAATCGTTACAAAATCGAATGCAGCAATGATGCAAGTGAAATCAATGCTCTCATCGAAATTCAACGTACAGGATTTGGGCGATATCAAGCAATATCTCAGCATTGAAGTGACGCGCGACGAAAATGGCATTTACAGTTTAAACCAATCAAAATACATCAAGAAAATAGTAAATGGTTTTGGTTTAAACACAGCAAAAGCATCGAATGTTCCAATTCATGTCAGCTATGGCAAATCGAAAAAGGACAACAACAACGATTTATTACTATCAAATGCGCAGTACCAAAAGTTATTGGGTTGTTTACTGTACGTTTCAGTAAACACACGGCCGGACATAGCAGCAAGCATTTCGGTTTTAGCGCAAAAGGTCAGTAAACCGACGCAAGAGGATTGGAATGAGTTGAAGCGCGTGGCTAAATACTTGAAGGGAACAGCTGATTTAAAATTGACACTCGCACAACGAAACTTCAGTGGTGAAATTCTATACGGTTATTCCGATGCTAATTGGGCCGATAGTAAAAATGATCGTAAATCACAAAGCGGTCATGTTTTTATGGTGAATGGTGCAGCGATTTGTTGGTCATCACGCAAGCAATCTTTGGTGGCATTATCGACATGCGAATCAGAATTTGTTGCGTTGAGCGAAGCATGTCGAGCAGCAGCATGGATGCGACGATTACTCATCGATTTAAAGCAAAGTGTCAAAGCCAACGACAATTTTCGAGGACAATCAGAGTTGCTTGAAACTGATTGAGGAGGAGGAGCGTTTATCCGATAGATCGAAGCATATCGACACGCGATTTCATTTCGTTAAGGACTACATCAAAAGAGAAATCACAAAATGTGAATACTGCCCGACCGAAAGCACGTTAGCGGATGTGCTAACAAAACCAATCGCAGCAACAAAATTTGAAAATTTCCGTACGCAATTTTCATTTGATAAAATAAAAGGTGAAGTAAAATCCAGTAAAGTAATTTCAAATGAAATGGAAAATTAGTTTGAATCAAAATTTAAATAAGAGAAGAATAGTTTATCTTTTGGTTCGGATTAATTGTACGATTGAGGAGGAGTTTGTTGGAATACAATCTTGAAATTAATCTGAATTCTCAAATAATAATAATATTCATTCTGTTCTGACTTTTGAAATCGTAAACATATTTGACACTTGTGCATTCTTAAATTCATCTGGTCACACTGACATTTCTTTAGCATGATAAATAAATATTCAGTCTTGAATCAACTGTCATAAGAAACGCATCGTCTCTCATTTATTAAGTTACGTTTCAGTTCGCATGTTTATTTGTATACGCAAGTTCCACTGCAGCATCAAGTTAACATAAAGGTTTGTAGTTAACGCTTTCTTGCTAACAAGGTTATGGGCCCAGTGAAAACAGTGAACTGTATGAATGAAATGAAATTTGAGACATAAAGTGCATAGACATAAAGTGTTAACGATTCGTAAAGAAAGACAAGAAATCGGTTCAAAATGGAATTCAAAGCATTGTTTACGAAATTGAATTCGGACAATTATTTCACATGGAAATATAAAATTGAGATGTACCTACGCAAAGAAAAGTGTTGGTCTGCGATTTCAAATGAACGACCGGTCGTACCGGCAGTGTTAGCGGGTAGTGCAAATCAAGCCGAAGTGACCACACAGCAAACAGCTCTGGTTACATTCAATGAAAAAGATGAACAGGCACTTGCTTTAATTGGTTTGTGTGTGGATGATAGTCAATTGGTGCACATTCGTAACAAGGAGACGGCAAAATTGGCTTGGAATGCGTTGCGTGACTATCACGAACGTAACACTTTGGGCAATAAAGTGACGTTGATGCGAAAAATTTGCGGATTAAAATTGAGTGAAACCGGCAACGTTGAAACACATTTAAGTGAGCTGACAAATTTATTTCAAAAATTAACAGATTTGGGCGAAAATCAATTAAATGAAAGTTGGAAAGTCGCAATCACATTGAGTAGTTTACCAGCAAGCTATGACTCATTGATTACAGCTCTTGAAGTGCGGTCGGATGCTGAGTTGACGCTATCGCTTGTCCATTCGAAACTCATTGAACAAGCAAAACGAAAAGAAAACAATGGCAACGGTTCATCGAATGGAAACGGTGGCGATAAAGTGTTGAAAACGACAGAGCGCAAACTCAAATGTTATTTCTGCAAGTCGAATACGCATATAAAAAAGGATTGTTTTAAATATAAAGACTGGCAAAAGAAACAATCAAAGAGAGAATCAGCAAAGGGCAGCGATAAGGTAAATTCGGTTGAGCAGTGCAATGACACACTGTATAGTTTATCGGTGGCAAACAGCAACAACAACAATGAATGGCTTGTTGATTCTGGTGCTACGAGTCATGTCACAAATAATCCGAATTTAATGGTGAAATTTGATACTCAGCATCAAAGCCAAGTTGATGTTGCAAACGATGGCACAGAGAATGTGCACGGTAAAGGCGAATGCGTAATCGATTTTATGAGCACAAACGGTAACGTATTAACGACAACATTATCGAATGTTCTGTGTGTTCCACAAATTTCAAGCAATATGCTATCGGTCAGCAAACTGTGCGATGCTGGATTTGAGGTTTGTTTTGGTAAAACGCAATGTGAAATTCGTTACAACAACAAAACAATTGGAATTGCCGATGAGATGAATGGATTATACAAGCTGCGGAAGCCGAATAAAGTGTGTTCATTGAAGAATAGTGAATATTGTATTCACGATTGGCATCGTATTTTCGGTCACCGTGATCCAAATGCAATCAAAACAATGGACAAGGATTGTATGTTGGACGGCATGAAAATCATCGATTGTAATAAGGAATTGCAATGTGAAACGTGTATGGAAGCAAAAAAAAAAACACGTTTGCCATTTCCAAAGAAAGCAGTTAAGTAAAGTATTGGAGCTGATTCATACGGATGTTTGCAGTCCAATGCAAACAGAATCACTTGGAAAGAAACGCTATTTGTTGACTGTTATTGACGATTTTTCGCGATACACAATGATTTATTTCATTCGAAACAAATCGGAGGTGGGAGAAAAGATAAAGGAGTACATTGCGTTGGTGAAAAATAAATTCAGCTGCAAACCGAAAACAATTCGATCGGATCGAGGCGGTGAATATATGGCAGGCAAATTAAAAGAATATTTTCGCAAAGAAGGAATCGCTACGCAATATACGGCACCATATTCTCCGCAGCAAAACGGTGTCGCTGAACGCAAAAATCGCACATTGATCGAAATGGCTCGTTGTATGTTGACAGATGCAGGTTTACCAAAATATTTGTGGGCGGAAGCAGTGAATATGGCAAACTATATTCTAAATCGCACAATCACAAAAGGAGCCGACGAAATTCCACATACGGTATGGAGTGGTGCAAAGCCAAATGTAGTGAATTGGCAAATTTTCGGTACGAAATGTTATGTGCACATTCCAAGTGAGATTCGACGTAAATTAGACAACACGGCGACGCAAATGTTTTTTATTGGATATGATGGCGAATCGAAAGCATACCGATGTTTTGATCCAGTAAATCGTAAATTGATGATTATCCGTGATGTACGTTTTGTGCAAAATAAAACACATCAGGAAGGTATTTTGGTGCACTCGTCAACAAAAGAAATTGAAATGCACGACATCGATGACCAAAGCAGTTTATTCGACAATGAAAATGCATCCGAATCGTCTGGAAATAGCAGTTATAAGGAAACGAGCGACAATACAGACAATGACGATACAATAACGAATCGATCGTTTTATCGTGATGGTGGTTCATCAAATGAAGAGTCGTCGTCAAATGAAAGTACGAGCTCAGCTGATACAGGCGTTCCAGCGAATTTCGATTCATCTTTGGATGACGAATATGGTGAATTAAATTCAAGTTTTAGCAATTCAGATGAAACTGAAACGGAGCACAGGCCACGCGTATCGCAACGACAAACAAAGGGTGTACCATTAAGAATGCTTTGTCCAGTCAAAGTAAAGTGAAATGGATTGATGCGATGAAAGCTGAAATAAACGCGATGCAAAACAACGATGCATGGGAATTATGTGAATTACCAAGCGGACGCAGTGCAATTGGTTGCAAATGGATTTACAAAACTAAAACCGACGCGGGCGGTAATGTAAATCGATATAAAGCGCGACTAGTGGCACAGGGATTTTCACGAAAATTCGGCACCGACTATGATCAGGTATTTGCACCAGTGGCTCGCCACACAACATTTCGTATTTTACTTTCTGTTGCATTAAAAGAAAATTATATGGTACATCATTTGGATATCAAAGCGGCATTTTTGAATAGCAAATTGAAGCAAGAAATTTACATGAAACAGCCACCTGGTTTCGAAAAAGAAAACAAAAATTTGGTGTGTCGGTTGAAGAAATGCATTTATGGCGGCAAAAGCATGGAATGATGAAATTCGGCGCACACTCACGCAAGAGAATTTCGTTCAAAGCAAAAACGATGTATGCCTGTATATGAAAAGGATGAACGGTGCATGGGTTTTTCTATTGATTTATGTGGACGACATCGCAATCGTTACAAAATCGAATGCAGCAATGATGCAAGTGAAATCAATGCTCTCATCGAAATTCAACGTACAGGATTTGGGCGATATCAAGCAATATCTCAGCATTGAAGTGACGCGCGACGAAAATGGCATTTACAGTTTAAACCAATCAAAATACATCAAGAAAATAGTAAATGGTTTTGGTTTAAACACAGCAAAAGCATCGAATGTTCCAATTCATGTCAGCTATGGCAAATCGAAAAAGGACAACAACAACGATTTATTACTATCAAATGCGCAGTACCAAAAGTTATTGGGTTGTTTACTGTACGTTTCAGTAAACACACGGCCGGACATAGCAGCAAGCATTTCGGTTTTAGCGCAAAAGGTCAGTAAACCGACGCAAGAGGATTGGAATGAGTTGAAGCGCGTGGCTAAATACTTGAAGGGAACAGCTGATTTAAAATTGACACTCGCACAACGAAACTTCAGTGGTGAAATTCTATACGGTTATTCCGATGCTAATTGGGCCGATAGTAAAAATGATCGTAAATCACAAAGCGGTCATGTTTTTATGGTGAATGGTGCAGCGATTTGTTGGTCATCACGCAAGCAATCTTTGGTGGCATTATCGACATGCAAATCAGAATTTGTTGCGTTGAGCGAAGCATGTCGAGCAGCAGCATGGATGCGACGATTACTCATCGATTTAAAGCAAAGTGTCAAAGCCAACGACAATTTTCGAGGACAATCAGAGTTGCTTGAAACTGATTGAGGAGGAGGAGCGTTTATCCGATAGATCGAAGCATATCGACACGCGATTTCATTTCGTTAAGGACTACATCAAAAGAGAAATCACAAAATGTGAATACTGCCCGACCGAAAGCACGTTAGCGGATGTGCTAACAAAACCAATCGCAGCAACAAAATTTGAAAATTTCCGTACGCAATTTTCATTTGATAAAATAAAAGGTGAAGTAAAATCCAGTAAAGTAATTTCAAATGAAATGGAAAATTAGTTTGAATCAAAATTTAAATAAGAGAAGAATAGTTTATCTTTTGGTTCGGATTAATTGTACGATTGAGGAGGAGTTTGTTGGAATACAATCTTGAAATTAATCTGAATTCTCAAATAATAATAATATTCATTCTGTTCTGACTTTTGAAATCGTAAACATATTTGACACTTGTGCATTCTTAAATCCATCTGGTCACACTGACATTTCTTTAGCATGATAAATAAATATTCAGTCTTGAATCAACTGTCATAAGAAACGCATCGTCTCTCATTTATTAAGTTAAGTTTCAGTTCGGCATGTTTATTTGTATACGCAAGTTCCACTGCAGCATCAAGTTAACATAAAGGTTTGTAGTTAACGCTTTCTTGCTAACATTTTTTTCAATTTTTGGCTATTGGGGGTAATCGAGTCTACGCCTCGCTTCCTCCTCTGGTCAACCGGCTTAGGTGTTGTCTTCCGTAACCCTTCACTTTTTACAATCGGTTCGGGTGCAGATTCCTCCCCTGCAAAACGGTGGGTTTTGGTCGTACTTGTCCCGGCTTCCGATCTACTGCCATCTTCCAAGCCTCCTCAGGTTTGATTTCCTGTGCTAGGAATCGCAGATACCACTTTACACCCGCCCCACTGAGTCCCTTCCTTAGTGCCTCCTTCCTTCCATCCACTTGGATTTCCTCTGGGCGGTAGTGGTATCATCTGCGACTTATCTCCTTCATGTGTGGCTGTAATGGGTTGTGGTTCCTCCTGACCTTCCAGAGAGTGAGGGACCTTTACCAGCTCTTCCCTTCCACTCAGAGGTATTCTCTGTAGGTGGCGGTTCCACTGTTTCTCTCTATTTTGTTAAAAGGCGCTTCGCCTTGGCTTTTGCGCTTTTGCTTGCGCCCTTTTGCTTCCTCTTTATGGAGGTTTTCTTCCCCTCTTGGGGTTCCCTTATGTCCTCAGTTTGGATTTGGGTTGCGGTGATGTTTTCCCGCACCCTTTCTGAGGTTGGCGGTGTTCTCATCAACTTATTTCGACCTTTTTTGTTATTTTTGGGTTCCGTTTTTGTTCTCACGAGTATATCAGGGTGCCCCTAAATAAACAAGTTCCCCTTGGCCACACAACCTTCGGCATATGCTGTTCCACCTTAGCTTGGGGTCCTTTATCACCTTTCACAGTGTAAGAGGACGGTCCTCGAGCTGTTGCTTCAGTTAAGCAGACATCAGTCTCTTTCTTACCCCTAAAACATGACCAGTGATAAACAGAGTCATACATCTCGGTTGAACTTGCTCCCAGCTCGGCCCCAGCATTTTGATGTGTGGACTTAGTCTCTGAAAAGTCTTAACCCTGCTTAGCAGTGAGACCATTTTGTAGTGAGAGTGGAAACAGAAAAATATGTTTGCATTCTGGAATGTCCAGGGATAAGGATCACGTTAATCTACATGAATACGTGTAAAGAGGGGAAGACAAGGTTTTTGGGCATCTTACATCCCTATGTTGCTGGAATTAAATTGACTGTAAAAACAGCATTGTTTAGAAATGTTACCCTCCTCCTTTACACAGGTTTGGGACTGTTCCAATGAGTGTGTTGAGGAGACACCCAACCCACACCCATCGAAGCGGAGTTATCTGGTTTATATAGTCGAATTACTTCTTTTTTGGATACATAATTATTCAGTAAATATTGGAAATATTTCTCATTAAGCTCCCTGAAGATTCACAATTTCCCGAAGTATTTTTTCTTGTAATTCGATTGCTGCGGCCTGCTTTGATGATTAACTGGGAATCGTAGACAATAAGAGGGCATTCAGATATAAGGATGTTTATTATGTTGTCTTTCTCTGCCCATGATTGCTGCCGCATGTTACTGCGGATGAACCACTTCCGTTTGTATTTTGTCCTAAATCACTTATATTCACCTGGAGTGTTGAGAGCAGGTGACTTTCATTATTTTTCTTTAACTGTTGCTTATTTGATCTTATCTAATTTGGGCAATGGATTAAATCTATGTTACATATCATAATTATACAATCGATTTCATAATTATATTCTTCTAGTCACAATTTCCACCGTATAAATAAAGCCCAAAATACTTGAAAGCCCACACGATTGCCAAAAGCTCAAGAATCCAGATTAAAATAAACAACCGATTAATAAATTAGGAATTCAATTAATATTATTAGTTGAACGCACTATCGCTGACACGCACTATACGATATCGCTTACAGATTTGTAAACATCTGATCATTAAATAGGAATGAAATGGATCTACTGTCAGAACACGCTTTCACCATTAGCGATGCTGGATGGCGGTTCCATGACAGCGTTCACTCTACATATATGCGCTCAAGAGAAGAGGATTTGCATCATCGGTTGTTTCGGCCGACAAAGGCTGTCATGCTAACTTCCCAGCGAAAAAGTACCAGAAATATGTTAAAAAAATTCGGAGAATGGTTAAAATAAAACTGAAAATAAAGAAAAGTTTAAAGTACATGAAAATGATGTGACGCAAATGTTACCACTAAAAAGAAAGCAATAATTCTGAGGTATTTTACACAAGCTAGCTTACACCAATAATGTAACAACATTACATGTAAGTAGGTTAAAACGTATTATTGCAATAAAAACCCATTAGCTATTTAATTTCAACATGTAGTTTACATTTACTTGGATTGTTTTCTTACTAAATTATTGCTTATTGCATAAATATTTGGGATTTCGGGATGACTTTGTTCTTATTGTGTATGGGAATATGGAACTACCACGGATGTGACATTTACTTCGGAGTCCTCAGTGTATAGGATATCAATATGGAGGGTACTGGAGGACTACTCGGCGAGTGATCACCAGTGCATTGATTTCGAAGCCCGCGAGTGAGCTACTCGACACATAGCATCCCAAGCCTTCGATTGTAGGTTTGAACATTTCTAAAATAGATGTTGACGCGTTCACCGCAGTTCTTATCAGCGGTGAAACTATGACGGCGACGAGAGGAGTCACAGCTGAAAACGTCGATATGTCCGCTGTGTACTGATGGTCGGCAGAAATCGCTGAAA
This sequence comes from Stratiomys singularior, assembly GCA_954870665.1. Classification (NCBI taxonomy): domain Eukaryota; kingdom Metazoa; phylum Arthropoda; class Insecta; order Diptera; family Stratiomyidae; genus Stratiomys; species Stratiomys singularior. The sequence goes on along the minus strand of OX940878.1, from coordinate 76,748,288 downwards.
TGCGAAGAGAATGTCACAGACTTTCAAAGACCGTGAAGCATAACGTTCAAGAGATTGTCACATTCCTGAACGCTGGCATACAAGTCGGCGAAAAAACTCCTCCGTAGGCCGATTAACGAAAGCGGGGCCCGCTACTGGCACAACCTCGTTGGGGACATCGACAGGGACCTATGGGAGCTGGGTCACAAGCTTGTCATGCGGAAACTAGGAGCGGCAAGGGGACCCTGTGTGCGTATAGCGGGGAAAAATGGACGAGATTGTTCGAGCGCTTTTTCCTATGCATCCTGCTCGCCCCGATGAAGCAGACGGCGAATGTCCTTCAGAATGCCCCCTTTTTAGTGCCATCGACCATCGATCATCAAGTGTGGTGAAAGCTTTAAAAAGGAACAACGCCACGGGACCAGAGGGTATTCCAACAGAAGTCGTACAGCTTGCACACCAAATTTACTCTGATAAGCTGCTCACCAGTTTGCCAGCCTGCAAGGGCTACTGGGCTAGCGCCTACCTGCAGCAGGGCGTGTTCTCAAGTTGCTGGAAAGAGGGAGGCTTGTGCTGCTCCACAAGGGGAAGGGGAACCCGGAGCGAATTCATATCCTCTTCATATCGGCTCCTATGTAAGTTGAACTCCGCTGGGAAGTACTCGAGAGGTTCATCAGAGGGAGACTTGGTGAGGCCAATCGAACTGCTGGGGATCTATCTCCTTGACTTCAGGGCTAGCCGGTCCACGATCAATGCAATGGCAGAGGTGGTGCATTCGGTCCAGCGGGCAGAAGCCCGCAGTTACCAATCGAGGCGAATAGTACTGCTCATAACACTCGATGTAAGGAATGTTTTCAATTATGCTAGATGGACACATATTCTTGATGCTCTGGAATATTTCAGGGTGCCGAAGTATCCGACGCGGATATTGATGGACCATCTCAAAAACCGGAAGCTCATCTATGACACATTGGGAGGCCGGCGATGAATGGATGTGACATCAGGGCTGGCGCAGGGTTTCATTCGTGGCCCAAACCTCTGGAATGTCTCGTACCGCAAACGTTTGAGGTAGCAGTTTACGGAGGAGTCGCGCCTGGTTGGCTACGCAGATGAAGTAACAGTACTAATCACCGAAGGTGCTTTTACAGGGGAACAGTACTACACCGGAGGTACGAACAGGTGCAACTAAACTGGGTGCGGCACCGCACCGAGTGCGCGAGTAGATAATCGGCCGTGGGTTTATCCAGCGTTGGAAAAGACCGAGGTCGTCATCTTGACCAAAAAGCGGATCTCACGTCTTACTCCCGCTCAGGTGGGATAAACGATCATCGAGTCAAAGGAATCAATAAAATACCTTGGCTTTATGATTGACTCGAAGAAGAGCTTCCCCGAGCAGGTTCGAGCATCAGCCTATAAGGCTTCTGGGGGAGTATCGGCTCTCAGTCGCCTTATGGCCAACATGCGAGGACCAACCTTGAACAAAAGACGTCTACTGATGAGTGCAATGGAGTCAGTGCTCTTGTACGGCTACGAAGTCTGGGCTGATGTTTCTTAAGATTTCGTTCTTTATACTAACTAAAAAAATTATTATAACAGAGCTTCCGCGCTCAGAATTAATACACGAGAGGTTTTTCCATTAAATTTGTTTTATTATTATAACTTAGAATTACACCGACTACTTAAGTTTTAGGCTTCTTACTTATTACTACTCTACTTTCCAGTTTCTGAATCTTTTTATAAAGTTTTTTTGCTGGCTGAGCACTTTCAATCTTGGGATCCAATATCATATAAACAACGTACAGATTTGTTTGCTGATCAATTTATCTTGAGCTTTAATATTAGCTAATTTAAACAACGTTAGTGATTCATTCGCTCTTAGAATCTTTCATTTCTCAACGTCAGCTGTTTCATACTTAACATTCTGAATTAAGCAATTTGTAATACTAACTTAAGATTGGTCAGCACTTTCTAGTTTAGGCTTGCTACTTGACTTAAATATTTTTAATGCGTTTGGCAAATTGTGCTGACCCCATGATTTTTGTCGATGTTGGTTCTTACATAACACCTCCCTCCTTTGGTTTAAATTCGTCCTTGAATTTATTTTTAATACTGTTGATTGTTAAAGTAAATGATTTTCGTTTTAGATAAAGGTAATTAAACATGATAATGAGGACGATTACAGTAATTAGGGCTGTTGTAATGTTAGCTACAATATGATTCCGTGTATGATATTTTATTTCTTGAATATCTTTAGAATTATCAATTCCAACTTCATTTAATTCTGCCCATGTCGGTCGTTTATATGTTTCAGTCAAATTCAAATTTGGAATGATTACTCTAGCTTTGTATTCAGGTAATTTATTATGAAAAGTTATATTATTTACTGTAACTGAACAATTGATAAAATTAAAAAGATAGTTGCCTTTAAGATAATGTTTGCTTTCATCACAAGTACTCGACCAATATATTTCTAAGTTTATAATCAATAATGTTCCAATATCCAATTCAGTAATTGATTGATTAAAGCAAGCAAGTAGTATTGACAAGAAAGCATAATTGAGTTTGCTTTAAATTTATAATATTATTTTCGTTATTATATGAGTATATAGTATTGTGACATATTCGAATAATGTCACGCGCCACTGTAGTCGTCTTAAGAGGAAAGTCGTACACAAGTTTCATTTACCAATACATCGATAATTCTCGGACGCATAACATAAGGACATTGCATGCATTGAGTACAACAAATACGTTTGTATGTGACTCAGCGCGTAAACTCGAGAACAATCCACATCAAAGATTCTGGGTTAATTGGTAGATGTATAAAAGCGACTGTAGTGAGCGGCGAAGAGAGTCTTGTGAATGAAGTGAAGAAGCGAGCGACAGTGCGCGTTTAAAGTAGTGCTGTAAAAGTGTTGTGGTATAAAATCGTATGCGAATTTTAAGTAGCAAGTAAAAGTGATTACTTTTATTAAGTGATTTTAAAGGGTATAATTAATTAATGTAAAAGTGAACTGATATAAGTGAAATAGTGATTGAGTAAAAATAATTGTAAAGAATTGGTGATTTGTAAAAACAAAAAAAAAACAAACTGCGAACTATTGTGAACAATTTTGTGAATTTTTGGATTAAAGACAACTCGTCATCAAAAAAAAAAATGCCGCGTAAAATCAACGCACGTTTTGCCGGAACTAAAGGAGAAATTGGAAAAGCGGAACATTTCCACTGAAGGAAGCAAAGCTAGACTAATCACCCGGTTAAAGCGCTCGTAGCAGAAGGAATGGATCCAGAACCGTTTGAGTTTCCCGATGCTGAAAGTTGCACTGGAGGCGAGGAGGAGGAACAAATTTTGACTGCAAAAGGGCTGATGCGGATGTTGGTGATAATGCAAAAGCAATCAACCGAGTTGAACAAGAAGTTCGACCGGCAGTCAACCGACTTAAACGAGATGTTCGACCGGCAGTCAACCGACTAAAACGAGAAGTTTGACCGGCAGTCAACCGACTTAAACGAGAAGCACGGACGGCAGTCAACCGACTCAAACGAGAAGCTCGACCGGCAATCAACAGCGTTATACCAGCTCGACCGGCAATCCATCGACTTAAAATCAGATTTAGGTGAGCTTAGCCAAAAGCTTAACCTACAAATTAAAGGTTTCGAACAAAGGATGGACAAAATGGAAGAAAGGATGAGCAAAGTGGAGACGGTTCGGGAAGAGATTGAAAGAACATAAGAAGACTTAAAGCAAGCCAAAGTAACGAGTCCGATAACGAGTACAGCCAGTATCTAAACAAGGAGTGTAGAAGCACCAACTTTCGATGGACAAATAGCTTGGAACATTTACAAAACGCATTTTGAAGCTGCCGAAGATTATTACGATAACATCTCAACACCGAAAGTGGTCGTAAGTGCCGACACTGACGTACCGAAATTCTCTGAGAGCATTGTCTGGGCCAAATTTGAAGGTGATTGAGCCAACCAAAACACTGGCACTGCGTAATCTAATTTTAGGACGGACACCAGTAAAAACAAATAAGAGTGGATGCGTACCGGTTAGAGTCCTTAACACCTCGGACTCAGTTACCCACATCAAAGCTGGAGACATTATCGGGAGCTGTCAGCTTGTCTCTACTGTAACATCTTTGGAGGTGGGAGACAGTCAATATCCAGCTAGGAAACAAAATACCGGAGAATCCCGTGAGTTAGCTTTAATCGTCACCGGGGCAGTTCAAGCAAGCCTCGGAATCGGTGAACAAATATCGTGATATTTTCTCAACTGGTCAAGACGATCAAGTACGTACGAGTATGGTGACTCATGTTATAGACACGCAAGACGCTTAATCGATTCAACAAGTGCTAAGACGACTTCCATTAGCCAAGCAGGGAGAAGTAAGCGCAATGATCTCAGAAGTGGAAAAATAAGGAGTAATCGAGCCGTCACTCAGCCCATTGGCCTCAGCTGGAGTCCTGGTAAAGAGAGAGGATAGAAGCTCCCGCTTTTGTGTCAACTACAGATAGCTCAACGATGCCACGAAACAATACAGCTACCCACTTTCACGCATTGACGACATTATAGATACAATGGCGGATTCGAAGTGGTTTTCTACTCTTGACTCAATAAGAAAGACAGAGAGAAAACTACATTTTCAGTGTGTACTAGATTGTGGCAATTTGTAGTGATGCCATTTGGGCTTTGCAATGCTCCAACAACATTCGAACGCCTCATCGAATGTTTACTACGCGGGTTAAGCTGGAAAATGTGCTTGGCACTTGACATCATTGTCATAGGGAGGACGTTCAACGAACATATACGCAACTTGGAAGAAGTGTTCTCAAGCCTGCGACGGACTAACTTGAAGCTGAGTCCTAAGAAGTGCACACTTTTCGCAGCTGAAGTAAAGTACCTAGGCCATGTTGTATCGGCAAAAGATTGTGAAAACGGACACCGAGAAAATAGAAGGTGTGAGAAGTTGGCCGAAACCAACCAACCAACCAACAAAACGACAACTCCTAAGTTTCCTTGGACTGGCGACCTTTTATCGCCGATTCGTTCAAGACTTTGCAAAAATAGCCAAATGTCTCCATCAGCTCACTGAAAAGAATCGCCCCTTTATCTGGAACGAGCAGTGTGAAATAGCCTTCGAGATGTTGAAGAATAAACTCTGTGAATCACCGGTTACCGGTACCCCAAACCTGGAAGAATGTTCGTAGTAGATACCGATGCGAGTAACTACGGCATTGGGGCCGTAGTGTCACAGCAGGTCGACGGTGAGGAGCGAGTAATCTCATACTACAGCCAAGTTCTGTCAAAGAGTGAAAAGAACTACTGCGTAACCAGGAAAGAACTACTGTCTATAATTGAAGCAACAAAGCAGTACCTATATGGACAGAAATTCGTTCTTCGAACAGATCATGCTTCCCTGTGATGGCTGCTTCATTTCAAAAACCCAGAAGGGCAAGTTGCTAGATGGATCGAAAGGCTACAGTCCTATAATTACGAAATCGTACATAGAAAAAGAGGAGTGCATGGAAATGCCGACGCTTTATCCCGTCGTCCATGTCCAATGGCTTGAAAACATTGCCGACGATCCGAGGAAAGAGAACAGGGTGTGGATATGCGAGGATTGGACGCAGCACGAAAATCGGAACGCCCAGCTAGCCGACGATAATATTGGACCATTGTTGGTATGGAAAGAGACAGCAGGACGTCCCGAGTGGAAGGACATATCAGCACGAGTTATGTATAACCAAACGCCCAGCCCCATAAGTTCCCACGATTCGTAAGTTCTCATAGAACAAGCAATTCGTCAAATTTCAAAAATTTAGAATAAATAATAAATGCAAGTGTAAAGTGCAGACGCTAGCGTCAGCACTTTACGCCCATGAATCCGGTTGGTTATGCATTCCCCAAGTAGTCGTTAGTTCCCGTTGTGGCGAAACGCTGTCCGTTGAATAACTGTAATCCGTTGGTTTAAGTAAATAAATAATTAAATTTAATTAAACACTACTCTTTCGTTAAATTAAATAAATAATTTGAACGAAAGAGTAGTGATTTTCATTTCCAGCGAGGAACTGGTGAATTGTTATTTTTTTTGGTTCCCACCTGTTACGTCCTGTTCCATTCCGAAACAAATTTGTAAAAATCAACAGTACAAACCTTTCTTTGAATGTTTAGGAAAATTTATTATTTTACAGACGCAAAACCCAAAATCCGGAAATTCCAAATGACGGGAAATTCCCTCTAAGATTTTATGACGGTCCTTTGACCTCGCGTCCCTTCATTTATTACAATCCTACGCAACACAGGCAAATTAATACTTTCCTTTTCTATTCGCTAAAACTTCAAGGTTTCCTCCCTAATTCTCACCTTTTCATGATTTATCCAAGCATTCGAATTTTCATCAGTTGCATATTTTCTCAAGCAATAAGAAATTTAAAACTCCCACCATTTTTCTCTTCCGAATTTTCTTCCTGACAAACTCCTCAAAATTTTTAATACAGTTAGTTTCGATCCTTCGGCGTGAAACATTTCAACAGAGTGAATATCTTGCTTATACTTTGTCATACTTATTTTAAATATCACTTTGTTAATAAAACGGTGCAAGTTTATGTTCAAATTAAGATATTAAAGTGTGCATTAATGAACATTTTCGCTAATGGATATTTGTTTAATTTATCTATAACAACAATTTTTATCGATCACATGAACCGGTAACTCACTAAACAAGTGTTGTCCAAATTTAATTAATTCACAACATTTAATGGTCCTTCGAGCCGGATCTCGGTAAATCAATTGAGCAATTATAGCATTGAAACTATTGTGAAAGTGTACTCATTAGTGTGTGCGTGACAAAAATTACATTTTAAAGTCCAAGATCGTTCTGCAATGCGATAAAATGACGACTAAATTTAGAATCGGTCAAATTAGAGCTACGGTTACGAAACTAAAAACATTCTTGAGTGCATACGTTGACTCTGAAATCAATCAAGCAAAACTCAGACAAAGAGTTGATAATCTCCAACAAGTGATGACACAACTACCAACCCTGATCGAGAAACTTATAGTGGAACAAGCAAATGACGAACATGACTCTGGCGAGCTTGAATTCACCATAATGGAAAGTTACATGGACGTCGTAGCTGAAGCTGAAGTAATACTATCATCCAGAAACACGAGACAAGTCAGCAATCAACAACTAGCTAAACAAGCACTTCCTGTCAATTACATACCTGAACAAACGTGTTCGAAAATCCCTAAGCTTGAGCTGAAAAAGTTTGACGGTAACATAGAACTTTGGAAATCTTATTCAGATTGGTTCCAAGAAAACATACACAAACGAAACGTAAGCGACAGTACCAAACTGCAATATTTGCATGACACATTGACAGGAGAAGCTGCAAAAACGATAGCCGGATTTGACTCAACTGGCGGCAACTACAAAGAAGCTTGGGAGCTTTTAGAACTCACTTGCAACAATGATCGAGTGATTACTTTTCGCTACTTCGAATTATTCATGGCCATCCCAAAAATGTGAAACAGTTCTTCAGAAGCGGTGAGACAATTGATAACTGAAATTCAAGTGCAAATTCGCAAACTTAAAGTGATGAACCACCCAGTTGATCAATGGGACGTGCCATTGGTATACATCACGCTCACGAAAATGGACGACGAGACAAAACGCGAATGGAACCGCAAAATACAAGGAACAGTGATTCCCACATTTGAGGAGCTAATTACTTTCCTCCGAGAAGAAGCCACAAGATTGCAGACAAGCAACACCAACAACACCACTTCAAATTCTCGAGCAAAGGTTCAAGTTGACAAGATTCACCAAAGACAAAAACACACTTTAACTACTGTTTTCAAAAGGTGTCCGATTTGCGATAAAGACGGTCATCCTACTCATCGATGCGACAAATTGATTAACATGACAGTTCCTCAACGCATCATCGCAGTCAAACCAGCAAAACTCTGCTTCAATTGTTTGCGTGGTAACCATCGCACCAATGAGTGCAATCGAGGCGATTGCTTTAAATGTAAAAAACATCATCATACTATACTCCATCTAGAAAAATCTGATTCAAACAATATACAAGAGGAACCAAATAATTTGTGACTAGGACGAAGATCGGACCATCGTAAAAATAGTTTTGTTTTACTAAGCCAAGGCAAAGTGCAAGATTTGATGTTAAACGTTTTAAATCACGATAACCGACCAATTCGTTGCCGTGCAATCCTCGACACAGCATCCACAGCTAATCTTATGACAACTCGAGTAGCCAACAGTCTTGGATTGTCCAAACAACAATACATTTTATCGGTCGGAGGTCTCGGTAACACTGAAACATCAACATCACATTTGATGACAGCCACCATACAATCTCGATACGATCAATATGAAAAAACGCTACAATTCTTCACAGTTCCAGAAATCACACAAATTCATCCCATCAACCACATCGATCGTCAGAGCATCGACATCCCTGAGGACATCAACCTAGCAGACCCAACCTTTCACCTTCCATCTAACATCGACGTACTCATTGGCGCCGGTCCCACTTTATATATGACATTGCCTGAAAATCGATGTTTGTCAAAACCCGGAAACTCAGATCTATTCCTACAAAAGACATCTTTGGGTTGGATAATTGGTGGCACTATTACAATACCGTCGAAACAGAAAAAGGCATCTCCACCCAAAATCACCTGTCACATAACTACAACACAAGCTTTGAGAGAAATCAGTAAGGCATGGGAAATTGATGAGGGCCCAAAATTAAAACGCTGGACCAAAGAAGAGATAATGTGTGAAAACCATTTCAAATCATCAAAGAAGTTCAGATGGGAAATACATAGTCGCACTGCCATTCAATGATAATAAAACACTATTAAGGGAATCACGAGCAAGAGCCCTTAATAGACTGAAGAGTTTGGAAAATAAATTTCAGCGACAACCAGAATTCCAGAAACAATATACTTCTATAATAAAAGAATATTTGCAGCTAGGACACATGGAATTAGCAGACGATCATGTGCCAGGTTCAGAATGTTTCTATCTCCCTCACCACGCTGTAATTAAAGAATCTAGCACAACCACTAAATTGCGGGTCGTCTTCGATGGATCTGCCAAATCGTCATCTGGACTCTCACTAAACGATACGCTCATGGTAGGGCCTACGATTCAGGATGACATCATAACTCATCTATTGCGTTTTGGACTTTACATCTTTGTGTTGAGTGGCGACATCGAGAAGATGTATCGTCAAACTTGGGTTCGTCCAAAGGACCGCAAATTTCAAAGAATATTATGGCGAGACAATAATGGCATAATCAGAGATTACCATCTAAACACCGGGACTTTTGGACTTGCTGCAGCGCCATTTCTGGCAATTCGTAGTCTTCATCAACTAGCTGAGGATGAGGGGCAATCATATCCAAAGGCTGCAAAAATACTGAAAACAAACATGTATGTTGACGATCTATTGACAGGAGCTGATGATATTCAAGAGTTGATGGAAATCAGAGACCAAATCATCGCTATACTAAAGAAAGGCAGTCTCAACATCCGGCAATGGGCTTCTAATGAAACACGACTCCTCCAAGATCTACCAAAAGACAAAATCAACAAAAATCTTCAAATTGAGTCAAACTTTGGGAATACAGTGGCAATCGGATGAAGATATCATCATCTATACTCTATCCAAATTACCAATAGACGCTACAATGAGAGTAATTTTGTCTGAGAATTCGCCAAAATCTTTGATCCACTAGGATTGCTAGGTCCTGTAATAATATCTGCACGATTAATATTGCAGGATTGCTGGCGTCAACAAACATCATGGGATCAAGAATTACCCGTCAACATAAAGAACGCATGGACAGCATACGCTGACGAATTCAACAAAATTGAGCACATTCATTTTCCAAGAGGAGTAATTCCGCGAAATACCATTGATACTCAACTTCACGGATTCGCAGATGCGAGCGAAAAGGCTTATGGTGCCTGTATATATCTCAGATGCACCACAACATCGGGAGAAACACATTCACAGTTACTCTGTGCAAAAATGAGAGTAGCACCTTTAAAAAATATCACACTTGCTCGAATTGAGCTCTGTGCTGCTCAAACGCTCGCCACTCTTTATCACAACATCAAAGATTATTTACAAATCAAGATTGCTCAGACTCTCTTTTGGACTGATTCAACTATTGTTTTACATTGGATAAACACACCATCACATCAATTGAAGACTTTCGTAGCTAACAGAGTAGCGGACATTCAGACTAAAACAAATGTAAGATTCTGAAGACATATACGCACGAACGATAATCCTGCCGATGCGGTTTCGAGAGGTGAATTTCCAAGTAAATTTATCAATAATATACTATGGAAATTTGGACTATGTTGGCTTTAGCAACCAGAGACGGAGTGGCCGACATCGATATTCACAACACCCAATGAAGATAATGAAAAACGGAAGCTTACATGTTACGCTACATTTTTTTGTTTTTTTTCGCTGTGTTCGGAAAACAAAGATTCCGAAAGTATTGGCCCTGGCTCAAGTGGCACTGACCAGCGTAATGCGCTCTTAATTATTTCCAGTTGGTGATTTGTTTAGGAGTGTTTCCAGTAGGGGTTGTGGAATTTGGATGGTATGGTGTGTTGTGTGGTTTATATCATTAGGTTGGCTTCTTCGAGGAATCTGCCGAGGTCTTCTAGGAGATTGATGTTATTTTTAGTTAGTATGTCATAAACTTTACTGTATTTGTTAAAGAAGCTGAAATTTGTCCTGCTGTTATTATATTTAGTGCAATGAAAAATGCGATGGTCTATATCATCTGTAAGGTCACAGTTCTGGCACTTCGATGAGTCTATACATTTTGTATTGTGTAGTCTCTCCCTATTATATGCTCTGTTTATGAGTAGTCTATTAATTTTCTTAATGGATTTGCTGGGGATGTTTTTCTTTTGAAACCAGGCTTTCTCGCTTTTGAGGTGGTGAGCCTCTTTCCAGGGGTTGGGTTTGAAGTTTCTGGTTTTTTCCAGGATGTTCATCCTCCATTTTCGGTTTATCTCCTCTTGGATGATACCTAGGATTTCGTCTAGTTCCTCATGGGTGTCTAGCTGATGATTATCTAGTATACCTTCCTTGGCAGCTTCGTCCGTATCTTCAAAATCTTTCAAACCCGAGTGTCCTGGGATTTATTGGAAGTTGTATGTTGTGTCCGGGTTGCTGCTCAACACCTGCCATATGTCATGTATGACCCATTTATTATCTTTATTTGATTTTATATTTGTCAGGGCACTTCTCGAATCCGTGAAGATATTCACTATTTGACTTTCCCTCATGGTTCTGTCCCTTAGGGCCGTTAGAATGGCATATAGTTCCGCATCTAGGGTGGTGACAGTGTCACGCAGGCTGAAGGAGAGGATTGTATTGGTGTTGTGGTTTCTATATGCAATTCCTGTGCCTAGTAGGTTCTTAGCCGCGTCAGTGGTGTAAACTTCTTCCTTTCAATTCGCTGAATAAGTCACTTAGGTGTTTTGTGTCTCCAGGTTTGCTACTTTCTAAGTTTATGAACGTTGTTTCCAATTTAATTGCGTAATTTGCCGGTTTTGTGGTTTCTATAGTGGGGATAATCCAGTGCAGGTGATCTTTGTGTCTGTTGTAGACATAGCTGTAGCTGTTATTGTTGTCTATGAGTCTATCCATCATATCAGCTCTGATGTATTCGTTGTGTATCAATTTGCCCAACTCTTTAGCTGTGAGCCATTCCGCTCTGTCCTTAGTGGTGCATTCTGCGGCTATCTCAAACGCATAAGCATTTGGTGAGCTCTGAGGCAACCTTAGACACCTTTTTAGGATCTTGGCTTTTGTTGTGTCTATTTTATTGAAAAAATATTGGGGTGCGTGTGCATAAGTTGTTATGCCATATTCCAGCTGTGGTCTTATCAGCGTTCTGTACAGGTTAAGTGCATGAGTTGTTTTGAAGATGTTAGTCGGCTTGGATAACATCTGTATCAGGTTATAAGCGTTTTGCTTCATGCTTATTTCGGTCACTTGTTCTTTAAAGGCCGTTTTCCTGTTTATATTTTTCCCCAGGTATCTGACACTGTTTGCCCAGGTCAGTTCTCTGTTTTTCAAGTACAGTTTTTGCATTGGTTGGGGCCCGCTTGTGAATGAGATGGTCTGGATCTTATCTATGTTAATTTCCAATTTCAGATTGCTGCATATGTTAATAAAGTGATTTATTTTGTCCTGCAGCGTTTTTACTGTGTCTGATGTGTTCCCGCCCTCTTGTAGGAGGAGGAAGTCGTCCGCATACTGATAGTATGGAGTTTCCTTGTGTATATGTTAAACAGTAATGGGCTCAGTACATCTCCTTGGGGTAGGCCATTCGTGATCGTTATAGTCTGATCATTTAGTTGAAGGTTTCTGTGTCCGTATAGGTTGCAGATCCAGTTGGTGTAAACTGTGGGGATCCTTATTTCATCCAGTGCCGCTTCGAGTGTGTACAGGTCGACTCTCTCGTAGGCGTTAGATAGGTCAATGATGACATCAATCTTGCTGGGGTTACTAATTTTCTGCGATAGCTTCAACAGAAGTGTGTTAATACAGGTGTTTGTTGAACTGTTCTTCCTGTACGCGAAGCAGTGTTTTGACAGGTGGTTTTTGCCTTCTACCAAGATGTTGATTTTGTTTTTGATCAGTCTATTTATGGTTTTGATCAGTACGCTCAGCAAGGATATCGGCCTGAAGTTGTTAATGTTCGATGGTTCCTTGTTGGGTTTTAAGATGGGTTGTACCCTTATGTCTCTGCATGCATCAGGTATCGAGCATTCCGCTATTGCTTTATTTATAGCTGCAAGGAAAGACTCCTGATTGGAGTGGTACAATTGAGCTATCATTTTGTGGTAAATCTTATCCGGACCAGGAGCAGTGGATCTCTTGTCATCGCTAATTACCATATCTAGATCTTCTTGTCCAAAATTCTGGTTTCTTTCTGAATACTGAGGGTCTGTCCATACGACTGTTTGGCGCGTGTATTGTTTGTTTCTAATGTTTTCCAGAAACAGTTTGCTTGTTTGAGAGTCAAAGTTGTTATTTGCTCCTTGACCTTTATTGCTCATGTTTGCCCGGATAAAGTTCCAGAAATTTTTGACGTTCCCCGCTTGTCCTAATTCCTGTATCTTTTCTTCCCATTTTTCTCTTTTAGCTATCTTAACTTTGTCCTTCCATTCCTCTCTGATGCAGTGTAGGTTTGCCCAGTTACTGTAACTCTTAATCCTATTGAATTTTTTAAGAGCTTTTTTCTTTTTTTTGTCAGATTAGTTTTAATTCCGCATTCCACCAGTAGTTGGGAGGGGGGTCAGATCTTCGTTGGACTGTGTTGGCATTTATTAGGTTATTTAGGGAGTTGTGAATGTCTATGAGATTTTGCGAGAATGTCCCTGTTTTGATTTCGTGTGTTAAGTTCGTCCTGTTTATTGTGTACTCAACAGTTTTTGGACTCTGGTTGATGCTGATCTTTATCGGGCAGTGGCTGCTGTTGCAGATGTCGTGATTAACTGTCTGCCAGGAGAGATTGTTTATGGGTAAGTTGGATATTGTGATGTCTGGGGTTGAAGTGGTCCATATACCATTTTTATTCCACCGCCTGAAGGTGTAAACTCCTGCATTCAGTATACTTAGTTCCAGTTTGTTTACCCAGTTGCTTAGTGTTCTACCTCTGGAGTTCGTGACGTGGTCCCCCCATCGGTTGTTTCTGGCATTCCAGTCTCCTCCCATGACTAAATTGTTTCTAATACCTTTTTGTCCCTCTAGTTTTTCCAATTCTATCTTCATTATATTTGCTTTCATTGTGGGTGGTATGTAGATTAACACTGGCGTGACATTACTTTTGAGATTTAGGGTCTGGATTGCGACTGCCTCTAGTTGGAAGTCAAGGTTAATGCGTCTGTATTTGACTTCTTTCTTAATCAAGATGGCAACTCCTCCTCCTATGCTATCCTCCCTTAGTAGACTTATTGTGTTGTAGTTAGGTATCCTATGGTTTGTGTCCGCATTACCTAGTGTTTCTTGTAGGAGAGCTGCAGTGATGTTGTTATTCCTAAGGTAGTACTCAAGGCTGTTTTTATGTCTGTTTAGGCTTTGTATGTTCAGTTGTAGTATATCCATGTTTTAGGGTCGGGTGTTTTGGTTGTCAGTTTTCCTTCCTTCCGAAGTGCGTATTTGGTTTTTTTGATTGTTATAACTCTGATTCGTTGTGCTGATCAGTTCCTGTAAGGTGTTAGTGTTTATTTGTGTATTTTCTTTGTTATTTCAATTAGTGTTGTAAGTTTGTGTAGTAGTTGTGATAGTAGCCTCTCTGCTTCACTGGTTCTGTGTGGGTTGTTCTTAATCGGTTCCGTAGGCAGTATGACCTGTTCTGCAGTTTGGTGCTGTATATCTGGGATATCTGGGAGTGTTTGTATCTGTATTCAGTCTTTTATTTCTTTCTGGTAGTGCTGTTATTTGTGCGTAGGAAAACCTCATAAGGTTCCTTTGGACGTCCTTAATTGGGTTCCTGTGGTTGTTATTTTTCTTGTGAGTGAGTTGAGGGAAATCCATGTTCGCTATCTCTTCCAGGTCTAGTCCTGCATACCTGTTCTTGTTTATCAGGTGCCGGGCTTCTTTGTTGGAGATGTTAAGAATCGAGCTGGTTTCAACTTCTTTCTTGTATGCCGTCCATTTTTCACATTTTCGATCGGTGGCTTTGTGGTCTGAGCTCTTGCACAGTAGGCACTTCATGTTCTTACAGTTACCTGTGCAGTCCTGCTATCCACATTTGAGGCAGGTTTTTGTCTTGTCCTTACATATGGTACTGGAGTGGCCTAGTCTGCCACAGTTCATGCATTGTCGAGGTTTGAATTTATAGTAGTCTACCTTGCTGACTACGTACGCTGTTTTTATATTGTCAGGAAGAACGTTGCCAGTCACTTTAATTTTCACTGATGTCGTTTCGATAAACTTTGTGGGGTCGTTTCTGTCCCTTGTGCTCATTCTATGCGCTTCCACAATTTGTATATGTTCTAAGTGCTCGCCCATATTGTTGCACGGTTTTGATAACTCCATGAACTCTTCAATGCTAAAGTCTACCGGTATGTCCCTGATTACTCCGTATCTATAGAGGTAGTTGCTGGGGATGAAGGGCCTTAAATCGTTTTTCTTCATATGGTCGTTTACTACGCACTCATTTGCCATTGTGGCGCTTTCGAAAAGTAATTTTAGTCTATTGTAGCCAACCTGCTTGATGTCTTTTATTCCTTTTAATCCTATTTCCTTGTTGATTAGGTAGAAACGCATGGGTGTGATTCTGATTCTTTCGTTGACACTGTTGTAGCCATCGACTAACACCGGGAATGTGTCTTCCTTTGAGTTTGTTGGGTATTTGTTTGGGGTCCGAATCATGTGTTGATTTGTGTTGGTCTGCGGGCTGTTTTCCTTGTTGGGTGGTGCCGATAATACTTTCTATGCTCCCTCCTTCGTGTAACTCTTTTGTTCCGCTTTGTTCATAACCTTATTCGTGATGTCTGATAACTTCCTTTTCTTTTGAATCACTGTTTTATCTTTTGCCTGCGGGCCACCTGGGTCCGGAGGACCCTTTTCCCATTCTTCCATATCTTGGGTTTTTGTTAGATCTTTTCAGTAGTAACCAGCACTGGAAACACTCGGAAAAAACTGTAAGGGGTAGTTGCTAAAAAGATAAACAAAAAAAAAACGCGGGAGAAGCCGCGTCTGTTAAATGGCAGAAATGGCTGCCTCCTTTAAAGTTAATCACTGCACACTGTCAATTGATGTTATTCCGTTGACGGTTAATGACGAACTGTTACGCTACATGTATCAAAAGTTTTCCCACAGATGACGCATTCATCAAAAAATTCTCATCTTTACACCAACTACATAGAATCACGGCACTTTGTCTTCGTTTACGACCACATAACAAAGGTACAGGAGAACTTACAACAACAGAAATTCGAACGGCACAATCAAGAATCATCAAACTTGTGCAAAAAATTGCTTTCTCTAAGGAATTACATCAACTGTATCACAATCAAAACTTACCGGAAAACAGTAAATTAAAACAGCTTAGTCCATTCCTCGATGAAGAAGGAATTCTACGAATTGGTGGACGACTTGCACATGCCAACATAACATATGATCAGCAACATCCAATCATCCTACCACAATCTCATGCATATACAACGCTTCTTGTACGAGAAACACACGAGAAAAATTTTCATTCTGGAACTCAAACAACTCTCTACGCAATACGTCGACGATTTTGGCCTCTGAACGGTAGAAACGAAGTGAGAAGAGTTGTACATCGATGTGTACTGTGCATACGAACAAGGCCTTACACGGCAGAATATACGATGGGCAATCTACCGAAGGAACGTGTCACTCAGACTCGTCCATTCTATCACACAGGTGTAGACTATTGTGGACCCTTCTACATCAAAGAAAAGAAACATCGAAATCGAGGAAAAATAAAGGTGTATGTCTGTATGTCTGTATGTATTGTCTGCATGGCAATTAAAGCAGTACACATGCAAATTGTCAGCGATCTTATTAGTGACGGTTTCATTGCTGCTCTCCGAAGATTTTTAGCCAGGCGCGGAAAATTTCGCAGTATCCACTCAGACAATGGGACTAATTTTGTAGGTGCAAATAATCAATTAAAAGAATTGTACCAAAAAATGCACTCAGAAAATCATCAAAAACAAATACAGCGCTATCTCACTAATGAAGGCATCGAATGGAAATTCATACCAGCTCGAACTCCCAATTTCGGCGGTTTATGGGAAGCAGCCGTAAAGTCATTTAAACATCACATGACTCGTATTATTGGAGATAGACTTTTCACTTTAGAAGAACTAAACACTTACGTAATTGAGATCGAGGCTATTTTGAATTCCCGTCCGTTGACGCCTAACTCATCGGATCCAAACGATCCAATTGCCATTACACCTGGACATTTTCTTATCGGCGATTCGATGACCAGTATCCCTGATCGGAATTGGACCAACGTACCAGACAATAAACTTTCATCATGGCAGAATATTCAAAAATTGAAACAGACTTTTTGGCGGCGTTGGCACAAAGAATACATAAATGGTCTCAACGTTAAAAATAAATGGCATAAAGGCAAACATCCTATCAACATCGACACAATTGTTATTACAAAGGATGACAACAGCCGTCCCATCCACTGGCCGTTGGGTATAATCATCCAGACACATCCAGGATCAGACGGTGTGATACGCACTGTGACCATCAAGACGTCAAGGGACATCATTAAACGCAACATCAGAGATTTGGCTCTGTTGTTACCTGAAGAAAATATTAGTCAACGTCCTTAAAGTATTGTAGCAGCATCATATATTTCTTTTTTTTCTACTATTTCTAAAATAATAATAATGAATTACTTGATTAAATTGATCGGTAGAACCTCTCAAGAGGGGCAACCTGTTACGTCCTGTTCCATTCCGAAACAAATTTGTAAAAATCAACAGTACAAACCTTTCTTTGAATGTTTAGGAAAATTTATTATTTTACAGACGCAAAACCCAAAATCCGGAAATTCCAAATGACGGGAAATTCCCTCTAAGATTTTATGACGGTCCTTTGACCTCGCGTCCCTTCATTTATTACAATCCTACGCAACACAGGCAAATTAATACTTTCCTTTTCTATTCGCTAAAACTTCAAGGTTTCCTCCCTAATTCTCACCTTTTCATGATTTATCCAAGCATTCGAATTTTCATCAGTTGCATATTTTCTCAAGCAATAAGAAATTTAAAACTCCCACCATTTTTCTCTTCCGAATTTTCTTCCTGACAAACTCCTCAAAATTTTTAATACAGTTAGTTTCGATCCTTCGGCGTGAAACATTTCAACAGAGTGAATATCTTGCTTATACTTTGTCATACTTATTTTAAATATCACTTTGTTAATAAAACGGTGCAAGTTTATGTTTAAATTAAGATATTAAAGTGTGCATTAATGAACATTTTCGCTAATGGATATTTGTTTAATTTATCTATAACAACAATTTTTATCGATCACATGAACCGGTAACTCACTAAACAAGTGTTGTCCAAATTTAATTAATTCACAACACCACCCGCTCGAGAACAAATCTGGCGCAGTCAGTAAATGTAAATAGTATAAAAGGAAAAATCCGCAAAGAAAAATTCCTTGTTATGTGAAAAGTGAAATAGGTTGTGAAAATCGAAAAGATAAAACGACCCACTTTAATCGGAAATCGCGACGTGAATAAATAACGGAAATCGGAATAAAAGCCGTGAAGGCATAAAATCCTTAATTGTAGCCAGAGTGACAAAGTCCGAAAAGGACAAAAGCCTTTATTAGTCTTTGACTCCTTGCTGAGGCTGGTAGGAGTATCTGGCATAATAATAAAAATGAGTAAATATGTATAACGTTAATTGTGAACTCAACATATATAGAGATGATAAACGTAAGGACGATATATGAACAGTAGGAAACAACATAGGGCAATTTTTTTCAATTTGACGAGAAATTTAGGACAGGAAAAAATGGAGTACGCATTTCTGCAATTGCAACATCAGTTACAAGGAAAGGAGCAACATATACAGCAACTTGTGACAGCACTGCAGCAGGGAGAAGATCCTCAAAGAGATACGTTACATGAATAATTTCACCGGGACTGGAAGCATCACAATCAACAGCTTCATCAACAGTACAGAACATTATTTACGAAGAATAACGGATGAGAAATCGAAAAGGTCAGTGGTCAGGACGACGTTCTACGAGAAAATTCAAGGAGAGGTGAAAAACACCATAATCAACATACCCGAACCGGACAACTGGGAGATGATTAAATAAAAGTTGAGGCTGCGATATAGGCCAGAAATGGAACCATCGAAGATTTACAGGAGAAACGCCAACCTCAAAGTCAATAACGTAAGTGAATTAATACAAAAAAAATTAATACAATAAAAATTAATACAGTAGTAAATTAATACAATACAAAATTTTAAATATAAAACAGACGAGCTTATTATATATTATAAAGATGAAACACATATAGATTTAAGAAATGTAGATTCGTTGCTTTCAAATACTATTAAAGAGATCAGTCAGTCTAGATCCTCTTAGACAAAATTTATGAAGAAAAAGACATAGATAAGATAATTCATATAATGCGAACAAGAAAATTTGAAGATGAATTTATAAGACCACAATTTTGAAAATTCAAAAGTACCAAAATAAAAACTTCAAATTTTAATTACAACAACCAAACTAACAGACAAGACAATAACGACATAAAAATTTTTATAATCATCAAACCGGAATCGGGACCAAGACAGACACAATAAACCAATACATAACAGACATGAAAATCGATATAGATATGACAATAACGACAGTGGACGGAACAGAAATATTAATAATCATTTTGGACATAACAAATGGCAAAATATCAATTATTCCGGCCAAAGTAAAATAAGAAACGAATCTGCTCAACGACAAAGTGATAGATGGGGTAAAGAACAACCACCAGAACCAATGGAAATTGAAAATATAGAAAATAAACGATGTATACATCAACCAAATTTAAGGGAAGACTCGAAACAAAGCAAGAAAGTAGGCAGGCTACAAAATATGAATTATTCTAATTTAGAAGCAAATAATATGGACAATCAAGTCAGTTTGTAGAATCAAAAATTTAAAATTTGAAATTGAAATTGAACCCTTTTACTTTTCCACGATTAATAGTAAAAACAGCATAAATTCTGAAATACATACTCCCGCCTCTGAAGAAATTATCCAACCAATATTCAAAGCTTTAGTAAGATGGAAAGTAGGAACATTACAGAATAGAAAATATAAGTTCATAATCGGAATCGATCTACTCAATAATCTAGACGCAGTAATTGATTTAGAAGAAAAAGTGATTACTCTCAATGGAAAAACTATTAAATTCATCACATACTTACTCTTTCAATGAAACAAGTACCTTAGAAAATACTAATAGCAATTAAATTGACCGTTTAAAGTTGGATCACTTCAATAATGAGGAATATTCCGAAATAACACATTTAATCAAAAAATTTTAAGGCATATTCTTTAAAGAAAAGGACAAGCTCACAAGCACCCCAAGCATCCAACAGGAAATTAAAAGAATAACCGAGAGTCAAATTAATTCTAAATTATATAGGTAGCCTCCCAAGCATGAAGCAGAAGTGAGAAGGCGAATTTCTGAGATGGAAAAGCAAGGCATTATTTTCAAAAGTAATTCCAGATACTCAAGCCCTCTCAATGTCGTGTCTAAGAAATGCGATAATTCTGGAGAAAAAAAATTTAGATTAGTGGTTGACTATCGGAAATTAAATGAGGTAACGGTAGACGATAAGTTTCCACTACCGAATATTGATTCAATTTTGGATAAACTTAATAAATCCCAATATTTTTCAACTATTGATCGGGCTAAGGGTTACCACAAAATCTTAGTGAAAAAGGAAGATCGACATAAAACGGCTTTTGTCACACCACATGGGTTACATGAAATCGTGAGAATGCCTTTCGCCCTTAAGAACGCCCCTGCTACTTTTCTAAGGTTCATGAAAGAAATTCTCAGACATTTTATTAATCGGATTTGTGTCGTGTATTTAGACGACATACTTATCTTCAACACATCTTTTCAAGAGCATATAAGATCCTTAACACAGATGTTCAAAACATTGTAAAAGCACAAATTAAAAATACAAATTGACAAATGTTATTTCATGCGAAAAGAAACAGCATTCCTAGGGTATATTATTACTAAGGACGGGTTAACCAAAAACCGAAAAGCAACTTAAAAGTTTCCTTGGTTTGACTGGCTACTACCGCAAGTTCATTAAAGACTACGCGAAGGTAGCCCAGCCAATGATCAAATACCTGAAAAAAGAACAAAAGATAAATACACATGACCCCAAATATATTCAAGCCTTTGAAAAACTTACAATGCTTATTATTTCCCATCCTGTACCAAACTTTACAGATTTTAGCAAACCGTTCCAATTAACAACGGACGCTTCGCAATACGCAATAGGTGCTGTTTTGTCTCAAAACGGACATCCTGTTAGTTATATATCCAGAACCTTAAACTGTCATGAAAGAAATTATTCCGCGACAGACAAGGAATTTCTAGCCATCATGTGGTAACAAATTTACAATCTTCACGGATCATCAACCTATTAAATATCTTTATGCGAAATACAATGGGAAAGATTTATCTCCACGCCATCAAAGGTGGTTCCTCAAATTGGGTGAATATCGTTTAAGATAAAGTTCTTCAAAGGAAAAGACAACAAATTGGCAGACTTCCTTAGCAGAACAGAGCAGATTGAAGACAGCAACCCAAAAGGAGAGAAAACTAGAAGTAGAAAAAATTCTTTTTCAGATTTAGGAATATTACTGAATAACGAAGCTAAAAACAATGTCACTATGGCAACGATACATTCAGCCGAAGAGGAACTTTTAGATCACATTCCGATCAAGGAAGAGATCGTAAATAAGTATAAAACCCAATTTGGACTTACGAACAATATACTTAAAGAATTCGAAGTAATGCATAAAAAGAGAATTATATATATATAAGAGTATAACTTCAATAATTTAGGAGACATCTTGAAAAAATACTAAAAAAAGGAATAATTGGTATCTACACTGAACTAGATGACCGAAAATACTATATTGTACAACAAAAAGTAAGATAATTTTATTCTAATGACAGTACTGTAAAATTCGTGAGATGTTCAGTCAGAGCACAAGAAATAGATACGGAAGTCGATGCAGTGAAGCAAATAGCACTGTACCATGTGAAAGAGAGCTTACACTCTGGTATACAAGAGATATTTAATACGATAAAATATAAAATCTACTATCCGAAACTCCTAGAACTCATACAAACGGTTATCAGCCAATTCGACGTTTGTCAGATGGAAATCCCATCAAACTAAAATTTAAGACATCGGAAACACCAGAGGACATAAACCAAATCATTGACGTCGATATTTACACAATTGTGAAGTATGATTTTTTGGCTATCATTGACAGGTTTTCGAAATTTGAAATCTCAAAATTTAAAACTCATCGAACTATAATTGAAATGTTAGAGAAACATTTCGCTTCGATAGGAAAACCAAATAAAATAATTGGTGGAAACGAAATCAACACTATTCATGTAAAAGAATTTTTAAAATCTGAAGGGGTTACAATACACGTAACAAAGCCAAATAATCATACCGGCAATGCAGATATAGAACGCTATCATAATACATTAGTAGAGAAATTTAGGATGCTATGGCTGCAAAATTCCAAAATATCACCAAGACAAGTTATTCAAAAGGCTGTAAGAAATTATAACAATAGATATCATTCAACGATTAAGTGTGCTCCGTACGAAGTGCAGCAACATAAAGTATATTTCAAAAAAGTTAAAGAAAATATCACAAAAGTAAAAGACAAGTATTTGGAAAATTAAATTCGAAACGAGAAGATTACGAAGAACATAGAACTACCGGCTTTATAAAAAATAACAAGGCCATTAGACACAAGGAACAATCAAAGTTTAGGAGATCAAGGTTAGAAAATGTCCACCCCAGCAACATGAAGAGGAAACCGAAACTTGCTGATGACGAGATAAGTAGCTGCAATAGATCTGCTCTAGGCAAACGAATAGCCATTGCAGAAAATACAGCAAAAACAAAGACGAAATTCTCATAACCAAGTTCAATCTACAAATAGGAAGTAGTGATATTATCACCCTTACTGGCACAGAATGGTTAAACGATCAGATTGTGAATTTCTATGTTAATCTTCTGGCAGAACGGAGTAGGCTGCGTGAAAGTTTGCCTAAAGTTCATGCAATGAGTACATTTTTTATATCATGCTTAGAAAAAACAGGCTACGAATCTGTTAAAAGATAGACTAGGAAAATAGACCTATTCGCTTAAGAAATAATATTGTGACGGGTTCAGGTTACGCGCCACTGTAGTCGTCTCATAAGCGAAAAGTCGTAAACAAACTTACAACTACCAATACATCGATAGTTCTCGAATTCGGAAACATAAACACGTTGCGTGGATTGAGTATAACAAATCCCGGTGAAAGCGACTCAGCGCGTAAACACGAGCACAATCCGCATGGAAGATTCTGGTTTCAAGTTTTTTTTCAACTTTCAATAATTTATTGGGTGAATTTTTTTGTGTTATGTACAATTATTTACAATTAGTCTTAACCTATCACTTAACCTACGGGTTTTGCCTAATGGCTGTACCCAGAGCTCAGCACTAACTAGAATTTATTTGTTCATTGACTTAAGTTGTTATATATTAAAATTTCTTCTTGATTTCTACACTTACACCCTAAGTGTAGCCGTTAATATTCCATATTTAAGCTTACAGTAACAAAATATATATATGTATTTTTTATTATAATTCCTTATACTCTATAATGATTTTTTTTTAAATTCCGTATATACTACTTATTGCTAACTGTTGAGGCAGCCAGCGCTCGATTGTCTGCCGCATTGCTGATCGTGGTGGTTTCATGCTCCACCATACGTTTCGCCGCTCGTTCGATCAACATCTTGGCGTAGAGGTTGATTGGTTTCAAGGCTGCATCCCGGTACAGTTGTCGGTTGGGGTTGGGCCGTCCGTCCTCCCGTTTATACATCCCAGTGCAAGCTCGAAGGATTCTGCGTTCCAGTAATCCTATCTTGCTCCATTTGTTCGTCGCTATAGCCTGCCAGATCAGCACCGCATATAATAGTATGGGCCTGATAAGTGACTTGTACGTGAGAAGCTTCACCCGCTTGTTAGCTGATGACTGTTTCCTGAAAAGAGGTAAAAGGAGATGGTATGCGTATCTTGTTTTCTTCAATACTGCGTCTACGTGGGCACTAAAGTTGTTGTTCCTATCAAAACAAAAAATTCAATTACCCCCAGATACTTGGTTTGCTTCGAACGGTGCACCACCTGTCCGTTCAGCTTTATTCTGGTGTCACAGATAATCCTCGTGCAACGTCGAAATTTTTGATGTGGGTCCTTGAAAACAATCAGCTCACTTTTCTTGGCGTTAACCCTCATCCCCCACTTTCCATAGTATGATGTTAACGAGTCCAGGTACCTTTGGAGTCTCAACCTTGCAAAGCGGAGATTGTACTCAGAAGACCACACCAGTAAGTCGTCAGCAAAGAGATTCACCTCGATTCCAGGATGAAATTCATCCCTGATCCCTGGGATGTCAGATTTAAATATATTGAAGAGAGCGGGTCCAAGAATGGACCCCTGTGAGACCCCCGAATCAATGATAAAGGCTTCAGAGCTAGCTCCACCAGACACCGCAAAGGCAGTTCGTCCCCTCATGATGCTACCTACAATTTTTATAACATTCACCGGAAAGCCCAGTTGGATAAGTTTGTAGATAAGTCCGTCAATCCAAACCGAATCAAAGGCGTTTTCTACGTCGATGAGACACGCTGCAACAATCTTTTTTTCCTGCCAGTTCCGTTATATACTGGCTTGGAAAACCGCCAATGCGTGACCTCTTTTGAAGCCAAATTATCTTTCCGGCACAGTTCCTGCCCCTTCAGAGAACTGTGTGATGCTTTGGAGGATGATTCTCTCAAGCAGCTTTCCCACTTTAGACAAGAGAGATATTGGGCGAGTGTCGACTACGTCTACGCTATTGGATTGCTTCGGGATGGCAAATATTTTTGCGCATTTCTATTTCTGTGGGAAGTAGCAAATGTTAATGCAGTTATTTAGAAGGATTGCGAGGAGAACAAAATACGTGTGGGAAAGTTTTTTAAAGAGAAAATTTGAAATTCCATCAGCCCCAGCCGATTTTTTGGAATTTTGCTCAAGTGCAAGCATGCTGAGACTTTCAGGGCTCACAAACAGGGTGCTGCCAATAGGTGCGTCGGAGGGATTCGAATCTGAAAATCTAGTCAAGCACAGGTTCTTGTGGTCTTTGTCGAACGTTGATATTGTTCTCTTTACTAATGAATTGAAAGCAGAGTCCTCACTTGCTTTCTCCTCTTGAAGAACTGTCCTAAAGTGGTTTGCAATGGAGTCCGCAACGGCCTTTCCATCCATGAGCATGGATCCGTTATAAGTGAGGACTCGTGGCAGGCGCTTCCGGCCAGTTATTTTATTAATTTGGGGGAACATACAGGCACCTGGTCGAATGTTTGCTAGGGTCTGTTCGAATCTCTCATTGGCAAATTCAGATGTTCTTTTCGAAATCATTCTATTAAGGGACATTATTAAAAGGTGTACCCGCTGATACTCCCAGTTAACTGTATTCAGGTTGCGATGGTATATCCTTGAAAGCAGTTTCCTGAGGGTGCTACGTCTACGATGTAGCTTCAGGATGTCTTCTGGTAAGTCTCTATAAAGATAATTTCTGGAGGAATTTTTTATGGATATCTTTGAAATAACCGTAGCAAGGGTCGAGTTCAAACAAGCAATGCCTTCTTCAATCTCTATGGGTGATAGGTTTCTCGATCTGTTGATCGAGATTCCTTCAATCCTTCTACTCAGGTTAGCATTAACAGCTTCCCAGTCTATGCGCTTGTATGGGATAAAGAGCTGTGGGGCTGCTGCTTCCAGCTTTACACTCTTTTTCACTCTTAAAGCGAGTTCAACCAAAAGATGGTCAGATTCAGCGTGAAGAGGTCTACATTCAAAATTCCTCCAGCTGTGAGAGATATTCACCAAATTAGCAGACACAATGAAGAAATCGATCGTTGACGAGCTTCATCGGAAAGTGGGCTAGATTGGTGCAATCAATATGAGATCCATATTGGCTTGCACCCAATTGAACAGAGCCGTTCCATATCCATTAGATACGGTATTACCCAACGAAGGATGTCTTGCGTTCAAATCACCGCCTATCGCAAAGAAATTGAACTTTTCACACAAAGTATGGACTGTTTCCAAGTCTTCAATGAGATCCCTACTCGAATATCTGTGTTCCAAGTATATTCCAACAAATGCAAATGTATACCCCCCTAGGAACGAGCTCAATATCATGACGTCTGCACATTTTAGACTTGGAAGACAGTGTCTTTGAATTTTGAGATGTTTCTTGAAAGCCATAGCTACTCCAAGGATTTCATCTGGGTCGTCATCTCTTATGACTTTATATTTCCCCAAGTGAACTTTGTGTTTACTTTTCAGTCTTGTTTATGAGATGAACAAGAAATCTGGTCTATGCATGTCCAAGTATTCTTGGACAGAGTTTCTTTTGAAATGTGGAGCTAGCGAACAAATGTTGACGATAAAGAGCTTAATGGAACTCATTACGGCAACAGATCTTGAAGGCAAAGTCCAAGTACGCCGCCTTTTTCTCACACAGATTAGTGAGTTTTTTGTATTGTAGAATGAATGAATCCACTTTGCGGATGAGAGTGAACAAATCATATCCGAAGAATTGTTCGTAGTCATTGGACATGATAGTATTTCTGTCTTTTTGCTGCTGTAAATCAGTATTTACTTTTGGTTTGCCGTACTGGCTTGGCTGAACCCTTAGCTAAAGTAGCGAATGAGACACCATTTTGAATGATGTTTTTTAAGGAAGAAGTGACGAAGTCCCTCCTTTCTTCCTTCTTCTTTTGGAGATTCCGTCTCCTCTCCTCAGCCTCCTTGGCCTTGGGACATCCCCTGAAACTCTCTGGGTGGCCTTTACTATTGCAATTTACACAGGAGATTGCATCTTTTCCCTCTAGCTTTCCAATTGGGCAGTCTTTTGATTGGTGGTGTTTGTCGCACTTGACGCACCGGGACTCCATTCCACAGTTCGAGGCAACATGTCCAAATCTTTGGCAGTCAAAACACTGCGATGTGTTTGATTTCGTCAAACGGTCCCAATACACCTTTTGGTGTAGGAGCGTTTTAACATTCAAAGCCCTTTTAACGTCGAAGTCAGGCTTGAAATGAATAAGGAAGGACGAAAGAGTTTTCTTTTCCTTCCTTGACGTTACTGTTGAGAACCTTTTGGCTCCCAAAACATCCTCCCCTAGGATGGCTTGGAGTTCTTCCTTGACATCATTGTCTTCGACGGAAGTGTGTACACCCTTTAGCAACAGGATCAGTTTTTCTCAGTTGGGAGCGTATAGGGGTAGCATGCCACCTTGTCCCATTTTAAGAAGTCAAAGAGACTTTTATGGTCGTCTTGTCTTAGGTTGTAACGATGTTCGTGTAGAACTGTTGACGGTTACATCAAATTTTGGGGCATCAAGCTGATTTTTCTCACATGCTCGATGGATTTTCTCCCTGAAAGGCTTAAGATTAAGCCTATAGCACACTATTGGTGGAACCCTCTGTTTCTTAGGGGCAGCAATGTTAGTTGTGTTTCCCTTAGCTCCGATAGCTTTTCTACGCCCTGGTGATTCAACTTCAGATTTAGTGATAGCTGAAGCTTTTGAGACCGCATCCTGAAGCTGCGGGAAACTCCTTTCACTCACGTTTACCGAGCGTTTTGAGGTTGGCTCCGGAGTTGGAGACACAAGACGGCTTTTTCCGACCACCCTCCTCCCGGACCACTTCCATTGACTCTTCCTGATCAGACTCGCTGTCACAATCCGTCAGAGCGTCTCCTTCTGTAGTGGTACACCCATCTACAGCTGGATCTTCTGCTGGGTCTTGCAATTGGAGTTTGCAACTTGCTATGAGGTCTAGCAAGAACTCCTCCTTTATATTTCCCTCAAATTTCTAGCAAAACATCTTCAGGTTTTTCTTAGCTTTCCGCGTGAAGGCAGCCTTTGCCGTGGAAAGCTACCCCTCCGCTTATGAGTCACCCATTCCCGCTATTTCCAAGACAGAGCTTAGATGCGGCGTTAAATTAAAGGGACCCCTTCCAGACAATTTGATTAATATGTAACGATATTTTAATTAATTGTTAAAGTTCAGCAATTTGCCGGCCTCGGCAAGAAATTAAGGGCTTAGGCCTCGGTTCACCCACTGTCCTATTATTTAAACAAATTATAAAATCGAGACGGAACTGGGATTCGGGGTTAAATTAAAAGGGACCGCTTCAAGACAACTTAATTGATACTTAATTATATACTAATTAATGGTTAATTATGTTCAGCAACCTGCCGGCCTCAGCAGGAAATTAAGGGCTTAGGCCTCGGTTCGCCCACTGTCCTAATAATATTTAAACTAATTATGAAACCAAACTATAACAAGGGGATGAATATATATATTATCAGCTCCTTGCCAGCCTCAGCAGGAATTTAAGGGCTTAGGCCTCGGTTTGACCAGTGATAACAATTTCCTAGCTAAACCTATCACTTTTCTACTCGTAGCTAAAACACTTACCTAGCTAACACAACCTGTCGCTCCAACGGTTGTGACCTATCTTTTCTGAAAGATTCTGGGATGGTTGGTAGTTGTATAGAAGCTGGTACGGCGAGCGGCGGGGGAAGTATTGTGAATGAAGTGAACCAACGAGTGACAGTGCGCGTAAACAGTGCGGTCAAGTAATTTAAAAAGAAAGTAAAAGTTTAATAAGTGTTGAATAAAATTAATGATTATGTTTAATAAGTGCTTAAGTAATTAATTTATAGGTGGACTTAGTAAAGTGATATAGCGGTTTAAGTGAAATAATTTTAAAGTGTAGAGTGAAATTTAGAATAAAACTTTAAGCATTAATTTTAAATTATTCGCGAGTGTTTCTTTTTTCTTCATTATTGCAAATATTTGCGAAGAGCAAAAAGGTCGCGCACCTGCCAAAGCGCAACAATATTAATTCCTATACATGTGAATCAAAACCACTGTTGTCTGGGAATAATAAACATTGGAGAAAAAATAATAAGATATTACGATCCACTGGGAGAGTCTAACCCGAAGTGTTAAACCTTTTAGAAGAATATTTTAAAGTAGAATCAATGGAAAAACGACATAAACTTCTCGAGACTTCAACATGGGTAAAAGAAAATGTTGTTAATGGTCCACAACAAAGAAATGGTTATGGTCCGGAGCATTCATCTGTACATTTGCTGAGCATATTACGCGGAATAGCGAAACTGATTTTTCGGAAGAAGATATGCCTAAAATCAGAAAGAAAATGCTTGTAGAAATTCTTGAAGGAAAATTGTGTTCACCATAAGACAGAAGACAGGAAATAGCGCTACCAGCTAAATTTTTGCCTAAAATAAATAAATAAATTCTTCATTTTTTTCAGATGACTATAATCATGTATTTTATAATAATATCATCATTTATACAACCATTCTCGACAGTGATCACACAACCCATACTAACCGAAAAAGGTTATAAAATTATCAATGTGGACACTGCTGAAATAATAGACGACACAAAAACAATAGTACATATTACAAATACGCAAGAACTCAAATTAACAATCGCCGCAATAGAAGGCAATATTCAAAGACTGAAGATATGAAATGATCCTGTGATTACCAAAGAATTGGAAAATATCCATGCAAAACTTAAAACTATTAAGCCAAGCCTTAGGCGTAAACGCGGATTAATCAATGTAATAGGTACAGCTTAGAAGTGGCTTTTTGGGACTTTGGATGACGACGATAGAAAAGAAATTTCCGATCACCGTGAAACTCAAAGGAAAAACCTAGAAAATGCAATTAATAACATTAACAAACAAATAGAAATAAACTCCCACATTACAAATACCTTTAAAAATTTTAGAAACATAATAGAAGCTGATAGAAATCAAATTAACAGAACATACGAGGAGATCACTGCTAATGAAAGAAAAATAATTTTACAACAAATAAAATTAGATCAAATATTCAGACTACAAGCATTGAAAGAGTAATTCGACCAAATAATGGACAGCATAGCATTAACAAGGCATGGCATAGTTCATCCCAGCCTTTTAACAACAACAGAAATAATAGCCGAAAAACATGACTTTTACAGACTAAAATACGTAAAGACAGGACTTTTACGATACAACAATGACTCAATAACGCTAGCAATTAGAATTCCAAATAATTACAAACAAATTGACATCAAATTAATCACAGCCATTCCAATTAAAAATAATTTAGAAATCAATATAGAAGATCAATTTATTGTAGAGATAAACAAAAAACAATACCAATGTTTGAATCTTTTTTAAAATAATAAAGACTCCGTGTAAAATTCAATAGATGTATATTACATTTAGTATAAACAATTTGTGACAAATTAAATTTACTTAATCTAGACTCCGCGTTTTTGTAAAGATCACCGTTCAGCTTCGTGCTCAAGCAAGGACTCAACAGCCCTCAGCTAGGAAAGTTACATGACTCCTTTTCGTCCTCCTTTCACATAAGAATGTGTTTAATACCTAACCCACCCAAATGTTGTAATTTTTCAACTAATAAAATGTCTATCCTTTACCATGTAAGCTAATTCAAGTATAGACACCTTTTTTGAACCGTAATAAAAATGGTAATTCAGTGAGCTAAAATTGAAGCGCAGATGCTAATCTTGTTTCCTCTGAGAAATACCACGTGGGATTTTCCCGGGATATATCTATATGCGCTGCAATTATGTTTTAAACATCATTTTCTTATAAAGGTACATTTCACACATTCTCTAAATCTCGGTACATTTTACAACCCACCAATAAACCTTCCCTATAAAGGGACAGACAACTGCTTTTTTATAAGTTACAATAATTATGAATGTGATTTTATTTCTGCAGTTGTCATTATTGATAATCTTTATGTCTATAAACTCAAACATACCGCCTGCCTTGAAAGAGTATCTTTCAATGTATCTACTTAATTCAAAATGAATCCTATTTTAACTGAAATTGTTTTATTAACATGTTACCATTATTATTATATTCTATGGAGTTTCTTGGTATTATATAATCATAATCAGTAAATAAAATAATCCGTAATTATCATAAATGTGGAGGTTCAGTACAATTCTAATTAATTTTCCGTAAAGTATAGTAAACTTACATACTAAGTGTTTGTATTAATTTGCATCACCTTTAAAATTTATGGTTATTGATATGAAGAAGTATCTTCTGTAATTTTTGAATTATTCTCGTTGGCAACAGGTAAGATGCAGATCTTTGATACAGGCCTTTTCAAGATACCGCGTGCTGATTGAATAGATACAACTCTGGTAATTCCGTCCTTGCCTGGATGCAGTTCTGTTATACGACCAAGAGGCCAGTGCATTGGTGGAGAGTTATCTTCTTTTATTAATACTAGAATACCTGGATTAATTTTACTAGTCTTTGAACCCTTTTTCTTTGGTCGATATTGTAGCTGCGATAAATATTCTTGCTGCCATCGTTGCCAGAAATGTTGTGTCATTTGTTCAAGATGTTGGTATCTATTCAACTTATGCATATTAATGTTACGTAGATCTGCTTGTGGGTATGCCGTCAGTGCATCTCCAATAAGGAAATGTCCGGGAGTGAGGGGAGTGAGGTCGTTTGGATCATTGGAAATGGGTGTTAAGGGTCTAGAATTTAGACATGCTTCAACCTGACATAGTACTGTGTAAAATTCCTCGTATGTAAGCCGCGTTTCCCCTACTACACGTTTAAGATGATATTTTGCCGACTTTACTGCGCTCTCCCATAAACCGCCGAAATTAGGTGCATGTGGTGGTATAAAGTGCCAATTGATTAAGTTGTTTGATAAAAAACCCATAACATTATGTTCAAAATTGCCGTCCGATAACATATGCTTTAATTCTATGAGTTCATTTTTCGCGCCAAGAAAGTTCGTACCATTATCGCTATACAAATTTTTGCACATGCCGCGCCTAGAGAAAAATCTTTTTAAACAATTCATAAATGCTTTTGTTGATAAATCTACAGCAAGTTCGATGTGTACAGCCTTTGTGACTAAACATACAAAAATACATACATACGCTTTAATAGATACCCGAGATCGAGTCTTTTCTTTAATATGAAATGGCCCTGCAAAATCAACGCCGCTGTTGTAAAATGCGCGCGTTGGTGTCACACGCATTGATGGTAAATCTCCCATCAGATAAGTTGACTCGCTCGGTCGAACCTTAAAACAAGTAATGCATTCACGTAGAATTTTCTTAACAATATTTTTCCCTGTTAATGGCCAATATTTTTTACGAAGCGAATTAACTACTGCTTGACACCCAGCATGTAATAACCTCTGGTGCTCATATCGAATCAATAAATGGGTTAGTTTATGATTAGCAGCTAGAATTATTGGATGTTTTTCATCAAAAGAAATATCTGCATTTTTTAAACGTCCACCTACTCTTAAAAATCCTGCATTGTCTATAAAAGGATGTAATTGGTTTAAGCTACTAAAATTAAGATGAGGAACCGTTTCTTTTGACCTTTTTAATTCTGTGATTTCTTTACAAAATGTTTGATTCTGGGAAATTTTAATTAATCGAAGTCTTGCAAATTCAAGTTCATCAGTGCATAAAAAGGCTTGTTTACAAACAATCTCGTTCAACCTTGAATTTGAAGTTGATGCAGTTTTAATACTTATTTTAATTTTGCAATTATTATAGAATCTAAAAATGTATGCTGTAGTTCGTACTATTCGTGTAAATGAAGAAAATCGATCAAAAAATGTATTATTTAATTTATCATAAGTAAGTTCGTTATTAAATCCGAGTATTCTTTCTTCATTTATTTGCTTTGTAATAAAACTGTGTTCAATTTTTCGTTGCTCTGATGAATCCTGTATATAATCCGTTGAAGATACTGGCCAATTATTCTTATCAAGAGAGAGCCACGAAGGCCCGTTCCACCATAAATCTGATTCACTCAAATCAGTAGTATACATACCTCGTGATATAAGATCGGCCGGATTGTGTGCTGATTCTACATGGTTCCATTGTTCGTTAGTAAGATGTTGAATTTCTGCTGTACGATTTGCAACAAATGTTTTCCATTTCTTAGATGTTGACTTGATCCATGATAATACTACCATAGAATCAGACCAGAAGTACCATTGATTTTTAATGGCATTGCATGATGTTGACACTTTATGCGATAATTGTGCTAATAAAACAGCGCCTAATAATTCAAGTCGCGGTATGGATATTGCCTTTAATGGCGCAACTCGTGATTTTGAACATAATAATTGCGCCTTTCGCGTACCGTCTTTATTTACGGAGCAGATATAAATACATGCACCGTATGCATTTTCTGATGCATCGCAAAATCCGTGGAATTCAAGTTCTTCGTATAAGGTAGAAAGTACATATCGTGGTATTACGATTTCGTTCACGTTTACTATTTCTTGATAAAGCTGTACCCATTTAGTGTGTATATCTTGTGGTAATGATTCATCCCAGTCTAATTTAAGAGTCCATAATTGCTGCATAAGTACCTTTGCTTTAATAATAGCAGGGCCAACTAAGCCGAGTGGATCAAAAATTTGCGCGATAGTTGAAAGAATCGTCCGTTTGGTTATCTTTCGTGAATCTGAGTCTTTTACGCGGTACTTTAAAGTATCGTTGCGAGGGTCCCATACAAGTCCTAACGTCTTTGACTCCTTATCTCCTTGAATGCAAATATCATCATTGTTCATGCCACCGCTATCTTGAGTTATGCGCGAGTCGTTTGAAGTCCATTTTCGTAGTTCTAACCCGTAAGTTTTAAGAGTTATATTTAACTCGTGCTTTAATCGAATGGCTTCGTCGATTGTTGGAGCGCCTGACAATAAATCGTCAACGTAAAAATCGTGTAATATTACGTTGCTAGTCCAAGGGTATTGTGCTTTACATTCTTGTCCTATTTCGTACAAACATCTTGTTGCTAAAAAAGGTGCTGATGCTGTGCCATACGTTACTGTATTCAACTCATAAACCTTCACTGGAGAATTATTATCAGTTCGCCACAAAATCCTTTGCATTGCACGTTCGTCCTTTTTAATTCTTATCTGCCGGTACATCTTTGCTACATCAGCAGATACTACATAGCGATGCTGTCGAAATCTTAATAAAATTGATACCAGTTCGTCTTGAACCGGTGCACCAATATACTGTGCGTCATTAAGCGAAATACCCGTTGAACTTTTCGCCGAACCGTCAAAAACAACTCGAAGCTTCGTAGTAGTACTTTCTTCTTTCAGCACTGCGTGATGAGGTAGATAAAAGTGGGCTTTGTTATCTATGCATTTTGCAGCTGGAATTTCACTCATGTGCCCGAGTGCTTCATACTCTTTCATAAAATCCATATATTGTTCTTTTAATGAAAGATTATTTTTTAACTTCTTCTCGATAGAAAATAATCGTTTTAAAGCCATGTCCTTTGATGACCCGAGTAGAGAAAGTTCTGTTTGTTTGAATGGGATACTCACGATAAACCGTCCCTTTTCGTCGCGTTCTGTGGTTCTCTTGAAGTGCTGCTCTGCTGGATCGTTCGTTAATAACTGCATTTTTGATTCTGAGAAATAACTCTCGATTTCCCAGAATTTTTTAAGCTGTGAATGCAGTTCATTATTTGTTATTTTGTTACATATAAGCTTATCACTTTTTGATTGAATTGGTACTCGCATAGGTCCGCCAACAATCCATCCAAATAGTGTTTTCTGGAAGTATGGTTCATGTTCTTTCAGCTTGATTTGTCCTACGCATAAAAGTTCATAAAATAGAGCTGATCCTATCAACATATCAATAGGTTGCTCTTGCTCAAAGAACGGATCTGCTAATTCAATTCCGCCAGGTATCATAATGGTTGCCGCTTGCACTAGTTGCGACGGCAAATTATCACTAATTTTATCGATTACTAAACAAGTAATCACTGCTGAAAAGTTCGTGACGCGAGAGCTTACCTTCGCCGTAGCTTGATAAGGCACACTTTGATTGCCTTGTTCGATACCGGATAAAGTAGTGCCTATTCGTGTGCGTTGCAAACCTAATTTATTACAAAGTTGATTTGTCATAATATGAGGTTGCGATCCTTGATCCAGTATTACACGGCACTCGTGCTTATTTCCAGCCTTATCATGAACATAAATGCGGGCAGTCGCTAGTAGTACATATGACACTTGGTTGGGCAAGGAGCGAGCGCTGAAATTCTTCTGCGTATCTACGCTTAAAACCTTTGAGTCCCCTTGATGATCTTGATGAGCGGCAGGTGCTTGTTCGGAGGGGTTTTCTAAATGTAGTAGCACGTTATGCTTACGTCCGCATCTCTTACATGGTCCATATTTGCATTTTATATTTTGATGATTGCTCCCCAGACAATTGTAGCACAACTTCAATTCTCGCACTTTTTGCACTCGCATATAAGGAGAAAGCATCTTAAATTCTTCACATGCGTACAGTGCATGCTCTCCTTTACACAAAGTGCAGCTTTTCGTAATAGTTGCATAACTTCTCAACTGATTATTAATTTTGTTATTGTTACCCGATGATTTTACAAATGGTTTATTTGTTTTATTAGTGCACAGAGTTGATTTATTACCCGTTTTATATAAATACTTGCAATGTTTTTCTAGGAACGATTTCATATCATTTAAAGTTGCGCGTTCTGTTTTTAATGATAGAACCCTTTCCCACTCATTCTTAACTGCGTCATTCAATTTTGTTTTAAACAAGTACATTATTAACGTATCCCAACTATCCGTCGGTTCCTTTAATGTCTTCAGACACTGTACGTGATTATTAATCGTATCTATTAGTAATCTGAGTTCGGAATGGGTACCATTTTTAATTGACGGAGCTTCAAATATTCCCCTAACATGATGATGAATTAATTCAATCTCATCCTCATAACGTGCCTTTAAAGTATTCCATGCGGCTTCATAATTATCCCCCGACAAACTAAAAGCAGCAATTGCGCGTTTGGCATCTTTAATTACCGATTGGTCTAAGTAGTGAAATTTTTCAATGTTACTAAGTTTCTTGTTGCTATCAATCATTGAGATGAATGAGTCACGAAATTTAACCCAATTTTCATAGTTACCATCGAATATGGGTACGTTTAAATGCGATAAGTTCATATTCTGTCCACTAACTTCATTATTAGATTCATTAGAAATATTGACTGAGGGCGACCGCGATGCCCTTGAAAAGGTTTCTTCTGCACGTTTAATAATTTCTCGCGCTTTTGCTATCGTTCTATAATACGCAGACTCAAATGCCTCTCGGTCTTTTCCTTGTGCCGAAATCTCGGCATTGTCCTTACTTTTGTTAGCTAATAGTTCAATTTCTGTTTGGACGATATCATATTTCTCAAATAGTGCTTCAGCCTTTTCTAACCGTACACGTAAATCGGGAATGTCAAATTCATCTTGCTCTAACTGATTCGAAAACCGCGTAAGCTGTGCTTTTACACCCGTACGTTTGATTTTAAAATTGTCCATTTTTAAATAGTACTTTGATGTAAACTATGCTTGTCCACGTTATCACAATATGATTTCCCACTATCACAAGTAAGTTCTAACTTTTTCTAGAATAGAGTTCAAATAGTATTTACCTGTCCAAAGTTCGATATTTGCATAAAGTTTAAATTCATTCAAGACCCCAAGTTCAATAGGCTCGTACAAAGTTCACAATTAATTCACAAGTCCAAGTTCCTGTAAGTTTGCACAAGGTTCAAATTACTTCACAACACTGTACACAAATTGCTGTTAAGTCCAGTTGCAACTAATTTTATAGCGTGTGAATTTAGTCAAAGTTCACGTATGCAAACTGTATTCACTTATTTATCACTCACGTTCACACTGTTTAACTATCCGGCTCGAAGGACCAATGTTTGAATCTTTTTTAAAATAATAAAGACTCCGTGTAAAATTCAATAGATGTATATTACATTTAGTATAAACAATTTGTGACAAATTAAATTTACTTAATCTAGACTCCGCGTTTTTGTAAAGATCACCGTTCAGCTTCGTGCTCAAGCAAGGACTCAACAGCCCTCAGCTAGGAAAGTTACATGACTCCTTTTCGTCCTCCTTTCACATAAGAATGTGTTTAATACCTAACCCACCCAAATGTTGTAATTTTTCAACTAATAAAATGTCTATCCTTTACCATGTAAGCTAATTCAAGTATAGACACCTTTTTTGAACCGTAATAAAAATGGTAATTCAGTGAGCTAAAATTGAAGCGCAGATGCTAATCTTGTTTCCTCTGAGAAATACCACGTGGGATTTTCCCGGGATATATCTATATGCGCTGCAATTATGTTTTAAACATCATTTTCTTATAAAGGTACATTTCACACATTCTCTAAATCTCGGTACATTTTACAACCCACCAATAAACCTTCCCTATAAAGGGACAGACAACTGCTTTTTTATAAGTTACAATAATTATGAATGTGATTTTATTTCTGCAGTTGTCATTATTGATAATCTTTATGTCTATAAACTCAAACAACCAATATAACAAAGAAATTCAAATTGAAAAAGAACTCATACCAGTTAAGAATTGTATTACCCAAAACAATTGTGAACTTAAAGAAAACAAAATGCCTGAAATAAAGAGGATCGATGAAAGTACAAATATAATTAAAAATACGAAAAATCAAATTATTGTTAATCATTGTGAGGAAAGAAATATATCAATGAACGGAAACTATCTAATAATCATTAACAATTGTACAATTCAAATTTTAAACCAAACTATCAGTAATAGTAATGTTAAATTCGTGGACATATTTTTTAAAACTGAAATAAATAAATAAAATAAAAATTAAACTGAAAAATGTGAAAAACTTACAAAATTGAAACATGGAAATTTCATAAGAACGTAAATCCTTTTGTTACACAGATAATAAGTACGATTTTAATTATAAGCATTTTAGTACTTGTATTATACTATCAAAGTAGAAAATATGAAAAAGTTGTTAAATATAAATATAAAAACGAGAGTAATAACACAGAATGTATCAGAATTCAGGAGAATTCGTTTTATAAGGAGGGGGAAGTTATGTACAACCAAACGCCCAGCCCCATAAGTTCCCACGATTTGCAAGTTCTCATAGAACAAGCAAATCGTCAAATTTCAAAAATTTAAAATAAACATTAAATGCAAGTGTAAAGTGCCGACGCTAGCAGACGCCCATAAATACGGTTGGTTATGCATTTCCTAAGTAGTCGTTAATTCGCATTTTGTCGAAACGCTGTCCGTCTAATAACTGTAATCCGTTGGTTTAAGTAAAGTTTGATTAAATAAATAAGAGAGTACGAGAGAGTACGAAGAGTACTACGAAAGAGTAGTGATTTTCATTTCCAGCGTGGAGCTGTAGAATTTTTATTTTTTTGGTTCTCACCCGCTCGAAAACAAAACTCACGCGGCACAGTGTTAAGGAGCTATTGGGCTCAATGGAACTCTCTTAAGGTGGAAGATGGAGTTCTGAAACGGAAATGGGAATCGGCAGACGGCACTTCATATAGGATGCAAATTGTTCTTCCTAAGAGTCGGGTCAAAGGAGTATCAAAGGAGATGCATGAAGGCACATCAGGAGGTCACCTGGGGGTGAAAAAGACCCTGACAAAGGTGCGCGAAAGATTCTGCTAGCTCCACGCTCGGGACGAGGTTCTTGACTGGTGTCGTAAATGCACAATATGCGCACCCGTTAAAGGTCCAAATCGAAGAACGAGGGCAAATGCAGACTTATAACGTGGGGGTACCATTCGAAAGAATAGTTGTGGACATCGCAGGACCCTTTCCATAGTCTGAATGGGG
This sequence comes from Stratiomys singularior, assembly GCA_954870665.1. Lineage (NCBI taxonomy): Eukaryota > Metazoa > Arthropoda > Insecta > Diptera > Stratiomyidae > Stratiomys > Stratiomys singularior. The sequence goes on along the minus strand of OX940878.1, from coordinate 76,709,586 downwards.
AAATCGGTATTTACTCGTTGTAGCTGATTACTTCAGTAAGTGGCCAGAAGTATACCCAATTCCTAACCAGGAGGCAACTACTGTAGCGGAGCAAATCGTTTCACAGTGGGTCAGTAGATATGGCGTACCCAATGAACTACATTCAGACCAAGGCAGAAACTTCGAGTCACAAGTTTTTGCCGAAATGTGTGAACTGCTGGGGAAACGGAAAACATGGACAATACCAATTCACCCCCAGTCCGATGGAATTGTTGACACGCTAAATAAACATTTGGCCAAGATGGTTAATGAAAACCAGAGAGATTGGGATCGACGCATTCCATTTGTTTTGATGGTATACCGAACTGCAGAACATGCATCGACAGGAAAAGTGCCAGCGAAAGTCATCTTTGGATAAATAATTCGGCTACCAGCTGATGTTAAATTTGGGACGCCCTCTGAGCAGCCCCAACCCATTTCAGAGTATACCAGCAACTTAAGGCAACGGCTGAATCAGATACACCAATTAGTGCGGAAACAAATAGAGTCAACCACTGATCGGATGAATAGCAGATATGACTTAATGGCAAACTAATCCGGATTCCAGCCAGATGATTTGGTGTGGCTATATAGCCCTTGGCGTCGGAAAGGCAGATCTCCGAAGCGGTCTCCAAATTGGGAAGAACCCTTTAGAATCATCAAACGAATCAACGATGTGGTATACCGGATACAGGAACACCAGAAACCCAGGGTGAAATTGAAAATTGTGCACATGGACCACCTTGCCGCATATTATCAGCAGGAAGACGCGGAGATAGCTGATGTGACACATTTTCGGGGCGAAAAAGATATAAGGCGGGGATAGTGTGATATGTTCAAAAAATATCACGCGCCACTGTAGTCGTCTTAAGAGAAAAGTCGTACACAAGTTTCAATTACCAAACACAATTACCATAAATAAATTCAATTACCATAAACACATTGCGTGCATTGAGTACAACAAATACGTGTGTGAGTGATTCAGCGCGTAAACTCGAGAACAATCCGCATCAAAGATTCTGGGTTAATTGGTAGATGTATATAAGCGACTGTAGCGAGCGGCGAAGAGAGTCTTGTGAATGAAGTGAAGAAGCGAGCGACAGTGCGCGTTTAAAGTAGTGCTGTAAAAGTGTTGTGGTATAAAATCGTAGGCGAATATTAAGTAGCAAGTAAAAGTGATTACTTTTATTAAGTGATTTTAATGTGATTAATTAATTAATTCAAAAGTGAACTGATATAAGTGAAATAGTAATTGAGTAAAAATAATTGTAAAGCATTGGTGATTTTTAGGAATAAAACTTCAAACATCTAATTTTAAATTATTCGTGTGCGTTTCATTCACTATTGCAAACATTTGCGAAGAGCAAACTATTTTGACTATATTTTCTGTTTTAATTAATTTCTGATTAATTTCGTATTTGTCTTCATCTGGTAGTGGTACAACTATGTACTTAATAACAGTGATAATAATATGAGGTATTTTTATAATAAACATTAGTTCCTTCCGATTTTTATTGTTTATTCCAACTGCTACTTCTAAATGCATTCCTTTGTTAATATCTATATCAAATTCAATAATCTCTTCTTTAGTAAGTGTGTTACGACTCATTAAACCAAATCTAAATGACATTAAGTTATCTTGAATAATATCCAACTCGCCCCGGACTATCTGAATGTTTAAAATTGTTGGAAACTAAGAAATATCTGTTTTCCATTTCTGTGTAGTGCTATTTTAACTCTGTTCTATGATTATGCGATCAATTTTAACAGTTTCAATACCTTTTTGCATTGTTTTTTCTAGTCTACCATTTATTGTTATTTGTTTGTTTATTCTGTCTATAATTTCGTGATTGTTGTGATCTACAGCTTTAAAATGTTCTTCAATGTTCTGTCTATCGTTAGAGTCCATCAGTCTAAAAATCCAATTATAGATACCTACTGGATCTAGTAATCCTCTTTTATTTCGAATATTTGTTAAGTTTTGACAAATTTCGAAATAGCCTAGTATTTTTTCGTAAAATTAATTTGCAAGCTTCTTGTTATTTATGAGTTGTAATATCTGGCATTTGGGTTGTAAATATTTGTTTGAGATTTCGAAGTTTAATTGTAATCGTAATTGGGGTTTTCTGCTAGTGTTCGTCTGTATTGCTTTGGTAATAAGGTATGTAGTTAATGCCCTAAATTGTCAATTTCTTGGTCGAGTATCCATTGTCTTTGGTTGTTTATGCCTAATGAGTTTGTTTTTCAAATTTCAGTTATTGCATCCTCTATCTGTTCCAAATTTATTTAGTGTAATCTTACACATCGTTTCTCCTTCACTATTTCTATTTGGACGCTTTATATTTCTGCATATCGTGAATTGGAATCAAGTTTATGGATAACTAAAATCGCCAATGTTAGGCAGAGTTGAAATATTAGTAGTAACATCGTCATCATCTTGCCCTTCGTCATTGTTTACGTTTATTTTACTTCCTGTAATAACAATATTTCTCTTAGGCCTTTCTATATTTACTTTTGCTTTTATGGGTTTGTGGCGGCGAGTCTCATATTGTTTTACGATCCGGATGGTTAGCGTGAACGTCGAAGAGGAGAACACACATTCATTCAGTACTCGCCTGCGAGGGAAATGCAGTCAGTACCCGCCTTCGAGGGAAATGCAGTCAGTACTCTCCTTCGAGGGAAATGCAGTCAATACTCGCCTTCGAGGGAAATGCAGTGAGTACGCGCCTTCGAGGGAAATACAGACAGTACAGTACGCGCCTTCGAGGGAAAAACATTCAGCAGTTCGCGCTGTCGAGCCAGAAGATAGTTATATAGACGTTGTACATAATAAGTAATAAAGTTTTTGTTATCTAAAACTTTGGTTTTAGTCGCGATACACTCCACTCCGTCCACCGAACACCACAAACTGGTGACACCGACGTGATTTCGTTAAAATTAGTGGTGCATAGTGGAGGAGTGTTGATAAGACACGAAGTGTTCTTGGTGAGTGAAAGATGGTGAATACGCCAATCGATCAGTGGGCGCAAATCCAGCAACAAACAATGCAGATCCGCCTGCCACCATTCATCACGGCAGAACCGCAATTATGGTTCGCCATTGCTGAGCGGAACTTCGACACCGCGGGAGTAAAAGATGAAGTGCTGCGCTACAGCTACGTCGTCGCTGCGCTCGACACACACCAAATACACGTTGGAGGTAAAGGACGTGATACTCAACCCTCCTGCCGAGAACCCATATACAACATTGAAGGAGGCTCTTGTGAAGCGCCTAGGGACATCGCAGGCGCAGCATACGCGCCAGTTACTGGAACGGGAAGAAATTGGCAACCGCAAACCGACGCAGTTCCTCCGGCATCTGCGCGACCTCGCAGGGAGATCAGTCAGTGAAGAGCTTCTTCGCACGCTGTGGCTGAGTCGATTGCCTTCCAACGTCCAAGGCATTTTAGCGACTCAAAAGGATCAGCCTCTGGACAAAGTAGCTGATCTAGCGGATGCAGTGTTGGAGTCAAGTAGCAGTCAAGTAGCGCAGATCTCCGCGGGACGCAACGAACTGTCAGGCACGGAAACCCTCATCGCGTCGCTTATGGCTAAACTGACGCTCGACCTCCGCCAAGAAATAGCATCAATCAAGCAAGACGTCAGCTCTTGGAAGGAAACAACACGATCGCGCCCGAGAGATCGTAATCGTTCGCGCTCACGACCACGCTCACGATCCCATGCAAGCGGCTATTGCTGGTACCACGATGTCTTCGGCACCAAAGCGAAAAAGTGTAAATTGCCGTGCTCGTTTTCGGGAAATGCGGGCGGCCCTCGCTAATGGCGGCAAGCGACACGACCGTAACACCACGCCGCCTCTTTATTACCGACCGGGACTCGCGCAACACGTTTTTGATTGATACAGGCGCTGATTTGTGCGTCTTTCCGCGGGGCAAAGTAAACGGACCAGTGGAGTTGTCGGAATACAAGCTATCGGCGGCGAATAACTCGGTGATAAATACCTACGGAACGACCGCTCTCACGCTCGATCTCGGTCTAAGACGATCTTTTCCGTGGAACTTTATCATCGCGGACGTGAACCACCCTATCATCGGTGTAGACTTTCTATTCCATTACGGACTACTAGTCGACATCCAGGACGGGCAGCTGTTAGACAAAGCGACAAACATCACTTCGCGCGGCCGTGTACTGAAGTGCGACAGTCCGAGTATCAAAGTCGTCTCAGGTTCGTGAGCATATCATCAGCTATTAGCTAGGTACCCGGACATCACGCGACCCGACGGTCGACCTCCGCAAGTGCGACATGATACCCGGCATTTTATTGAGACAACGCCAGGACCGCCGGCGACCGCGAAACCTCGACGACTCGCGCCCGAACGGCTTACCATCGCTAAGAAGCAATTCGAAACCATGCTGAAGCTCGGCACGGCGCGCCCCTCATCCAGCAGCTGGGCAGCACCGCTTCACATGGTAACGAAGAAAGACGGCGACTGGCGACCGTGTGGCGACTACCGTGCTCTCAATGCACGCACGATTCCGGATCGTTATCCTATTCCTCACATACACGACTTCGCGCAGTCGTTGCACGGAACCTCGGTATACTCCAAAATCGACTTGGTTCGCGCATACAACCAAGTGCCCGTCGCTGAAGGGGATATTCCGAAGACAGCTATTACAACGCCTTTCGGTCTCTTCGAATTCCCTTTCATGAGTTTCGGTCTCAAAAACGCTGCGCAAACGTTTCAGCGATTTATCGATGGCGCCCTTCGTGGTTTCAACTTCGCGTACGCATACATCGACGATGTACTTATCGCTTCAGTGAGCGAAGAAGAGCACCACGAACACCTCAAACAGTTGTTCGAGCGTTTGCAGCAATACGGCGTAGTCGTGAACCCGGCGAAATGCGAGTTCGGTAAACCGCATGTCCAATTTCTCGGCTATTTAATTTCGAGTGCCGGTATCGTGCCGTTGCCGGATAAAGTCAGCGTCATTCTCGAATACCCGAAACCGAGAACTGCGAAAGAGCTGAGGCAATTTATCGGTATGCTAAATTTCTACCGAATTTGCATGCCAAATACCGTGGCGACTCAAGCCCCACTCAACAACCTGCTGCACAACAACATCAAAGGTAAAATACCGATTGATTGGACACCGGCAGCCAGCCATGCGTTCACACAAGCGAAAAATGACCTCGCCGAAGCGACACTTTTGGCTCATCCTTGCCCCGGAGCGCAAATGGCACTCGTGTGTGACGCATCCAACTTTGCAATCGGCGCGGCTCTTCAGCAACGCAACGGAGAGACATGGGAGCCATTGTGTTTCTTTTCAAAGAAGCTAAGCCCAGCCGAACGCAACTACAGTGCTTTCGACAGAGAGCTTTTCGCCGTTTACAGCGCCGTCAAGAAGTTTAGGCACATGTTGGAAGGCCGGCGTTTTACTATTTTCACCGACCACAAACCACTTACCTTCGCATTCGGCAGAAAGATCGACAGCTCTTCTCCACGTCAATCGAGGCACCTGGATTTTATCGGGCAGTACAGCACGGACATCCAGTACGTCGCGGGTAAAGAAAACGTTGTTGCCGAAACAATAGAAACTGCCATTGACTACTCCGCGCTCGCTGCTGCGCAACTCGCCGACAAGGAGCTCAATACGCTCATCGAACATGGAACGGCCCTGAAGCTCGAGCGCGTTCCCATACCTGGAGCTGAGGTGACCATCTACTGCGGCACGTCAACCAAGGTTGCTCGACCCTACATCACAGGTGATTTCAGGAAGCAAGCTTTTGCTCTGGTTCACAATCTAGCTCACCCTGGAGCAAGGTCTACGATCAAGTTAGCAACGCAGCGTTTCATCTGGCCACGCATCAAAGCCGACTGTCGAAGGTGGACCCGAACTTGTGTAGTGTGTCAACAGTCCAAGGTTTCAAGGCACGTTAAGTCACCAACGGGCACTTTCCAGCAGCCCTCATCACGCTTCGAACACGTCCACGTAGACATAATTGTACTGCCGAGCTCTGAAGGAATGCGATACTGTCTCACGTGCGTCGACCGCTACACTCGATGGCCAGAAGCTTTCGCAATGCCGGACCAAGAAGCCGAGACCGTCGCTCGCACCTTTTACGAGGGCTGGATCTGCCGTTTTGGCACACCACTGCGAGTTACAACGGACCAAGGGAGACAGTTTGAATCGCGCCTTTTCCATTCGCTGAACAGATTGGCAGGCACGAATCATATACGCACGACAGCTTACCACCCGCAAGCAAATGGTTTAGTGGAACGGCTGCACCGACAACTGAAAGCCGATATTCGTTGCCATCGGCACGAGCAATGGACACGAGTACTACCAACGGTACTTTTAGGTATCCGAGCCGCATGGTGCGACGACTTAGCAGCAACATCAGCTGAGCTCGTTTACGGCGAAACCATCCGACTACCTGGGGAGCTGCTGGTTCCTGTAAAAAACGTGGAAGATCAAGCGGCATTCATCTAGAATCTCCAGCAACACCTCGAGCAACTACGACCAGCTACAACCAGACGACACGGACAACGGACGCCATTTATTTTCAATGACTTGAAAACAACGACGCACGTTTTCATTCGTCACGACGCCGTGAAAAATGCGATGCAGATGCCCTACGACGGACCGTACGCAGTTATTAGTCGGTCCGATAAAACCTACGTGGTGAACGTTCGAGGCAAAAGTACGATCGTATCAATAGATCGGCTGAAGCCTGCCTTTGTTTTTACCCAGGGCAACACCGACGTGGCTAGCGACATCGTCGTGCCACGGACGCATCAATCCAAACCTGACGAGCTACTCACCCAGAGCGAACAAGACGCGGAACAACATCCACAACCAAACCAACAGCAACCGCGCCGATCCGGACGACGAGTCCGATTTGTGGAACGCTACCAATCGGGAGTCAATTGAGATCACGCATACGGAACCGTGACTGCAACTCCAGCACTAGCAGGGGGGTACTGTGGCGGCGAGTCTCATATTGTTTTACGATCCGGATGGTTAGCGTGAACGTCGAAGAGGAGAACACACATTCATTCAGTACTCGCCTGCGAGGGAAATGCAGTCAGTACTCGCCTTCGAGGGAAATGCAGTCAGTACTCGCCTTCGAGGGAAATGCAGTCAATACTCGCCTTCGAGGGAAATGCAGTGAGTACGCGCCTTCGAGGGAAATACAGACAGTACAGTACGCGCCTTCGAGGGAAAAACATTCAGCAGTTCGCGCTGTCGAGCCAGAAGATAGTTATATAGACGTTGTACATAATAAGTAATAAAGTTTTTGTTATCTAAAACTTTGGTTTTAGTCGCGATACACTCCACTCCGTCCACCGAACACCACAGGTTATATTTAATTTTCTTAAATTTAGGTTCTAGTTTATTCCTATAAGTTTTTGGATTTTTAACAAAAATTTCCTCTCTAACTTCTTCATAATTTTCACGCGTTTTATTTTCACGCATCGACGCTGTTTGTTTGGCTTTTATTGTTCTTTCATACACGATTTTTTTGTCTACTCGTCCTTGTTGTATATCCAATGGCCTTTCTCCTGTTGTTGAGTGTATTTGGCGGTTATAAAATTCAATAAATTCGAACAATTTTTATGGACTTGTTTGATTAGGTATTTGGGTACAGGCACTTCTTATTTCCTCCTGTATTGTTTCATATAGTCTCTCGATGTCAGCATTTCCGGTGTATGAATGGGATTTTGTAATGTGTTTTTTTATATCCTTGATTTGATGAACAGCAAAATCTCCGTCTCCAACTATTAATTCAGGTCGTCCCGTAATTGCTAATATCTTTAATAGGCCTTCTCGTTTATCCAACATATTTTTAGAATTTAATATAACTCCTATTGCATATTTTGGAAACTTATCGATTGATGTTAAAATAGTTAATCATTTAACAAATAGTAAGTCCATATGTAATATTTTCCCTACGTCGTTTGGTGTCTCAGATTGTTCTGAGATTGGTTTTATCGGATTTCGATCTACCTTTGCGATATTACATATAACGCAAATGTTAATATATCTGTTTATGTATTCTCGCAATTTTGGATAGTATATTTGTCGTTTCAATCCTTCGTAATTTTCTGTTATTGCTGCCTGTCCAGTTTCTTGCACGTGATAATGCTTGATAATTTTTAAAAGTTCTTCCTCTGTTTTAATTTCAGTAATAAATTTTGTTACTTTTACAAATTTTGTTTGAAGTCGATCGAATTCTTTAATCAAGACTTGTTGCAGAATATTGTAATCTCTATCACTTAATTCACTGTATATTGCAATTAATCCAGGTTTCAAATATTCCTTAATCTTTGCTTTCTCATCATTGAACAGCTGTTGGTCGATTATGATTCTCCTTCTGTTAGGTATTTATAAATTTTGCTCATTGCTTTCTTCTTATACTAATGGTATTTTTTGCTTAAATCGATTCACTATATCGTCTCTAATTGGAAAATGGTCGTTAAAGTTTTCAGCTTGAGAATGTATTGTCTTTAAATTTTTTTCTTCATTATTTCTTACTTTGGTTATTTCTGGATAAAACTGTAATTGGTAATCTGCATTAGATGACTGCTTGCTGCTTGCTGAACTTCCTTGAACCTGGTCGGGTATTGTCTTTACTGATAAGATTTCTATTTGCTTGTTATTTGGTTTATCGTTTGTGGTTAATGCGTATATTTCATTGACTTCTTTTAGTCTGGATTAAAAAATCTGCTGCAATATTCTCCTTTCCTTTTATGTAATCAAGATTAATATTATATTCTCCTAATTTGAGTATCCAGCGCTGCAATCGGGGTGTAATATCTTTACCCCTAAATTTCTGGTATAACCACTTAATTGGTTGGTGGTCCGTTTGAAGATCGAATTCTCTCCCGTAAAGGTATGGTCTCAGGTAATTAACGGCCCAAACAATGGCTAACATTTCCTTCTCGATAGTTGAATAACGTTTCTCATGATCGTTCAAGGATCTGCTTATATAGCATACAGGACGTCCATTCTGCCTAAGCACTGCTCCAAGCGCGTGATTACTAGCATCTGTTGTTACTTTAAATTTCTGTGAAAAGTCCAAGTACTGATGCGGATGTAATAAAAATTTTGAGTTTTTCGAAAGCTCCAATGTATTCGTTATCATTTACGATTTTGGGGGTATTTTTCTTGAGGTATTTTATTAAGCACTGAGCTATTTTTGTCCATTATAAATTTTCTGTAGTACCCTGTTAATCCGAGAAATGATCTAATTTCCTTTGTTGTTCGTGGAATTCCTACTTTTAAAATTTTTTCAATTTTGTCAATATTCGGTTTTAGCCCATTTGTATGACCCAGAAATTTAGTTTCTTTCTTTAAAAATTCACACTAATCGTTTGCAGCTTTTAATCGATTAAATACTTTCTGAACATTTTGTACATGTTCAGTTTGTGATGTTCCAAATACAATTATGTCGTCCAAATATATTAAACAAATTTTGTTAATAAGGTCATTCACAATACTGTTCATGAGGCGCTGAAAAGTAGCTCGTGCGTTTTTTTGCTCGAATAGCATTCGAGTATATTCGTAATGCTAATAGAAAACGCCTTCTTTTCTGTATCATTTTCCTTCATCTGAAGTTGGTGAAAACCTTTTGTATTGGATATTTGTCGCTTTTTGTGACAGCATTTAGTTTGCGATAATCGATTGCTAGTCGCTACTTCATTTTTCCCGAATTGTCTGGTTTTTTAGCAACTACTGCAATCGATGAATTATATGGTGACGAGCTTTCCCGGATTATACCTTGTTCGAGCATCTCTTGGATTTGTCTTTTGATTTCGATATCGTGTACCTGTGGATTACGATACATTTTTGAGTATATTGGGTCATCAGTTGTTGTCAGAATCTAATGTTTAATGTTGTTCGTTGCTGACAAATAATCTCCTTCTATGTAAAACAGATCTTTATTCTTTTTAATCAGCTTCCTTAACTCCGTTTTTTCTTCTGGGTTAAAATGGTCTATATCGATGTTAACTTTTTTGATGGGTTCCAAAGAGTGTATTTCTTCATATTGAATTTCATGTTTGTCTTCTATTTTACTGTCAAAAGGGATCATATTTGTTCCAAAGGTAACCATTTTGCTGCCAAAATCTTTTTTTGCTTTAGTTGGTCCTAGAACGTTCGCTCCCAGTACGGCTTGAAATCGACGATTCTTCAAATCTGCCAACCTCCATTTGGTATAATTTCTGATTCCTATTTCGGGTGGTGTTTCGGTGACTGTCTCATAATTTATTTTTTGTAAATGTTGTTGTTCTAATGCGTACATTATCAACTTTTGTTTTGGGGTTGTTTCCTATCTTGCCTTGGTCCAATATAGAGGTTGAAGAACCTGAATCCACCAAAGCTTTTATTGGTTTATCATCAATATAGTGATTATTGGTAGGTTTGTGTCTCCGAGGCCTGTATGAGAAAGTTTTCTTCTACTTCAATGGGATTAATATCCATTTGTTCTACTTGATTTCCCCTATTATTTCCTGCTTGATTTCTGTTGAACTGATTAGACTACCTGAACCTGTTAGAATTATTATTAAATTTTTTTTGATAATTATTGAGGTTGTAATTTGGTCGATAATTGTTAAAATTATGTTGATAATGTGGGCGGTGGAAATTATTGTTATGATTTTGTATGTGATATCTTGAATTATGAAACTGAAAATTTCTATTTTGCGGACTGTCGTTGGAGAAACCCTTTTTAATATTCTTTTCTGGGTTTCTAATAATATTTTCACTGTCTTTATAACCGGCTTGTAGTAATTCATGATAAGCTTCTTGTAAAGTTGTAACATTCTTTGTTCGTAGATACATACTATCAGTCCGATTAATTTTACTTAGAAATTTCTCCAAAATGCTTACTTCATTCATCTTGGGTGATAATTCAAATTGATTCTCATTGTCTAGTGCATATTTTAAATTTAACTTTTCTAGTATATCACTTAAAAAACTAAAAGTTTTGTGCACATTTCGGTTCTGAAATCGATCGGCACCTTCCTTTAGTTTGAGATAAGTTTCTTGCTCTCCTAATGTTCGGATCAAGACCTGCTTCACATTTTCCCATGTTTTATTTTATAACCTTCTGGCTGCCACTGCTGCTTTCCCTTGAAGCTTTGAAAACATATATATCCGATATGTTGTTATTATAGTTGGCTCATCCGTCATCTCCCACAAAAAGGAGGCATAGCTCTTGCTTATCGTAGAAGCTCCGAAAATGGGATAGCCATGATTTTATAAGTGTCGATAAATGTCTTTATATATTCTTATAAATATATTGTATATAATAATTTAATGATTTACCAACTGCACTGGAACCACTTTTATCTTTTACAGGGGTGAGTTCTCCCAAATAGGAGATTTTTAATAATTTTATAATTTCGGGTTTTAGCCTTGTCAGTACGACAAGTGTACAGCAAGGGAGCGAATTATCTTATAATTCTGCTCAGACAATGCAACTCATTTCTTAAGGTTAGCTTGATGAAAATTAAACTTGATGGTTATAGCATCTTTATTTTATTATTTCACTTTCACTTCAAGTTGCTTTGTTCCACTGTTCTTTTTTTCACCTTTGGTTCGATAAATTTAAAAAAGGTATGTGGATACACCTCCCTTTTTTAGACGACGACTGCGCCACTTAAGTTTTCGTTCTTTATACTGACCAAAAAAAATTATTATAACAGAGCTTTCCGCGCTCTGAATTAATACACCAGAGAGATTTCCATAAAATAACTTGGTTTTATTATTATAACTTAGAATTACACCGAATAATTAAGTTTTAGGTTTCTTAATTATTACTACTCTACTTTCCAGTTTCTGAATCTTTCTTCCTGAAGTTTTCATGCTGACCGAGCACTATAAATCTTGGGATCCAATATCATTTAAACAACATACAGATTTTCTTCCTGATTAATTTATCTTGAGATTTAATATTAGCTAATGTAAACAACGTTAGCTTTTGGTGAAAAAGGCATGCTCTTTCCAGAAAGAGTAATGAGATAAATGATCCAATCAGTAAACAATTGAAATTACGGGTCGCATTTCGTACCGACAGTTCTTCTTATAAAGAAGGGTATCATGAACCGCTTGGCGACGCTGCGGAAAGGGAGATCTCTCTGACAGCGATTCTTTCCCATTCAACCTTACAGAAAGAGGGATTTCCCTTGACCTGAGTGCGCCGCTAGGCAATGATAAAAGAGGCCTAGTACGAAGTAATGTGACAAACAGTTCCAGGCTAGGTTCTCGGTGTGGGAGATTTTTACTCGGTAGTCCGGTTGCGACTCGGAGTCTGATATTGTTGTTGCTATTGTTAGTGTTATTGTTATTGTTATTACGTGGCCACTCAATAATCAATAACTACAAGTGAAAAAATCAACGAGGCAAGCATGTTCGCCCGGAGGCCAAGACTACTGCGATCTCCGCCTCAAAGAGTAGCCAAGCCTACCCAAAGCAGTGAGAAAACATCGAGGAAGCAAACCTCCATCGACCAATTTGCATCAGCGAAAAAGGTACTTGTCCACAACATTCCTCCTTCACAAGGCGATGGAGCGAACGACACAAGAAGCGTAGCGGAGGCTTTGCGCACTGGAGCCATCGATCCAAAGTGCCATTCTCCTGGGGTCGTCGAAAGTCATTAGCCGAACAACGTGGAAAGCGAAAACAATGATGCTCAACAGCAACAAGACCCTCTTGCTGACAGTATACCGAGAATCTCACCTGAGGACGACCAGATCAAGAAAATAGCCGCTGACAGAAGTGAGGAAGAGCAGCTAACAAGAAACATAAGCGCAATATTAAACGTGATGAGAAATGAAACGAATGTTCAAAAAAATGTCAACAAGGTCATCAAAAATGGGATCGACGAATTGGAGGACCTCGTTGATAGGATCCATCACTATCGTCACAGGTGGCTACGGGCAGAGTGAATTGAAAGAGCTTAAGAAAGTTTCCGAAAATAAAACTCCCTTCACCGAAAATGCTACTCCTTTCGTAAAATGCAAAAGGGCGGCATGTAGCCCACTAAAACCTGACCGTAGGAAAAGGGCAAAGGGGCCGATACCAGTCGAGACAGGAGACATCAGTCAAGGGGAGAAGAGAAATGATGACTTTCAATTGGTGCGCTCTAAATCGCAACAGATGGCTGCGAAGAAGATACAGCGCTTCTGGATCAAGCCTGCAGACGGGAGAACTTACGCCGATGTTCTCAAGGAGATCAGGCAAAATGTGGAAACCGAAAAAAACGGTGTCTATATACGAACGGTAAGAGCGACCAAAACAAGCGGTCTCCTCGTAGACCTCGGGGCGGAATCACCGACAACGGCCTGTGTTAGAGCACTTTCAAGGACCTTCTTGGCTCTAAAGCTGTTATTTCGACATTACAGCCAATGGCCTCTTTGGAAATAAGAGATCTTGGCTGCATTGCGGATGCCAAAGAAGTAGAAGATTCAAGTAGGCACATGCTTCCTACGGCAGAGAGCTTTAGAGTAACGCAGACGCCTACCAATCAAAGAGGGCAAAGGGTCGCGATAATAGACATCCCAGAGAAAGACGCTGTGCAACTCCTGACCAAGGAGAAAATTAAAATCGGCTGGGTTGTGTGCAGGATACGTCGGAGTCCTAACTCGATGCTACAAGTGCCTTAGCTTCAGACAAATCTCCTTGAACTGCAAGGGACCAGATCGAGGCAAACTATGCTACAAGTGTGGCCTTCCCGGCCATAAGGTGACAGCCTGCCCAAATGAACCCAGTTGCATCTTGTGCAAAGATAAGGGACGGAAGTTTGACGATCTGGTTCATATTCCAAGAAGTTGTAGGTGCCAGGAGTGAAAAGAGGCAATTACCAAGAGAAGAGCAAAGACATGATCCAAGTCCCGCAGATCAACCTACACCATAGCTCAACCACACAAGATTTACTCGACCAAGTTGCGAGAGATATCTGTCTCCTCAGCAATATGGCTACGGGGCTGGCCGATCCACGATCGGTGCAATAACAGAGACAGTAAATGTGGTCCAGCGGACTGAAGCCCACAATCACCACTCAAAGCGAATAGTACTGCCCATAATACTCGAGGTCGTCGTCCTGACCAAGAAGCGGATCCCTCGTGTTATTTCCGTTCGGGTGGGAGAAATTATCATTGAGTCGAAATAATCAATTAGATTCCTTGGCTTGATGATTGACTCGAAGATGAGTTTCTTCGAGCAGGTTCGAGCGTCAGCGGATAAGGCTTCTGTACGAGTATTGGCTCTCAGTCGTCCTATGGCCAACACGCGGGGACCAACCTTGAGCAAAAGACTTCTACTATGGAGTCAGTGCTCTTGTATGGCGCCGAAGTCTGGGCTGATGCTCTTAGTAAAGAGTCGCAGCGAGGGCGTCTGGCGCAGGTGCAGAGGCAAGGAGCTGTGTGGATAGCGGCTGCATATCGTACTGTCTCTGAACCTGCAGTGCTGGTAATCTCGAGGGTGGCCCCTATTAAGTTACTTGCAGACGAACGGAAACGTGTATACTAACGTAGGGGGGAGTCGGCGAGAGGAACGGAGAAGGACCTTAACCTTGTGGTAGCAAATATGGGAAAACGAAACGCAAGGCAGGTGGACCGCACTGCTGATTAGTGACTTTGGGCCGTGGTTCTACAGAATGTATGGTGAGACTGACTTTTACCTAACGCAACTACTCAGTGGGCACGAGTATTTTCAGTCTTACCTGTATAAGATGAGAAAGTCACCATCCCCAACTTGCGTGTTCTGCCTGGGGATGATGGACGACGCCTGCCACACGTTCTTTACGTGTGCCAGATGGACAAGACTTTGTTCGCATCTTTCGGAGAAAAAATGCGTGAGTTATGGATAATTCCTATCCTTAACATATATTGCATCCATAGCATAAGATTCAGAAAAGAACAAAATGCAATAAAACAATGAAATAACCTCTTCCAAAACTTTCTTACGATGGCTATATAATGTTTTCCCAAAACACAAATCATCTTTTAAAAATATTTGAAATACTTTGCAAGTATATGATAATATAAGATTCAGAAAGGGATGAAATGCTATGAAGCAATAAAATATCCTTTATAAGTTTTATTTGGGATTTCTTTATGGCGGTAATCCAATAAGGGTCCTGAAATGTGTGAGAAAGTGTATAATTAGAGAATAGTATATAAGAACATTGCATTTAGACTTAAGACATTCAGCTGTAAGTTAACATTAAGAACGTAATGATGTAACTGAAATAAATGACCTTTTTTTGAAAAGAACTTTTATTCTTTTTTCTTCTTTCGGTTACTTGAAAAGTAAACTTAATCGGCGCAGTCGGTCTCGCGAATCTTATTCCCATAACGGCCTGTGAGTTGGCACCTGACGAGAAGCGGCAGGGACGCGTGTTCGAAACCAGCTTGAGCTCTTTCCACCTTTCTTTGGGAATCAGTTCATGTTTCTCGAGAAGCTGTCACTATTACAGTGAAAAATATAACGTCGGAACAAAAAAAAAATGGTACATAAAATGAAGAGGACTAAAGGTCTTAAAGAATCTTTTAAAACTTTCCTTGTTTTATACAAGGATACGGACCCAACTACGATTTTAATAGTGTGCAATTGAAAAAAAAATATATATAAAATATTGTTCGGAAGAGGACTAAAGGTCTTAATGAATCTTTTAAAACCTTCCTCGTTTTTATACAAGGATACGGACCCAACATCGATTTTTATAGTGTGCAATTGACAAGTTCGATTGAAGACTTGTAAATTCAGTTGGTTCTGGCAAAGGAACCAAAATCTTGCATTTTTATCAACAACCGGACAGGCATCTAGTCCCAGCATCGTATTGGGGAACCAAGGAATAATCTAAAAGTAAGTCAAAATTAGAAAAGATTAATTGAAATGGCGTCTTCGGACCAACGAAACAACGAATTTACAGCTGCTCATGATGAAATTGGGAGTTTATCTGGAAATCTTGGGAAATCCAAATCCAAAATAGAATAAGATGATTAAGTCTAAGTTTTAGTGAGATATTATGCAATATACAGAGAATAGAAGAATTCTCACATTCTAAGTTTGGAATATCCGTGCAAGCATTTTGCTCAGTAATAGATGAATTTCTGCAATTCTGCTCTGAAAACCAGAAAGAATTTTTAGAGCCAATAATATTCGGGAAAATTAGGGGAAAACTACAACAAATTGTAAAACAGTTTCCAGATTCTCGTTGGGAAACTATTAAATTCAAATTGCTCCAAAAATATGGGATTAGAGAATCATTTAATTGCCTTGTTGCCCAAATGCAAAATATACAATTTAATCATAATACAACAATAGTTTATAACCAAATCAGTCATGTATTAAATAAATTAAACCAAAGGTTGAAGCAAGAGCTTACTCCTATTCCATATTTCAACATTTAATAATGAATCACTTGCTATATCTAAATTTAAAGCCTGCATTCCTGAATATAAGGCTTTGCTAATAACGCAATACAAATGTTCAACTTTAGACGAAGCATATCAACTTCTAAGAGAAATGGAACAAAAACGTGAGGTTCACCTTCCTCTAAATTTCAGAAGTCTCCAACAAACCACTCATATTTAGGGAATTACAATAGGAACTATAAAACTCAGAACATGCAATTTTTCCTACACAAAATAAGTTCGGTCAAATGACTTCAGCAAATATGCACAGAGATAACTTAGCACCACCACATAATACTAATCTGATTAATCAAAGAAATACAAATAACTTTATTCCTCAAATAAATAACCCTATTCACAATTGGTCAACGCACCGGAAAACCCATGTAGTGCTGACACTTCGATGAGAACTGTTAACTCTAAATCTGAAGATGTGTCAATGAGAACAGTACAATCAAACCAAACGTAGAAAAGATCCTTGCAACCAAATTCATTCAAGACTCACAACTTTGCCCATACACATGAAGTCGAAAATTTCCAAATACCAGCCTCGGAAATATAGGGATTACCAAATGGGAGCTACCAATCATTCCAATAACAATAAGAAACAAAACTTTAAGATGCTTGATAGATACTGGCTGCAACACATCCCTAATTAATAATATCTTTGACATGGAATTTACTCATAAGTTAAAAAATCCATTAGTTTTAAAAAGTCTCCATTCTAAAGAGATAATCAATTTCGGTATCTGGACAGACTTCCCCCAACAATTTAAATTGAATGGATCGAAGATAGAATGGAAAATTACTAAATTCTTCAACAAAAATTTCGATGCAATGTTAGGACAAAATGTTTTGAGTCCTAATAAATCAATCGTAAATAATAAAGAAGGATACATCGAAATAAATAATAATAAGGTGCCATTTATAACAAATACCAACACCAGTTAAAGATCTGAATATCATTATGGATCATTTGAGTATCACAGAAAAGAGGGAACTGTCAAAGTTAATTAAGAAGCACTCTAATTTATTTTACAAGGACGGTGACATATTGAGTTTCACAACTATAACCCAACATGAAATAAAGACTATTAGCGATAAGCCTATATTCACAAAAATCTATAGATTACCGCAGGTCCACCAAAAAAAAGTGGAGACACAAATTCAAGAAATGTTGGACAACAATATAATTGTAACCAGCAATTCACCATACAATGCACCTCTTTGCATTGTCCCGAAAAAAACCGACAACTTAGGTAAAACTAAATGGAGTATTGTAACTGATTACAGGAAACTCAATGAGATTACTATAAGTGATAAGTTTGCGATTCCAAACATTGAAGACCTTTTTGATAAACTTGGAAAAGCAGCATATTTCACTACTATTGATCTCGAAAAAGGATTTCACCAGATAATGGTCCATCCTAGAGATAGAGCAAAAACAGCATTCAGTACACATAATGAACATTGTGATTATCATAGAATGCCATTTGGTTTAAGAAATGCTCCAGCCACCTTCCAAAGGATGACAAATTGCGTTTTAAAAGAATATATTAATAAAATATGTGTCGTTTATTTAAATGAATGGAGCGCGTAAAGCCATGGACAGAGCGAACAAGAAAACATTTCTTTTTCCTGTTTTCTGGATCCAATTTTTGTGTAATCAACCAGCCACCACAGAAGCCAGTTCGTATTGATGAAAATGTCGCGAAAAACAGTTCAAAAAGAAGCTTGAAATATTATGAATTATTTGACGATTGACTTCAGGTCCACTCCTTAAACTCCTTCCGATTCGACATTCCGTAATAGTTATGCCGACATTACGTACGATAACGTTTCATATATATATAAGTTGTAAAAAATATAAGTTAGGGACTGAATAGAATATATTTCAGTCCCTTCAACTTATATTTTTAACCGTTCAAAGTAATGTCAATATTAGAATTAAAAATAATATTGTTCCCGAATTGGCAGAGTGAGCTGCAAAATATTTAGTAAATAATTCAACACTGAATGAAGTTGTAAAATTTCTAGGGAACTGCATTTAAGACGTTCCAAGGGACTCACGTAGTTTAAATAGCACTCCCATTAATGTTACATCTCTTGATGCAGACGCAGAAAACTTAAACATAAAAATGACTGAAATCAGCAACAACTTCATCATATTATATTACGTTTAAATTAAACAACATAAATATCCTCTCAGACTCAAATCCTACAACCGACTTTAAATGCGACTTTACTTTAAAAACGAAACCGCCTTTAAATTTCCTAAATATGATTAAAATTTATGTTCCTTAGACGGAAAGATAAATAAAACTCTTGTTTCATTTAATTACACCAACTTTATTAATTTATATTTATTATATTCCCGGTATACAATTTATATTGTATACGTGAACCGGTATTCAAAAAGGCACCCCAATGCAGTCTCACATTGGGTGATAGGCAACAGAGGCTTGTCCGTACCTTTTGACGCGAAGATAAACTCTACCTCTTTACAACAATTTCACTACTATTTATATCACTCATCGCCTACTTGGTTTAATTTAATTCAATTCAAAATATCAATGTTTACTTTGTTTACTTTATTTCAATTCAGAATATTAATGCCTACTTTGTTTACTTTAATTCAATTCAAAATATTAATGCCTACTTTGTTTACAAACTTTCATTCAAAATAATCATGTCTACTTTGTTTGTGTTAATTCAAGGTGTGTGATCTGTATATTGTGGGATCGATTTGGTTAAGTGTAACACCCCCACCGTTAGATTGAAGCTCCGACGAAATGAAAACTTTACGGCGTTTACGGTCCATGTACACGTACATCATAATCAATGATAATATTACTATAATAATAATTATAATATCAGAACTCAGGCTTATTATGTTGTTTGTTTTTGTCTGTAATACAATTGAGTCGATATTATTTTCGTTATTTACTTGTGTCAGGTATAATTCTTCGATTTGAATAACAGGCTTAGTTTTATTCTCTTTAATGGATTAAATCAATTTAGGTAGAACTACTTTATCGTATATTTCCAAGTAAACGTTCGAATAGGTTTTATTTAATGTTTTAATTTACCAATTCTCAAATTCAATCATAAATGTTCCATGGATTGTTACGATATTATTATTACAATTATGTTCTGTTTCTTCATAAAAGTTTTTACAGATTAAAATGCCTGGTACAATTTGTTTAATTTATTATTAATTGAATATTTTCGTATTACATCGAGATTCCCTGCGTTCTATAATGCTTCTGATACGTTTATCTTTAGTTTCCTCTTAATTATTTTTAAATTGTTTTTTACATTTATATTACAAATTTGATTGTAGGGCTTATTATTATTGTATTGGTATCAATTACCTACTTTTGATGGTTGGGATCGGTTCGAGATGACTTTCGAAAGGGTTTCCTTTGAAAATTTTGGTATTGGTAAAATGATTTTGATAATTTTAATCGACGAAACAACCGTTTTTATAGGTAAGTATTTGTCGAAGTCTCTAAGTGCTCTTGTTCTGTCTTGGTAAGGATGTTTTTACCGTCGTGCAGAAGGTTATCATAAGGAGTAGAGTCGTTTCTGAAAGAGATCTGAGAATATATATTTTATGTATTTTGGAAATGGGCTGGCGGACGAGAAGTTGAAGGGTGATTTTTACTTTTCTTCTTTCTTGTAGCTTTAATTGTTGGATGATTGAAATTTTGGTTTTTCTTCTTAATTTTAATGTGAGTTCGGAAGTATTTGTTTGATTTTCAAGGTCCATTATATGCTTTTCATCTAACTTTCTTGTGTTGATTGTTCTTAATTTGGAGTGATTTTTCCCTCCTCTAGTTTCTTTAATAAAATTAAGTCCAGCATTAATTTCATTATAAGATCTGGTTTGGTTCAATGTGTTGATAACTTTCTGTTGTTTTTTTTTGGAGGATCATATCGTGTATGGAATTGTATTCGTCTTGATGTATTTTCCCATTAATGAAGTCTATTGGCCTTTTATTTGTGGTAGAGTAAATAGTGTTGTTGTAGAATGATATAATTTTAAGTATTTTCTCTTCAACAGTACCCTGGTTATTAAGGTAATCATGCTTGAATAATCTTATGTGTTCATTTATTGTATTATGCAGTCTTTCTATGGCTGCATTAGAGGTATGGTTACTGCTAGAAGTATAGTCAATTTCCACTTTTTCGTTCGTAAAGGAATCTCTCAAGGGAATGGCTTTGAATCCCAGTTCATTATCAACTATTAACTTTTTGAGGGTACCAAATTGGCTGAAATAATACGCTAATCCTCTTTTTAACTCGTTCCAAGTTCCTGCGGGGATCTTTATTGCGCAAGCATCTTTCGAAAACTTATCTATTATCGTTAAAAATAATTGTTTTTCGAGTGTGTAGAATACATCTACATGGATAATTTCACCAGGTTTTTGTGGGGTCTCGGTAAGTTGAATTAACGGTTTAGGTGGATTTCGAACGTATTTTTCACAGTTTCAAATTTAACAATTGTTTATGAAACTTGTGACTCTGTCAAAAAGTTTTGGGCAATAGTATTTTGTTTTAAGTTCTCTTGAAACTTCTTCCATGCCACGATGGTTATTTCGCAAATGTTCTTGTTCGATAATTTTTGCTAATTTTTCTTCGTCTCTTATATCTTCTAATAGGGCATTACATCTGCTAATTCTAAGTTTACCGTTGGTTATGAAATTATTACTGAAAGCTGAATGTATGATTCGAAAGGATTTTTCATTTTCTACAAAAATTGCATTTAAACCGTTTGGGTTAAAGTGGTTTTTCAACAGAATAAAAGTGTCGGGTTCACATAATTGCTTTGCATGGATTATAGTTCTATTCTTGTCAGAAATCTGTTCCTTTTTATTCGGAGAGAGCCTGAATTTGATGTTTTTATAATTATTTGATTCTTGAAAACGTTGCGACTTGCGTTTTCTGCTAAATTTATTTCGGAGATAGGAATTCTAGGAAGAGTATCGTCATTTATGTTTTTTGCACCTTCCTTGTACTTAATTGTAAAGTCAAATTCGGCTAGTCTAAGTCTCCATCTAACTAATTTGGAATTGGGTTATTTCATAGCAAAAAGCCATGTTAGTGGTCTATGATCTGTTTCGATTATGAATTTTCTTCCAAAAAGATAGCGTCGGAAGTACTTAGTTGCCCAGATTATGGCTAAAATTTCCTTCTCTATGGTGCTATAGTTGATTTCATGTTCGTTTAGCGAGCAGCTTGCGTAGCTAATTAGTCGTCCTTCTTGGGAAAGTACGGCACCAAGAGCGTATTTGCTTGCATCGGTTGTCAAAACGAAAGTTTTATCGAAATCTGGATAGGCTAAGATGGGTTCATTAGTAAGAAGGGCTTTTATGATTTCAAAAGCTCGAATGTATTCTGGGTCTGAACAGTTTAATTTTGCATCCTTTTTCAGATATTTAGTCATTGGTTTGATGATTTGGGAGCAATCCTTAATAAATTTCCTATAATAACCAGCCAGACCGAGAAATTGTTTTATTTGTTTCGGGGTCTTTGGTGTGGGAAATTTTCGTACACATTCCACTTTTTGTGGATTGGGTTTCAATCTCTCTCTTGTAACGATGTGTCCCAAAAAAGCGGTTTCATGTTTAAAGAATTCGGATTTATCAAACTGAACTTTCAAGTTGGTTTATCGGATTCTGTTAAAAATCTTGTTTAGTGAATCTACGTGTTCTTGCAATGAAGTTGAGAATATAATGACGTCATCTAAATAGACTAGGCATATCTTGTTTATATAATCTGAAAGAATATTATTCATAAGACGTTGAAAGGTTGCAGGGGCTGTTTTCAGCCCGAATGGCATTTGTAGGAATTCGTAATGTCCACCTTCGACGTTAAAGACGGTTTTATGGATATCTTTATCCATTATTTTTATTTGATAAAAACTCTTCGCTAAATCTAGCGTGGAAAAGTATTGGTTTCTTCCAAGTTTTTCCAGGATTTCATCAATATTGGGAATATGGTACTTGTCGTCGACTGTTACTTCATTAAGTTTACGATAATCAATAACAAGTCTCCATTTTTGTTTTCCACTTGCGTCTCGAAATATCGAGGGTTATTTGGATTTTCATATGGATTTAAGTTATGGGGATTATATGCGTCGTTCCATTGGTTGCTATTCCTTTGTCTGTTTTGTTGGTTATTATGGTTACCGCTATAATTGATGTTAGACCCATTATAATAATTATTTTTAAATCCATTATTGTAATGATTGTTGTGGAACGTATTTTTATTACTATTATCATGATAATTGTTACTATTAGGTCTACTGTGGTTATTATTATTATGATTACTATTTCTAAATCTATGATTATCGTTATTATTTATCCTAGAATTACTATTATTATGTGTTCTATTATTAAAGTTATTATTGTGAGTTTGATTGACGGGTCTGTGTGTCCTGTTTCTGTTGTTTTGTCTGTTAGGTTGATGAATTTGCCCATTAGATCCATAATAGGCGTAGCTCGCTATAAATAAAATATCCATAGCTTTTTCAAGACTTTCAGGATTTCGACAGATAGTCTTCATGTCTAGTCTTCATGGGTTCAGGGATTTTATTTTTAAAGATGTTAAGGGCCGTTCTCATGTTATTACGGGCGCACTCGTTTGTGGTGTTACCCGCACCTAAAAAAACTAAAATTTTGTTGTTGAGTCTCCTCAACTTACTTTTGATTTCGTTATAGAAATCTAGCGTATATGTTTTAAAAATTGTGCTACGTAGATTGTCGTAAAGTTCGTCTACGCTGAGGTGATCGCCAAAATTATTTTGGAGGACTTGCTTGATATCCTCCCAAAGTGTGACATGACAATTTATTTCGAGAGTTTCTTTTGCTCTAGCTTTCAGCTTACTTTTGATAATATCGCCGAATAGAAGTTGTGATGCTTCGTTAAAAGCTTGAAGCATTGGATTAACCCTTTCAACCAAGTTGATGAAGGTCTGTAAATTTTCGGATTTGCCATCGAATTCGGGCAAGCTATTCAAGTATTTCAGGGGGTTTATTTGAATGGCGTTGGTTGTTCCGGCGAGCGTCGTTTTGATAATTATTTTAATTCTCGATCCAAACCACCCTTATAACAAAGGTCGTACACAAATACTCATAAATTTACAAAATTTTTGAAATATTATCTATTATAAATAAATGATATCTACCAATATATAAAAGTTATTAAGACCCAGAAAAGTCAAACAGTATGAAAGCAAATTAGTAAAAAGCAAATCAATATTCTGTATTCAAAATGTAAAATTTGAAAAATCTAATTTAAAATTATGATAATTGATATTCGTTTTTTTCTGCTTCCTCTTGCAGGAACAACTTCTCCTTTTCTTTCTTGGAATCTTGCAGTCCTTCTTTGTTGTTTTTTTATAATTGAGAGTTTTATTTTGTTTTTTGTTCATATATAATCATCAGTACACAATGTATTTTGTTTTTATTATGTTTTATGTAGGAATATTTAGCAAGGATCATATTTTGTTAAGTTCAACGCTTATAAAAATATTTTTTTAACAATTTCAATTATATTGAAATATCTTTCGTAAAATTTTCTTACAGATTTAAAAAACTGAAACAAGTCTGTTTGTTTGCTCTACATATTATAAATCGTTCGTTATCGTATTTCTTCATCGGATATCGATGAAAATTTTAAGTAACTTAAAAAAGAAATTATTAAATAAAATACTAAGTTTCCGTCTTCTCCAATAAAGAATCAGGTTCTCGGTTCGTGCATATCCTCCTCAAAAACAAGCTTCTAGATAGTGTATTTATTAATTACTCATTCCATATTTTCCATTATCGGTCACCAATGTCAATCGAAAACCCACCACATAGCATATGTGAATTTAATGTTAATCGGATGAAATTTTGGTCATACTTTCATTGTGAAAAAATATAAAAAATTCTTTTTGCCACTTACAAGATCTTCCGTTTCTCTCCTCTTCCTTTTTTTATTTTTTCTTGTGTTACCTTAAATATTGTTGTCAGATATATTTTCGCTGCCCTACATTGCTACCTTTTATTGTTTCTCAGTTTTGTTAAGCTACTACTTCCATCTCATCTCAACGTGTTTTTGTTTTTATAGCATACTGCCGGGTTTCGATTTGTAGGTCGTACTTTCTATTGTTATTTCTTCCCTTTTTTTCTTTTTTTTTTCTTTTTCACTATTTGTATATTTCTTTTATTCACTTTTTGTTCTTTTAAAGGACACTGCTGTTTTCGGGATTTTGGTGGTCCGTCTAGAGGCTGTTTCTTCTTAGAAACAACTTCACTCATCGCCTACTTGGTTTTATATAATACAATTCAAAATATCAATGTCTACTTTGTTTACTGTAATTCAATTCAAAATATTAATGCCTACTTTGTTTACAAACTTTAATTCAAAATAATTATGTCTACTTTGTTCGTGTTAGTTCAAGGTGTGTGATTTGTATGTTGTGGGATCGATTTGGGTAAGTGTAACAATTAAACTCATTTTAAAGAATCAATGCTAAATTTGT
Organism: Stratiomys singularior; assembly: GCA_954870665.1. Classification (NCBI taxonomy): domain Eukaryota; kingdom Metazoa; phylum Arthropoda; class Insecta; order Diptera; family Stratiomyidae; genus Stratiomys; species Stratiomys singularior. The sequence continues at coordinate 76,684,612 of OX940878.1, read as the reverse complement.
TTTCCCAAATTAACTTACGATTGATTTTAAAGTTGTTACAAACCAAGTTAAAAAACTGAGAAACTGATTTGAAACTGATTTGGCAAAATTCATTTCATAGGTTTCGGGCCATCTTCAAATCAGTTTTCTAAATTTATCTAAAATTTTTTTTATTTAATGGGGTTTTCAGCCAATATTAACTTTTAGGAAATAACCTGGAAAACTTTTATTTCAGAACATACAGCAAACAAAACGATTGCCGACGATGTGAATTTGTATCGAATAATTCAACAGCAATCTGAAGTACAGCGGCACATCGAACACAAATCGCCACGTCGGATTATAAACACATTTATAATGTTCAGCCGCAGTTCACTAATAAATCGCCCTGGCGAACCGTTGGCGATACGGTATGGCGATTCTTTTGCGAGACGATTCGTTGGCAATACGCCATGGCGAACCGTTCCCGATACGCCATGGTGAATCGTTTGCGATACACCGTGGCGATTCGTCTGCGAAGTGACATATTGTTCGCAGACGATTCGAATCGGACACGGTGATACAAATTCGTATCGATGGCGATTCGTTTTGTCTGCTATGATTGTTAAATTCTCTTTGCAACAACAAACAAAAAAACTTTATAACGTTCCCAGCCAACATTTTGTCGGAATTACGCTTAGGCGAACTAAAATCGGATTGCCTATTCTTCGCCAGAACGAACAAAAGTCGGAAAATAGCATATGCGGAATGTAAAGCTATGGAAAAATCGTCTTCTCTTCGCCAGAGTGAACAAAAGTCGGAAAATAATATATGGGGCACCTAAAGCTATGGACAGAGCGAACAAGAAAACATTTCTTTTTCCTGTTTTCTGGATCCAATTTTATTTTTATGGGTTGTTAATAATTTTGCTCTTGTCAGTCTTCTAAGTGACATTTTTGTTCATCATTTGTTCGTCAGTTCTGAGTGACATTTTTGGTTATTCGTTTTCGGACTCATACTCTCGTTTTAAATTAAATTGGTTAGTTAAATGTTTTTTTATCTTGTTGCATTAACATTTTAGAGAGTGTGATCCTAAGTGAATTTCATTCGAATAAATAAATATTTTTTTATATAATCCGTTATTAACGATTTTTGCATGTTGAATGTATGAACTTTCCACATGTGAAAGCCACTGATATCAATTGTAAAATCAATCACAATATGGATACATGGATTCTTGGTGCTCTACTGTAGGTGCATGTAATGAAGTGTACATTGGACAACAAAAGGAACAGCGGTTATGCTGATAAGAATACTGAATAAATTACAGTAATACAATTACAATAAACATTACAGCTGGTATTTTTGTGTGACATATATATCATTAAGATCTCATACATTCACTGATATTGGCAGCACCGCAAGAAAATGGCGACCGTTCAAAATGACGTCACGGTAGCGCCATCCATTGGTGGAGTACATATCACCAAAGTCCCTCTGATAGAAACGTTGGGCTGTGTACTCGACTGATTTATAACATACTTAGAAGAAGTCATTTCTTTTGACTCGTTTACAGTATTTTAAGATTGGACCATCCGCAGTTACTGAGAAAACATGAGAAACGAGTGGATAGACAGGAAGCCGTACTGATGGATAGGCAGGTCGCCAAACTAGTAGAATTATCCGAACAATTATCCGAACTTGACTGTCTCCCAATATTATTGATAAACTGCAGATTTTTAGGGCTCGTCAGTTTTCCTTTTTCTGTTTTTATTAAGACGTACAAGACATGATTTTTTTTCCATAAGCTTGATTGTATTCTCCATGTTTCGATGGTTTACAAATTCTCTGTAGCCTTATATAAACAGAATGAATTCTACTACTCAATTTCTTTCATGAAGAAAAGACTTACTTTACAGCCTGTTTGTATTCCTATTTTGTTAACGTAGAGTCTGTAAGAATCTTATAGATTCCTCTTTAAAAAACAATAATCTAATCTAGTGCTTATGAAAGCTCGAGACGATAACAATTATGTGTAATCAATTATTTTTCTCTAAAATGTGTTCAAATCAAAAATGTTTCTAATTTAGTTCAGGTACAATCCCACCACAGAAGCCAGTTCGTATTGATGAAAATGTCGCGAAAAACAGTTCAAAAAGAAGCTTGAAATATTATGAATTATTTGACGACTGACTTCAGGTCCACTCCTTAAACTCCTTCCGATTCGACATTCCGTAATAGTTATGCCGACATTACGTACGATAACGTTTCATATATATATAAGTTGTAAAAAATATAAGTTAGGGACTGAATAGAATATATTTCAGTCCCTTCAACTTATATTTTTAACCGTTCAAAGTAATGTCAATATTAGAATTAAAAATAATATTGATCCCGAATTGGCAGAGTGAGCTGCAAAATATTTAGTAAATAATTCAACACTGAATGAAGTTGTAAAATTTCTAGGGCACTGCATTTAAGACGTTCCAAGGGACTCACGTAGTTTAAATAGCACTCCCATTAATGTTACATCTCTTGATGCAGACGCAGAAAACTTAAACATAAAAATGACTGAAATCAGCAACAACTTCATCATATTATATTACGTTTAAATTAAACAACACAAATATCCTCTCAGACTCAAATCCTACAACCGACTTTAAATGCGACTTTACTTTAAAAACGAAACCGCCTTTAAATTTCCTAAATATGATAAAACTAATTTTAAAGAATCAATGCAAATTTGATTTCCCAAATTAATTTACGATTGATTTTTAAGTTGTTACACACAAAGTTACAAAAAGGAGAAACCGATTTGAAACTGATTTCGCAAATTTTATTTCCTCGATTTTGAGTCATTTTCCAATCATTTTTTTTTAATTTTTCGGAAGATTTTTTTTAATTTAATAGGTTTTACAGGCAATATTTACTTTCAGGAAATAACCTGGTAAACTTTTATTTCAGAACACTCAGCAAACAAAACGATTGGCGTCGATGTGAATTTGTATCGCCATTTCGAATAATTCAACAGCGATCTGAAGCACTGCGGCACATCGAAAACAAATCGCCACGTCGGATTATAAACACATCGCCGGGGCAGTTCACTAATAAATCGCCATGGCAAACCGTTGGCGATACGGTGTGGTGATTCGTTTGCGATTCGCCGCGGCGAATCCGAATTCGATCCGAATTCCGAATTCGATCGGCGGATTCACCGGTGAACTCATTTTCCGACAGGGCGATACGAATTCGTATCGATGGCAATTCGTTTTGTCTGCTGGGATATTGCATCCCTAGCAGAAGATTCGGAGAAGAACAAAATACAATAAAACAATAAAATAACCTCTTCCGAATCTGTTATATGTGTAATGACCGCAGGTCTGATGTAGGCAAGTCTCCTACAGGCCTGCAGATATGGTGGGTCTCTGGAGACACGTGGGCAACCAAACGAAATGTCAGGTCGGGGAAGACATTCTAAGTTTGCGAAGACATTTTCGAAAAGATAGAAGCACGTGCTTGGAAAAAGGGAGGAAAAAAAAACGTAAATGTCGGCCGTCGGAAACCTACCAGGCGACAAAGTGTTTACTTAAAATTGTATTGAAGCTGTTGTAAACGTACGCCTTCACGCGAATCAATTCGCGCATGGTGTAAAATGCGAATAGCATTGAATTGAATGAATTAGAAATCAATATGCACTGAAAATCTGTTCCAACAACGAAGCGCGGACATTCCTTACAATTACCTTCAACTGAAGTTGTGTGTGGGAGCGAGCGTTCGTCCATCTCCCGATCCTCGGGGTACATGAAAATTCAAGTTTCGGCCTACTGCGATTACGAAAAGTGCATCAATGATCAAGGGACGACAAGTATGAATAGATTCGTGCAAGTTGTGTGAACAGTGGAATCGATCGTTGGAGGTTGCGCGGCGATTTAAACCGCGCGCTGTGGGGTGTCTATTTTGCAAGACTAGGGCGTCCGATTCGAATGTTTGCCGTATTGTAATCGACCTGACCGAGCCACCACTCGATCGACGGCGCTCAGCATCAAGAACAGAAAAGTGCAGGGGCCGCCCGACGGACGCAGCAAGGACGGTTGACTTGAGGCTTGTAACAATTGGAACCTGCTTCCTGTTTTCAGACTGCAAATTGCATTGAAGCACATCTGTCTGAGTTGAAATCGAGGAAGCTTACCATTGCTTAGATTGCAATCGTAAATTTTTTTATTTGTGTCATAATTACAAACAAAAGAAGAAATAACAATTGTTAATTTTAATTTAGACCTTCGTAAGACCTAGGATTATTTCTTACACATTTAAAATTACTCTAATCTACTACTTGGACAATTTAGTTTTAAGAAGGCTTATCGTTCTATTTCTCACATGCGTGTTCCGTGACGCGCACTCAAAGTTATGGAACTTATTTAATTTTGATTGTCTTACTCGCTTTTATATATATATCTTTTTTATTTCTTTCATTCGATTGAAGCCATTTCTTTTATAAAGAGCGATAAGAATTGCAAGGATAAGGTGTTGTATTTGAAAACAAAAAAAAAATACCAGCATTAACTACACATATTTTAATATACACAGAGAAAATTTTTTAGTTTTTTTAAGGAAATATTTCATTATAAAATAAACAATTCGCGAAACAAAAATAGAAATACACAATGAAAACAAAATGGATGGAAGTGTAACATTGTAAAATTCTTAGTTGGTAATTTAGGTCTTTGTTTAAGTAAAAGTAGTTAATAGAATAAAATGCGTTGTTCAAGATAAATTTTCACGTTTCCTTCCCCATGTCGGAATTCTTATGGGTGATCAGGTGTGTAGCCGTGCTGGGTAAGTGGCAGTTGTTCCGACGATTCGGTTCCTCGGTGCCGTAGTTTTTTTGAATTTTCCCGGTAGATTGACATTGGCTTTAGTACGCGGTTAAAGTAGTTTGTGTTTGGGCACCGAGATGATTCCGGTTAGCGGAGATGTGCGTTAGATTTAGGTCGGGTTGCGATTTAGTTTTGTTTTGACTCGGGAGGAAAAGATAACCTAAAGTAGGATACCGATTGTTGGTTGTGAAATGGCGCGTCGGAAAATCGGGTTTTTTTCGGTGGCTGGTTCTAATAATGGAACCGGAGCGGAGGTCCACTAGGGTCCGACCCACGTCCGCACACCTCGCCTAACAGAGCTAGTCCGCTAGCAGCCACCAAATTAGTGGACCTTCGAGTGGCCGAAAGGTGGGGTACATTTCATTGCCACATCTCCATGGACTTCACGTCCTTTGCGTCGATGCGAGGTCGACTCGTCGCGATGCGAAACGACCTTTTGTTCGGTCGTTTATTCCATTACATATGATGTCTATATGTCTTTATTCCCAAAACCCAAATCATCTGTTAAAAATATTTGAAATACAAGTATATGATAATATCAGATTCAGAAAGGGATAAAATGCAATAAAGCAATTAAATAACCTTTTTAAGTTTTATTTGAGATGTCTTTATGGCGGTAACGCAATAAGGGTCCTGAAATGTGTGAGAAAGGATATAATTAGAGAAAAGTGTATAACAGCATAGAATTTAGACTTAAGACATTCAGTTGTAAGTTAACATTAAGAACTGTTGTAATTCACTCTGTCGGTTGGGCAATCCTGATCGGATGTCATACTTGAGATGCGAATTATCCCATTCGTATCGCAAATATGGCAACACAAACGAAAGGTCACACTGACAGAGTGGACATTTCCGGAACGGCAGTTCATCGCAGTGCTGGGAGAGAGCAGAGTTCGTCGAGGGCCGTGGAAGTACAAGCACGCGCTTGAAAAGGTCGAAATTGGTCGCGTTCCCCCAAACGCCCAAGAAACAACCCAAAAAAAACAACAAAAAAACCGGATAGTGGAACCTATTGTGACAAATGCTTAAATCTTGGATCATCCTTAATTCAACCTGCGATTCTGGTAAGGAAGGAAGTTTTTGATCATTCTATTTCGGTGGTACTGGCAGTTGCTAACCAGTGCTTCTCCGAAAATTTGTGAGTTTGCCTTGCGATTGCGATGGAATGCGATTTACCGTAATCCTTTTGATATTTGCAGCCCTCTGCACCTTTGGTTGGATCCAACGAAAACCGAAGGAAGGACCTTCTCATTAGAGCTTGGGGACATTGCGAATAATGTGCAGAAAGTTGGTGGCAACTTTTTAAAGGCTTGGCATTATATGAAAGTGTGACTAACTTTCTTAACGGAAAAGGGTGGCCGTGCCTTCTCACACCATAGAACAAGGAAATGTGCCCGCGATCGCGCTCTGGTAACAGACAGAGAAGAGGCGCTACACAAGGTTCGAAAGTGCGGAAATTGACAGGGCGGCATTTTTTTGGAGTCCCGTTGGCCCTCAAACTGTACTGGGAACCGCAATAGTAAGTGTGGTTATGTGTTTTGTACCGTAGCAACAATTTTCAAATTATTTTCGAATATGGAATCAACATTTTGAGAGAGTGGCTAGATAATAGTTGCATATATTACGCAAAGTTAGATTTGATCGTTCTTATATATAATATATAAAGATGTTTGCCGATTGTATCCGCCAGTTTACTTAAATATCACTTGTGTATGCGGAAGGAAGACTGCGATCATTTGAAGTTTTTTTGATTTACTTATCGGGAAAATCGAAGATCGAACGTTAAACGCCGTAAATTCACGCAGTCAAGACAAAGCCTGATTCTAACCGACTCTGTTAGTAATGTCAGCAGGATTTAGCCTAGATATTATGTTCCTTTAGTATAAATCTATAAGCTAAGCTTGTCCATGATTCGAGATTTTAAGTTACACCGTTTTGCATTTATTCGAAGCTTGATAGTTTTGTTAGGTACGAGAGAGTTAGTATAAGGATTGTAAAGTTTCGGGTTGAATTACAACGTAAAATTTTTCAGTGAATGTCGTCAATATCAATTCTAAACATAAGCAGATCCTCAAATGTTAAGTTTAATTTTAAGCTGAAAGTTAGCGAAATATTATATCAGCTGTAAATTTTTTTCGTGTAGAACCAAGTATGCCTTTATGGTTCGGCAATAATTTTGAGCAAATTTTAGGCTCCATTCGTCAAATTTTTTTTTGTATCAATTTGTGGAGCCAACATCTATGATCAGCTACCAATAATATCTTGTGAGAATAATTCTTAAAAATTTGAGACTGATTGAAATATTTATTCACAGTTTGGTTACTGAATGTAGTCTAGAGTTCTGAGTTCACATTCAGTTGGCAGATTGATTTGTGTAAATTAACCTTTTTCTTTGGAAATGCAATTTATAAAGACAAACCGTGTTCCAGTTAACTTATAATTAATATAAATCTCTAGTTCGAAAGCGTCGTTTTCACAATCTAATCAACCGAAAACCAATCTGATCTCGTAACTCAAATATTAGCATTTCGTTATAGTACTTTAATACCAAATTCAAAAAAAAAAAAAATCATATTTGCTGTTTATTTAAACCACTTAGCTAGATCAATTGAAACAAAATCCCTTTCAGTGGTTTAAGATTTCTTTCAAAGATCACATTGAAACACTCATTTAACAAAGAATATGCTTCTCTTAAATACTTAGTGCAAATAAATTAAGTTGTTTTTATTTTAGATAATAAATTAGAAATAAATGTTCACTAAACCTGGAAAAAAATTACAGAATAAAATTATAAATATATAATGAAAATGATAACCTAATATACATAAAATATAATAAAAATAAAAACATAATATATATAAAATATAAAAAAAAAATAATAAAACGAATTACCTATTTAAATAATCAACAATCTAACTAATTCATAATAAAAAGAAAAATTCTAATTTAGAATTACCTAGAATTACATGTGATGTAAGACGATACTTTAAGCGACCGAACAGTTCGTAAAGATTGTAGTCACGATAGTTTGTTTGGTCCATAAAAGAAAGAAAAAATATATAAAAATGAAGTGCTGAAAAAAAATCACGTTCTTTCCTTCCAGCAACATTTTCTTTCAGGAGGAAATGGCGCGAAGGTAAGTGCCTGATGATGTAGGGACAAAATGTGTTTCGTCGCTCGGGTTCCGCGGTGCTGTACGTTTGAATCGGGAATAAGTTGTAGTCGTGTCGCGGACTACTTGTTCGGCTAAAATCGCAAGTTAGCTGTCTAGACACACTCATAAGAATAAAAGCTCGAGCCGAGACAAACGCGGCATTCAAAACCCGTCTGGCCGCTATGAAATCTGCCCCTCACGTTTTCAGAGCGATCAACTCGCTGACAGGACGCCTCACTGCAGAGTTCAACATAAACAAAGACCAAATAAAACACAACGGTCAGACATACACCACCCTTGAGGAAAAGATAATCGTTTGCTCATCCTTCTACAGCCAGGCTTTCTGTGAAAAGTCCCCTGAAGATGAATCAATAACTGCTGCCACCGAAATGAAAGTGCGCTCCTTCGTCAATGGATATCAGGGCTCCCTATTAACCGTCTTCTCACCAAACAATACCGCTTCAAATCCTACATGCTGCAAATTCAAAGAATTCTTCGCAACACCAGATGAAGTACTCTTCTACCTTCAATCACTCAACAGCAAAAAGTCGGCCGGTCCTGACGGTATTCCCAATTACGTACTCAAGAAATGTAGCGAGGCCATCTACAGACCACTCACCAAGATCATAAACCATTGCATCAACAACGGTTATTTCCCTAATGCCTGGAAAACCGCTACGCTTCTTCCTATCCCCAAGAAAGGGTCGAAAGGAGAGCTAAGCAAATTCAGGCCAATATCACTACTTTCTAGCCTTGGCAAAATACTGGAAAAGGCAATACTCAAACCTTTCAAAATATTCGCAAAACCCCTAATCCCCTGCGAGCAATTCGGGTTCAAGGAAAAAGTCTCTACTGAACAAACCTCTGTCTTTTTACATGACTACATCTCCACCGGCTTAAGAAAGAAAACTGCCACCGTAGCATGCACGATTGACCTTGAAAAGGCTTTTGACTCAGTCTGGTCAAAAGGACTTATATACAAACTTCTCCAGGCTAAATGCCCAATTCCCATCAGCCGTATAATCACCAATTTCCTGCATAAACGTTCTCTAAGGATAAAAATCGCCAACACTTTTTCAGAACCTATCAATGTTCGCTCTGGAGTCCCACAGGGCTCGATCCTCGGACCACACCTATTTAACTTTTTTCTACACGATATGCCCACAAGCATTCGCCAACTATCTGGCGGAAACAGCACAAACCACATTCCTCGTAACCGGGTATCTCCCCTAGCAATTTTGTACGCCGATGACGTTCTCGTGCTATCCAAGCACTTCAGCCCGATGATAGCTCTTCGCTCGTTAACTTCGCTCATCGAATCTCTCCACAACTACTTCAAAAGATGGGCTCTAAACGTAAACCCAGAAAAATGCGAACTAATTTGCTTCCGAAATGCCTACGGGAAAGGTCACCGGGCCGCTCCTGCAGAAAGTAAAGAAATTTCTCTATCATTAAACGGACTAAATGTCCCTTTAAAAAAAATCTATCAAATACCTGGGAGTCAATTTCCATCATCGCTTAAAATTTAACCCCCACGCCCGCCAAGCACTTGATAAAGCCACCAGAGCATCGGCTGCACTAGCGCCTCTGTTGTCAAGCAAGTCTATCGACAAAAGCACGAAGCTGCTCATATACAAGACGCTAATACGGCCTATCATTACGAACTGTTTCCCCGTGTGGATCACGATATCCCCCTCTACCGCGGAAGAAATTCAAATCTTCGAAAGAAAAATTCTTCGGAAGTGCCTTTCAAAATACAGGCGGCCTGATAAAAAGCACTTCAAGAGCTTCCTCCTCTACAAAGAATCTAAAATAACCCCTATCCTGGAATATATGATCGAACAGGCAACAAAACGACTCAAAAAGTGGTCTGACCATCCAGAACCCATGATCAGAGAAATGTATGATCGGAACCTGTCCCTAAACAACTCATCAAATTACTTATCCCCCATACAACTTCTCTGTGCCAACCATTCCGAGTTTGCTAACCCTCCCCTGTGGCCTTACTTGAAACCATCCATTTATACAAATTCAAACCAGGACGATCGAGGACAACTTCATTGCGGCAATTCACTGATTCCAAACACTCCCCCACTCACTTAAAATTCTGAAAATTGTAAATAGGTTTAAGTTATTCTAGATTAAGTTAGGAATAAGCACATTATGTAAAAGCCTGTGAGCAAAGGTAAAATATCTACCACATTGTCATAAAAAAAGCAAATTCAAATCAGTATTGACCACGGTCGAATTTAGACAAATAAGGTAATTGACAATAGAGTCGCTGTCAAATAACTATGATACATATCAAATAACAATACAATGTACGATAAAGTCTCAATAAAGATATCTGAATCTGAATCTGACTACTTGTTCGGTTTTTCATTTCTTTGACGGTCTCAAAAAAATAAATTAGTTTGTTTTTGGGCACCGCGGTATATCGATTCGCGAATGCGCGTTTGTCGTCGGGTAGATTTGAATTTCAAATGATAGGAAAAAACAAATAACGTAAAGTAGAATATTTCGAAACGTCGCACAGGAAAATCGGGCTTTCCGGTGGCTGGTTCAAAATTGAAACCAAGAGCGGAAGTTCACTTGGGTCCGACCCACGTCCGCAATCCTCGCCGCACTGGGCTAGTCCGCCAGCAGCCACCAACGCGAGTGAATTTCCGGGTGGCCGAGTTGTTGACCCGTACAGCTCGTTGCCACGTCTCGAGGACTGCACGTCCAAAGGTCGATGCGAGGCCGACTTCAGTCCTTAGTCATCGTCGTGACGACTGGGACATGAAAACCATTGCAGAACGTAATGATGTAAGTGAAATAAATGACCTTTCTTTGAAAAGAATTTTTATTCTTATTTTTTTCTTTCGGTTTTTTGAAAAGTAACCTAAATTCGTGCTCTCCCCAGAAAATGTAACAGGAAAAATGATGCAATCAGAAGACAATTGGAACTGTGTGTCGCATAACGTACGGACAATTTTTCTTATAAAGAGGGGCAAGGTGGATCGCTTGGCGAAGGACGGGGCATCTCTGACAGCAATCCACTTCCTTCCTATCCACCCGTGCAGAAAAACGGATTTCCCTTAACCTGAGGGCGCCGCTAAGCGATGATTAATGGGTCCAAGTTCCGGGCTAGAGTTTCAGTGCGGCAGGGGAGGTAGAACGGTTGCGCGATTCCGACACTCAGGGCGTAAATAGCCATCACCTCCCAACGAAAAAAAAACAAAATAGTTATTGTTATTTTTATTGTTATTGTTATTGTTATTGTCATCGTCATTTTCATTGTCATTGTTATTGTCATTGTCATTGTTATTGTCATTGTTATTGTTATTGTTATTGTTATTGTTATTGTTATTGTTATTGTTATTGTTATTGTTATTGATATTCAAGGTTCAAGTCCTGCAGATCAACCTACACCGTAGCTCAACCGTACAAGATTTACTCGACCATTTACTCGTTGCTGATATCTGAGCAACACCACAGCATGGAGGAGGCTAGATGATGTTGTGATCCATCCAGCACCGCCACCATCTGTTTACGTGATTGTGCCCCTATCCACAGTTTGGACATGCTCCAGCGGAAATAACTTTGTGCTAATTGTATGTGCGGATTTGACATTCATAAGCGTTTATTTCACGCCAAGTGAGTCAATTTCATGTTTTCAGAGCAGTTTTGATGAGCTGGAGGAAGCTGTTTCGGGCTTGGAAGGCCGAATCCTTGTTGGCGGTGACGTTAATGTTTAGGCGATAGAATGGGGAATGCCCTTCCAGACCCAATAGGAAATAGAATGCTAGAAATGGCGGTTAGTTGGGAACTTGTCATCAGGAACGTTGGGAACACACCAGCTTTTCGACGGGGAGGCTGATTGGGAACTATTCCGGATGTGACATTTGCTTCGGAGTCCTTAGTGCCTAGGATTCACATATGGAGTGTACTGGAGGAGTACTCGGCGAGCGATAACTAGTACATTGCTTTCGAAACTGGTGAGCAAAACTTTCGAAACTGGCGTCGGGCTTTACGGTGGTTGGTTCATTAATGGAACCCGAGCGGAGTTCACTCGGGTCCGAACCTCGTCCGCATACCTCGCCGCACTCTGTTAGTCCGCGAGCAAACATCAACGTAGTGAGCTTCTGGGTGGCCAAACAGTTGAACTTCCGGGTACGGTTCGTTGTAACGCCTCTAGCACTACACGTCTGGTCGTCGCCGTGACGATTGCGGAGTAAATTCCATTACAGCTCTTATATGTTTATGCAGTGGTCGATCATCATATCTATAATAGCAGTACTTGCGGAAATCTTGAATAAAATTCAAAATGCTACCTATCTTAAATATTTTCCAGTAGAAAATTTTGTCAGCTATTTTGTAAGCTATTCAATAAAATGACCCCAACTATGTGGAATGAAAACAATTGGTTATACAAACTTACAAAGTTCAAGTATTGTATATAAAATCAAATATGTGAGGAGTGATTAATATTAATTGAAAATATTTCCGACAGAAGTAATCACAATATATAGTAGGTAGTATATCTAGTGTGTATTATATTTCTTGTACTATAATGTGTTTCTTCTTGAAAGTCGTTTCAATAAGAAATGTAATATCATGAAATGGAAATACTACTCAAAGACTTCGTCATCATCTTTTTTAATTTTTTGTAGCTTGTTTTTTGTACCGTAATAGTACACTTTCGGACTTTCTTTAACCTGAAAGTTGCATTTGCAGGTTTTCTAAAAATCCATCGGGGACGTCTTCAATGAAGTGATCGACAATTTATTTCTCCTGCTCAGTCAGTGCACCAGTTATGTTTGAAAAAAAATTGATTCAAATTGAATATAAATCTCCCAAGTTGAAATGAAACCCGATAGGGTTTAAGATTTGCTATCAGAATAGCTTGTACATTCGGGCGAGGAGACATTTTCAGACATTTTTCCTTTCATTCCTTTCAACAACATTCTTCCTTTGTACACAACCTATGGGCGCATACGTTTGGTGGCAGATCCTTTACTTGATATGATACTTAAAAAGTTCGAGGCATTGATGTTATATTTCCGATAGAACCTTGATTAATGTTCTAGGATATCAGGTATTGTTGAGCGCTCATTATATCTTCCTAAAGCACGTTAGTTGCACTGATGTTGTTCATCAGTCCAGAGAAGCTTGTTTTGCCCCGAAGAAGGTCTTGAAATCTTTTTCTTACAGAAAAGTAGATTTTCAACAGATGTTCGTTTGGTCCCTCTTTTAACATTGCACTTCTGTTTGGATTTTTCGAAAATTTAGAGATTCTGTTTTAGAACAGAATCTCTAAATTTGTAATTAGTTACAGAAAATTTTATTCAGCCTTGATTCGGTCTTACTGATGGCAGTCTCCTTTTATCTACTTCGATCTAACCGCAGGTGAAACGGATGTAGAAACAAAATTTCCCGAAAATCTGAGTAGCTAATTTAACTGAAATTTTATCTTAAAGCCTGACTTCAAAAGCACGTCTGTTGTGATATATAATTTAGTGATTAAATTATTATTAAAGATATGCGCTCCCGCGCTAATTTCCCATGAGTTGATATTACCATCATAATTATTTGTGCTGCTCCAGGAAAAAATTATAATGCTTTAAAAAATAAATTATAAATAAATTAAAAATAATTTAAACGCTATAAAAAATGGGACGTATCGTGAAATGTATAGTTTTTGTACCGTCTACTTCAAGTAATTGGTTTTTTGTAGCAAAATGAACGGTAAACTTAAATGACAGGCAAACTGAGCCCTGGTCGCAAACGACTCCCGCAAGGTCGCAACCAACATAAAGTTCTTAGTTATGATTGTTTTTTATTTTTATGGAAACCAGCAAATATCCATCCGGTGAGCCAATTCTCGATATCATTGAACAACTGCAGTATTAGAAGTAGCAAACATAATGCCAGTTTATTCGCCTCTCTCTCGTTTCCATCTTCCATCTATCACAGATTTATAGTGCAATTCCAATATTATTGACATCTCACCAAAAAGTAAAGCATTTATTGTTTTCAAAGTTGACATGTCGTAAAACTCGTTGAAGAAGCTGTGTTATGAATCGAAGAAGCCAATATTAAACTGTGAGCAGAACTACTCGAGCAGAATAATTTTCACAGTTAGAGTACTGAACCCTTTGCTTATAAATTCTCAGTATAGATAGAGAGGTATATAGTATATTTTTAAATTGAAACTCTGTTCATCTTTTTTTTCCACGACACATTCGAATTATGGCACAGCCGTGACCTGAAAGGCTGTACCTGAACAGCCTTACTTAAGTTCTGCAACACATTCTTCACTACCTCCTGAAAATCGAACCCAATTTTATTTGCGGGATATTACTCCAATCAAGACCAACAGGTTTGAAGGAGGTGTTTTTTTTTCTGTACCTCCAATTTCCCGGCACTGGCTTAAAGAATTAAACTGTGATTGGTACACGTTCGGAGTACATGGCCTTCGTGGGAGTGTAAAGCTTGCGGACTTGTAGTTTAACACTTCAACCAGGGGTAGGAGTTTTCAATAATTATTTATTTCAAGTTTCAATAATTTATTGGGTGAATTTTTTGTGTTATGTACAATCATTTACAATTAGTCTTAACCTATCACTTAACCTACGGGTTTTGCCTAATGGCTGTACCCAGAGTTCAGCACTAACTAGAATTTATTTGTTCTTTGACTTAAGTTGTTATATATTAAAATTTCTTCTGAATTTCTACACTTACACCCTCAGTGTGGCCTTTAGTATTCCATATTTTAGCTTACAGTAACAAAATATATATATATATTTTTTATTATAATTCCTTATACTCTATAATGATTTTTTTTTTAAATTCCGTATATACTACTTATTGCTAACTGTTGAGGCAGCCAGCGCTCGATTGTCTGCCGCATTGCTGATCGTGGTGGTCTCATGCTCCACCATTCGTTTCGCCACTCGCTCGATCAACCTCTTGGCGTAGAGGTTGATTGGTTCCAAGGCTGCATCCCGGTACAGTTGTCGGTTGGGGTAGGGCCGTCCGTCCTCCCGTTTATAAAACCCAGTGCAAGCTCGAAGGATTCTGCGTTCCAGTAACCCTATCTTGCTCCATTTGTATGTCGCTGTAGCCTGCCAGATCAGCACCGCATATAATAGTATGGGCCTGATCAGTGATTTGTACGCGAGTAGTTTCACCCGCTTGCTAGCTGATGACTGTTTCCTGAAAAGAGGTAAAAGGAGATGGTATGCGTATCTTGTTTTCTTCAATACTGCGTCTACGTGGGCACTAAAGTTGTTGTTCCTATCAAAAATTACCCCCAAATACTTGGTTTGCTTCGAACAGTGCACCACCTGTCCGTTTAGCTTTATTCTTGTGTCACAGATACTCCTCGTGCGACGTCGAAATTTTTGATGTGGGTCCTTGAAAACAATCAGCTTGCTTTTCTTAGCGTCAACCCTCATCCCCCACTTTCCATAGTATGATGTTAACGAGTCCAGGTACCTTTGGAGTCTCAACCTTGCAAAGCGGAGATTGTACTCAGAAGACCACACCAGTAAGTCGTCAGCAAAGAGATTCACATCAATTCCAGGTTGAAACTCATCCCTGATCCCTGGGATGTCAGATGTAAATATATTGAAGAGAGCGGGTCCAAGAATAGACGCCTGTGGGACCACCGAATTAATGATAAAGGGTTCAGAGCTAGCTCCACCAGACACCGCAAAGGCAGTTCGTCCCCTCATGAAGCTGCAAACAATTTTAATAATATTCACCGGTAAGTCCAGTTGGATAAGTTTGTAGATAAGTCCGTCGATCCAAGCCGAATCAAAGGCTTTTTCTACGTCGATGAGACACGCTGCAACAATCTTTTTTTCCTGCCAGTTCCGTTGTATACTGGCTTGGAAAACCGCCAATGCGTCTATCGTTGAGTGACCTCATTTGAAGCCAAATTGTCTTTCCGGCACAGTTCCTGCCGCTTCAGAGAACTGTGTGATGTTTTGGAGGATGATTCTCTCAAGCAACTTTCCCACATTAGACAAGAGAGATATTGGGCGAGTGTCGACTACGTCTACGCTGTTGGATTGCTTCGGGATGGCAAATATTTTTGCGCATTTCCGTTGCTGTGGGAAGTAGCAAATGTTAATGCAGTTATTTAGAAGGATTGCGAGGAGAACAAAATACGTGTGGGGAAGTTTTTTTAAGAAAAAATTTGAAATTCCATCAGCCCCAGCCGATTTTTTGGAATTTTGCTCAAGTGCAAGCATGCTGAGACTTTCAGGGCTCACAAACAGGGTGCTGCCAATAGGTGCGTTGGAGGGATTCGAATCTGAAAATTTAGTCAAGCACAGGTTCTTGTGGTCTTTGTCGAACGTTGATATTGTTCTCTTTACTAATGAATTGAAAGCAGAGTCCTCACTTGCTTTCTCCTCTTGAAGAACTGTCGCAAAGTGGTTTGCGATGGAGTCAGCAACGGCCTTTTCATCCATGAGCATGGATCCGTTATAACATACAGGCACCTGGGGGAACATACAGGCACCTGGTCGAATGTTTGCTAGGGTCTGTTCGAATCTCTCATTGGCAAATTCAGATGTTCTTTTCGAAATCATTCTATTAAGGGACATTATTAAAAGGTGTACCCGCTGATACTCCCAGTTAACTGTATTCAGGTTGCGATGGTATATCCTTGAAAGCAGTTTCCTGAGGGTGCTACGTCTACGATGTAGCTTCAGGATGTCTTCTGGTAAGTCTCTATAAAGATAATTTCTGGAGGAATTTTTTATGGATATCTTTGAAATAACCGTAGCAAGGGTCGAGTTCAAACAAGCAATGCCTTCTTCAATCTCTATGGGTGATAGGTTTCTCGATCTGTTGATCGAGATTCCTTCAATCCTTCTACTCAGGTTAGCATTAACAGCTTCCCAGTCTATGCGCTTGTATGGGATAAAGAGCTGTGGGGCTGCTGCTTCCAGCTTTACACCATTTTTAACTCTAAAAGCGAGTTCGACAAAAAGATGGTCGGATTCAGCGTCAAGAGGTCTACATTCAAAATTCCTCCACCTGTGAGAGATATTCACCAAAATAGCAGACACAATGAAGAAATCGATCGTTGACGAGCTTTTTCGGAAAGTGGGCTCGTTTGATGCAATCAATATGAGATCCATATTGGCTTGCACCAACCAGGGGTAGGAATGGTCATGTTGAGTTGATATAATGAACTATCTACTAGAGAGAGACGCATCTAACATTTATTTTGTTCTGCTGCTAAATAGGGGGAGGACTTTCTTTTCCTTTCTACATTTGCCCTTAGAGTTTCTACTACAATCAAAACTTTATCTGTAGAATGTTCGCTACAAAAGTATATATTTATGTTGGCAGACCTTGGAAATGCACACAATGAGTCGCACGGTAACCGTCAAGGTGATTAAAAGTTGTGTTCTATTAGTTCAATACATTCTCATAGCGTTGTGAAGCAATGGTGGCATGTAGTGACGAACCTTGTGACAACAGTGCACCAACATAACTGTTTCGAAAGTGAGAACCGGAAAGAACAGCGCTTGCCGCCAACAATACAATACAATCCATTTATTGACGCCTTACAGTATTAATACATGTGATTCTTTATCAATTCTACAGTTTTTTTTTTTGTTTTTTAAGTGACTATGCTAGTTAGGTCTACTTTTTCTTATATAATTATACATAATATTTATCGATCGCATTTAGCTGTATAAAAGTTTCTGTGATTATTCATATGCGCTTGCATCACGCGCTGTCATGTGTTCATTTAGTCTTAAGCTAAATAAATACTTAACCAACGAATCATAAACCTAAATAAATACTTTACCTACTATATACAATTTAAAAACTAAAAACTAAACTAAAGGATTTTCTTAAAATTCTTTTACATCTTTGCATATTTGACTATCCTCGATGAAGTTCAGGATGACCTTTGTAGGTGTACAACTCTTCAAATATTTTATCCGCTTCTGGGTTGATGATACTGCTTGGCCTGATGAATTTCCCCCGTTGTAGTGTTGCTGCGTGGTTGAATATTTTCTTCATCCGTTCGTTTGAATGTTCACTAAGGCTGTTGTAGTACCGAAACGCCAAGTGTTTTATTCTGCTGGGGAGTTGCTCGAGCTTAGCTTCCTCGTATAACTTTTCGTTGCGATATCGGCGTTTTGTTCGAGGGTTGAAGTAGAGTCCAGTACAAGCTCGTAGTACTTTTCGCTCCAACTTTGTGGCGTCTTCCATTGCTGTTTTGGAACATGTCAACCAAATTGGTGCAGCATAGGTTTTTTATATAGGGTTGACTTTGCATTGGTGGAAAGCCCTGCTTGCTTGCGGAGAAGAAACCGAATGCGGGAGAATGCACTGTAGGCTTTTGTGGTGCTATTTCGAACATGAGGGTCAACTCTGATCTTTTCATTAAGAGTTACCCCAAGATACTTTGGATTGGGAGAAGGACAAATGGTTGCTTCACCTATTTTTAACGCGGATTTCTTGCACTTTTGTTTTATGAAATTGTGCCCAAAGTGCTTGTGAGAATTTTTGAATATAGTCAATTGGGTTTTTCCAGCATTTATCCTTATACCCCATTCAACGAAGTTCTTTTGTAGCTTCACTATGTAATTTTCAATTCATTGAACGGCTTTTACTGGGTTAATTTGGGATGAGTAAATTAAGGCGCCGTCAGCAAATTCGATGATTTTGGTTTTTTCCTGTACAGATGGAATTGGGATATCTGCTGTGTATATATTATACAATACTGGACCTGTCACTGAACATTGCGGCACACGAAAGGAAACAGATTGTCTCGTGAATCTTTTTTCCTGAACGGAGACATAGAAGGTCCTATTGCAGAAGAAGCTAATGGCAATTCTAATCGCTTTATCGGGGAACCCTAGTTGAATCAATTTAAGGATTAGTCCGTCATGCAAACACTATCGAAAGCTGTTTCTAAGTCGAGAGCACAAGCAGCTGTGGGAACGTTCCTAGAATTGAGATTTGACACGACATCCTCATGAAGGCAAGAAATTGCATTTAATGTGCCGTGTTAGGCTTAAATCCGAATTGGTGTTCTGGGATTGATCGTTCTTGTTCACAGTGTCCTGCTAACATCTCGAGCAATACTTTTTCATAGACTTTTCCTAAGTTGGAGAGCATGGGAGTGGACCGAAAGTTTGAAGGAGAGAAATCTTTGCCAACCTTGTGTATTGGAATGATTTTTGCAATTTTTCACTGATCAACAAGCTTAATCGTGGAGGGTGGAAGATGTTTTAAAACAATATTTGGTATATTATCAGGCCCACTAGACTTTTTAGTATTTAGTGTTGGAATTAACTGTGTCAACTGTTCTGAACTGATGAATTGTGATTGATCTCGTGGGTGGTCTGCCGGGTTGTCTTTGGAGAATACAGTGAGAGAAGAGGGATTGCCTTGCGTGTGCTGGGAAACTGGCTCCAGAACAGTTTTGGAGTGATTAGAGTTGGGTTTCGGTGGTTGAGAGTTTAGTTGGCAAAGGAATTTTTCAGCGAAAATGTCAGTCTTAGCTTGAGGTATGTTAACTTGATTTTCATTAACAATAACCTTGTTGGCAGAGCGATTGAATTTTCCAGCTAAAATATTGATTTCTTTAAACATGCTGGGGCCTAGTTTAATGTTTTGTATGCGTTCTATGAGTTGTTTGCTGCGATAGTTATGGGTCAGTTCTTTAATCACAGAGCTGAGGCCGTTAATCCTCGAAAGTATACTCTTATAAGTAATATTTGTCCTGTTCCCATGCCTATGGTATATTCTTTTTAATTGTTCTCTCTACTGATGCCTAGCTTTTAAGTGTATTACAATGTCTTCCGGGAGGGCATTGTGTCTGAATTTAGATGGGTGGACGATTTTGGAGTTTCTGTCAATTGATGGCTGTATGACAATTGCAGAAACATTAACAAGACTGTCAATTTCTCTGTTGCTCAGATTTCTGTCTTTGGGAAAGATGATACGTTTAAGCTTCAACCTGATGTCTTCCTATAATTTAGACCAATTCGTATGCTTGAATGATAGAGAGCTGGTTAGGATGGATTGTGAAAGCTTGGCAAAGGATACGAGTTTGATGGTCAGCTGGATTGCAAAATGATCGGACATACCCGTATGCGTAGTGCAAGTAGCATTCGGTACATAATAAAAAAATTTTCCGACATCAGAAAATCATCCAGAATTGAAGAACTACTGGATCTTGTAGGTGAGTTCGGAACGATAAGCTCAAATCCAGCTAGTTGGTTGATTGAATGGAGCCAGTTATACAGGATTCTATCTTTGGGGTTTACTACCGAGTCTCCCCACTCGGTGTGCCTGCAGTTGAGATCTCCGGCAATGATTATATTTTGATACACTAATGTAAGGTTTTGGAGCACTGCAAGATCGAGTTTCAGATTTCCTGCAGAGACAGAGGCAGGTATAAAAACAGAGATGCTCAGGATTGACCTGGCGTCCTCTGTTTTAACCAAAGCCGCAATAGCAGAACAACAGGTGAGGCCATCAATGGGAACTTCCTCAAGGGCCAAGTGATTTTTTATTAAAAGAGCTGTACCACTGCGTCATTCCTTAGTATGTTATACCCTGTAAATCTTAATATGTGTTGCTTTCTCAATCTGGTCTTCGAGATGCAACAAAACTCTGGTCGTGGGAGACTAATGAGCGAGCGTTGAAAGCCAACACCTTAAGTTCTATTACTGGAGCGACAAAATCAATTGAATTGACGTTAGCTTGTCCTCTGCAGACGTATTCAAAGCAATCACTGCCTTGATAATTTCGCTAACATGATTTCTGCGAACAGAAGGTGGATTTATATTAGGCTGTTGGTTCGGATTCACCGTTTCAGCACCTAACCCTCTTGCAATTGCTGCGAAGCTTACAGCCGGTTTAATCACGTGCCGAGCTGGCTGCCAAGCTGGGCGCCTTGGTGCTGTTGTAGTGGCATGGACCGGTTTATTTTGGCGAGCCTGCATTTCCTTTATTTGCTGGGCACCCGCGGTAGTTAGCAGGGTGTCCTTCTTGTCCGCAGTTGCAGCACACAGGTGCTTCGGTTTGAGGCTTTGGACATTTTCCCCTATCATGAGAGGAGGTTCATTTAACACACCTGTGGATGATAGTGCAATTTTCTGCAACATGACCAAAATTTTGACAGTTGAAGCATTGCATCTTTTCTCTGTTACGAATCCTTTCCCACTGGATTCGTTGCCTCAGGATATATTTAATTTTATGGACATGTTCCATGTCCTGGCCTGGTCCGAAATGAACCATGAAAAGATTGGATTGAGTGACTTTTGCATTCTCATCGCTTTCGCGGAGCAATTTTCTTTCTCTTGGTGGAAGTAAATGCGAAACGGATTTGGCTTCTATTGAGCTCACTTCTGATAGCTCATCTAAGATGTCACGGGGCTGAGTACTTCGGTGCAGCCCTCTAATCAAAAGAGTTTTGGTCTAACACTGACCGGCGTGGTGGTCGAGGCATGAATTCCGGTGCTTCGAATGAAGTCAAACGTTTTTCAGTGATCTTTGACGGATGCACAAAACACTAGTAATTTATCACTGCTCGTATTTTTTACGTTTACACTCAATCCCTCCCTTGAAAGATCCTTTATCAGATTGGAGATATTAGCTCCATAGCACGTAATAGGTGAAACCTTTTCTTTTCTTTCAACCGATGGGGAAGGTTGGGGACCAGCACTTTTGTTGGGGACACTGACTGCATCATTCACCAAATTTAGTTTTTGAAGTACCACTTACCTTTCGCTTACGTTGCACGAAGTTGAACGTATCCACAGTTGAGTGCTGCTCTAAGTTTTTCTTTGCGTCCGTTCCACTCACTTTGTTTTGGTCTGCTACATCCTTGGGTGATTCTGCTCGAGTTTCCTTCTTTGTTTCGCTTCATCTTCATCGTCCATATCAATCTGCAGCATATCATATGGGTTCACCGATGCCGCTGCGATTCCCAACGGTGATGCCCTTTTCTTCTTTTTCCGTTTTCGCTTCTTTTCGTCTGCATCAAGCCGTTCCTGCAACTTAATGACTAACACCTCCAGTCACTTGATCTTCGCACATTCCACTCCATTTACCGCTTTTGGTATTTTCAGCTCGTTGCCAGCCTCAGCAAGGAATTCAGAGCTTAGGCCTCGGTTCGTTCGCTGATGTTGGCTTCCGTCGATTGACTGAGGTAAGTATTCGCAAATAAGATTGCCAACGGTTATCATCTTTGAGATCCTCGAAATTGCTCACTCGACGTCCGCAATACGACTCCTTCTATGGCTCTTACCGCCATGAAACTGTGATTGTGATTGTTGAAAGTGAGTGTCAAGAAGAACGCCATACGAAAAAGACCATCGATTCATGAGAATCGGAAAGTGCGGCGCAAAAGGAAAATTGGAATATTTTATGAGAAACGAGGAGAGCGGCGAGAAAAAGGGAAAAAGAGACATATCTCTGGGTGAGTGTTATTGTTCTACTTGATTTATCGCAGTCTGTCTGTGTAGATTAGTTAAACATTTTTTAATTGTATTAGGCGGTTATTCCGACGTCACTCCTCTTTGGGGGAAGGGATGGCCATGGACGGCGGCAAAAAGGCCGCACCAAACCTCACCAAAGTCGATCACTGTACTGCTCGTTCAGCTCAACAAATTGTCGGCAAAAGTTTATGAGGCTATGGATCAGATAAGATCACTTTCAAATGATTTGGCAAGGACAAATGCTGAGCTGGCCGAGCAGCGTCAGGCCAACGAAAAACTTAGCGCTCGACTGGCTAAGAAAAGTGACAAAAACACACGAAACAAAAAACGAAAGATCCAAACCTCTTCTTCCTCCTCCGAAAAGTCTGAAACACAAGAGCATTCAGCGGAAGAAATCAATGATTCCAGTATGGAATCAGCCAACTCTTCGGAAGAGGGAGAAAGAGAAGAAGAGGAAGTGGAGTTCCCTGCTCTTCCTCCCCCAACATCCTCAGTGTCTTTCCCGGAGATGGCCGCTGCCCCGAGAAACCATATAACCCCAAAAACGACTCCCTCCACCGAACCCAAAACACAAGACACCCCACAACCCGAGAGTGGCACGGTTCCAACCATAATTAGAGAACCATGCAAGTGGTCAAAAGTCTTGTCTCTTATGTTGCAAAATAAAATTGCACACATCTCAGCTAAAAGGGTCTATCTTGTCATACAAGTAGTACCCAAAACTCCGACTGACCATCGAAAACTGACGAAACTACTTACCAACCAAAAAATTGAATACCACACATACACCCTACCAGAAGACCGACAGTAAAACGTGGTAATCAGAGGCCTGCACGGCCTGAAAATTGAAGATATCACCGAAGACTTAAAAGCCCAGGGATTCCATCCAACCGATACATTCTTTTTAAAAACTCGTGACGGGCCATCCAAACTGGTGAAAGCCCTTCCCCGAAAAAGGAGACCGAAATATACAATATAAGAGCCATTTGCTAGCTTGAATGCACTGTCGAGGCGCAACGTCCACGCAACGACCACGCCATGTGCCATAACTGTCAGCAGTATGGACACTCCGCATTAGGTTGCCATGCACAGTCGAACTGCGTTAAATGCGACCAGCTCCACAACTTCTCCGCGTGCCCTAAAAAGGCAGAAGAAAAACCTAAGTGCGTAAATTGTGTAGGCGAACACGCACCAAGCTAAAGGGATGTCCGAGAAATCTAAAGAACATCAGAAAGTCGTTCATACAAGTTGCCGCACAACAATCAAGCACTCCGCAAACAAAACAACCCCTACCACAAAATCACCCACAACCCCAAATCCAGCCTCAGACATAAATACCCCA
Organism: Stratiomys singularior; assembly: GCA_954870665.1. NCBI lineage: Eukaryota > Metazoa > Arthropoda > Insecta > Diptera > Stratiomyidae > Stratiomys > Stratiomys singularior. The sequence continues at coordinate 76,660,807 of OX940878.1, read as the reverse complement.
GATATGGGATTTATGTTTGCTTAAATGCAAACACAGTTCCAAAGTATGATGCAGGAAATGATGGCAAACATGATCCAAACCATGTTCACCGCCACACAAAAAACTGAAAACAAACAACGTTGATGACATCAAAGTATAGCATTTCCGTACTCACATGGAATGCAAATTCCATGCTTTGGAACTCTGGTGAGTTGAAAGAGTTCATATTCGAACATAAATATGACATTATACTCATTTAAGAGACCTTCCGGAAGTTGAGAAACCGATTCCGTATCCCTAACTACATTTTTATGCAGAAATGATAGACTAACGGGTAGAGGAGAAGGCACGGCAATTCTCGTCAACACACCACACCTCCAACACATGAAAGCCACGGTTATAAAGGTGTGAACTGACTTTCTTGAATTCTTTGTGATTTCAACCTACAATCTCATCAGAACAGAATGCCTTTTCCATACCGATGACCTCAAGACACTGATGTCCTTCGACGGCCCAACCTTAATCGCCGGAGACTTTGACACCATACATCGCCTCTGGCGAGCTGTGAGAAGTAACAAAGCCGGAATCGAGCTACATAATTTCAGCACGGCAAATCCACTAAGCCTGCATATCCCCAACGAACCAACCCACTATGGGCGAATACACGGCCACGCACTAGACATCGCTATTTCACGTAATTTCTCGACGAACTATCATCAGACCACAAGCCGATTCTATTTCGAGTAGGAAACATCTTTCTCGATGCCCCATACGAGAAAAAAGAATAACGGACTGTAAAGCTTTCCAAGTCGCATTAGCCACAGAAACACATCAAACACCTGAAACGGCTGACGACATAGAGAAAACAATATAAACTCTAACAGATAAGATCACGCAGGCAAAAGAGGACAACACGATCATCACTCCGAGAAGGGAAACGAATCCCTACGAACTCCCAGAAAATATCAAAAAACTCATATGGAGACGGAATAAAGTTCGGAAAAGAGCCAGGTACACTGCTGATCCTGACAGAGAGTGAAAGCTACACGACTAACAAACGAAATACGTGACAAAATAAGCGAATTCAGAAAAGAGCAATGGAAAAGCTTTTTGCTAAGCTTTGGCCCTGGCCCCGACAACTTCTGGAGAGTATCCAAATATTTTCGACTGCGAGACAGGATACAAGTATCTCCAATACATGGCCCAAACGGACTACAATACGACAGTGCTGATAAAGCCAAAGCATTCGCGGACTCCCTTGAAATGCAATTCAAGGAAAATTCGTCGGAAGACGAGGACTATAACCTTGCGGATGGCATATCATATTCGGCCGACAGGCTCCTGAGATCATAAGAAAACAACGACCAGACAATACTACCAACAGACATCTACGAAATAAAAGGACTCGTACAAACACTAAGCAAACGTAAAGCACCGGAGAATGACACAATAACGAACACCATGCTAAAATGGATACCAGACAATATACTGCAAGCACTGACGGACATAAAAAAACGCAATTCTCCAGCTGCGAAGGTATCCCAAAGCATGGAAATCAGCGACAATGATTGTTTTTCCGAAGCCTCAAAAGGACTCAACATTCCCACAAAATTGGAGCCCAATCAGCTTCCTTTCATCGATGGCAAAAATTTCAGAAAGGGTGATTTTGCATCGTCTTACCGAGGCATTATATGACAGAAATATTATACCGGAAGAGCAGTTCGGCTTCAAAGCTAATCATTCCACAGAGCTCCAGCTCGTAAGGGTGGTTCAGCACATAAGAACAGGTCTAGAACGCAGGAAGTCAACACGACTAGTTATGTTTGACATAGCCAAAGCTTTGACAAAGTATGGCATGCAGGACTAAAATTCAAAATGAATGAACTCAACTTGCCACTACAACTCACCCAAATCATTGGCTCCTTCCTAGAATATAGAACATTCCGCGTCAAAATTGACAACTGCCTATCAACCCTGCGACCCATTGAAGCTGGAGTCCCTCAAGGATCACCCATCTCACCGGTCCTTTACAATATGTACACTGCAGATCTTCCCGGTCTGCCCCGATCAGTAAAAATGTCACTGGACGCTAATGGCACCTGTATCTTCACTAAAGGGCGATAAGCAAAAGTCATAACGTCAAATTGTCAACACTCAACGAACACCCTTTTGGAATACTTTCGCAGACGGAAGATCAAGATCAACCCAGACAAGAGAAAAGCCATCTTTATAACCCGGAAGCCACGACAAAACCCACAGACAATTACAATCGACAATGAGCCCACAGAATGGAACAGAACGGCAAAATACCTCGGACTTACATTCGACGACAGACTTACTTGGAAACAGCACATACACAACAAACGAGGACATTGCATAGGCCTCTTATCCTCACTCCACCCTCTTCAGATTATACGACCGACGCTACTGTACGGTAGTTCCACTTTCTACCAAACGACAAAAACAAACAAAAAAGCACTCCAATCCCTCCGAAATCGAGTAATTAGGAAAATTTTTGAAACTCCGTGGTATGTAAGAAACACGGACATATACAAAGGCATCAAAATAGAGAAAGTCAAAAAATACGTACGAGACAAGGCTTTGAAGCTCTTTTACACAATAAACAACCACGAAAACAGTACCATGGTGTTCCTAAGAACCATGCACACGAAACAAAATTCTAAATACCCGAATATCCGCCAGATTATAGAATAAAATTTCGAGTAGATAAAGACAGACCGAGATAAGTTGAGTGGGCATATAATGCTCACAGACAAGAGGGAGTCAAAGTGCTAAATCGCACTAACTCCATGAACCACACACTCCAAGGAAATGCACATTACTCAGTCGATCACTAGACGTGATCAAGTGAGGACGGAGGCAGTACGCGAAGATAGTTAAAGTGTGTAAGTGTGTGAAAATATCACCCAGATACAGTGTTTAAGTGGACGGAGTGCCAGGCACGAAGTGGAAGAAGCCGTACAGCGGTTCGTCATCACCAAGGAGCGAACTGACGGACAAACGGCAATACGAATGGAGCGAAACGGTGTCGGAAAGCGAACGCGACTCGGAGCTCGACTCCGACTACAGCGAACAGGAGGATATGGAAACAGCAACAGCATCCGGCACCAGACTGCAACAACTCAAGAAGGAGAACCGCGAACTGCGGAAAAATCTAGACGATCTTATAGACGAACTGAATAATATGACCCCACCACTGCAGCATATGGTAGCAAGGCAAGCTACTGCCGAAGCGCCACATACAGCGTGCAAACTAAACCAGCAGCCCAACCACAACCAGACGCAACAACCACGACGATAGCCACAGCCAGCAAAAAATAACAACAGCAACCAGCATAATCCAACACGAAGGTAAATCATTGTCAAAACTTCCCCCAATCGTTACTGTCAAAAATAACGACACTATTAAACCGATACATAACTTTTTAAACAAACTCCCCAATGAATATCTCCTCAAAAAACGACCTATTCCTCTATCCAAATTCTTGTTAACACGCCTGCCAAATTCGAGGCAACAAAAAAGTTTTTCACTGAGAACAATAAGCAATTTTTCACGTACACCCCAGCCGACCTAAAATCTACAAGTCTCGCCATACGAGTACTTCACAGTGCCTACATGGTAAACGACATAATTTCAATTACGACCTTCAAAACAGCTACGGCTAAACGCCAAAACAGAAAATTAGACCTCTTTCTAATCACCTTTGGTTCTAACTTAAACCGAGCGACTCTCAGCAAGCTTACTGACATTCTACATGGAATTGTTAAATTTGAAGCAATCAAAATAAGTCCATTTGATAGTTTAAAAAAGTGTCAGCTATGTGGCCATGCTGCTACCAACATGAGTTTTATACGGGTTTTGAAATAATTGAGCTAAACATTAATTCAATTGTCGGTAGAGTACGAATATTTCACGAGCTTGAAATATTCCTTCAAACCCACCAACCTCATATTGTCCTCCTATGTGAAACCAAACACCCATCAGCGCAACCTGCGCACAAGCATTAAATTAAATTGAATTGAATTCATTAAACATTAATTCAATTGTCGAAAGACACATTGTCCTTTCCCTCATGCAACCTCTTCCAAATTGATGGCCGAGACTCTCACGGTGCGCGAGTTATAATTGCTGAATCCCCAAAACCTAACAAAGACTCAATAATAACAACTAAGTTTGCTGCATAATTATTCCTAATTCATTTAATGCTGACTCTGCATTCCTACCATTAAATTCCTTTCCCACACTTAAGTAATGCTGACTCTGCAAATTTGCCTTTTCATTAAACTACTATCAAGTTACAATTGACGAGTCATCAGAATATAATAAAGACTCATTTTTACTTCATAATTCATTCTTACTTATCTTATATAAACATCCGATCATTCGATCCGCTGGTTTAACTAAAATCCTATCATTCAATAACATAAACATCCTTTGTTCTTTGTCCACATATGCATGCACCCAAATGTGCAACGTAGCACTTTTTAAATATAAAAGATCCAGTTCTCCATTGGATAAGTTTAGTCTGGATAAGAGTCTAGTTTTAATCAGACCAAATGTAACTTTAGTAATAATAAAGAAAATTTGTTATACTAAAAAATACATTTTTATTATTATAACGTTAGATTAATAACGTAACTGGCGCAGTCGTCCGTCATAAGAGGGAGGAACCTCTATGATAAAGAACCTTTTATACAAAAAGTCTCGAAGTTCCGCTAAGTACAATAGTACAAGGAACAAGTTCAAGTGAAAGTTGAAAAAAGTGCCTCGTGTAAAAGTGTACTTTACGAAAAGTAAAGTTAAATAAAAAGTGAAACTTGCGAAAAGCAAAAGTTAACAAAAAAGTGAACCTCACGAAAAAGTAAAGGTCAATAAAAAAGTGTACTTTACGAAAAGTAAAGTTAAATAAAGAGTGAACGTTGCGAAAAGCAAAGGATAATAATAATAAAAGAAAAAACAAACTTTGCGAAAAGCAAAGTTGAATAAAAAGTATACCTTGCGAAAAGTAAAGGTTAATAAAAAACATACTTCACGAAAAGCAAAGCTAAACTAAATGGAAACTATAAATTGAATAAAAATGGCGAATACTGAGCAACAACCACTACAACTTACCTTTGAAGAACTTTTGAAGGAAGCCCGTCGATGACCCATCTACAATGGAAACAACAACGAATACGCATTGACAGCATGGCTTGATGAAGCCAATACTATCATAAACTTGGCTAATCCTGGCGATCAGCAAACATATATTTTCCGACTAATCCTGAACAAACTTCAAGGAAGTGCCCGAAATACAATTCAGAAGATTCCGGAACCCACCTGGCAAAACATCAAAGTGATTCTAACAACGACCTACGGTGTCAACGAGAACTACAGCAGTCTAGTAAATAGAATACATAAAGTAAGTACAAGGAATATTGATGAAGCCTATCTTAGTCTAAATGAATTATTAAATAAAATCAACACAAAATTTCTACAAGACACTAGACAAGAATTACATACCGAATTTAACCCCATACGTAACGAAAATCTTGCCCTTAACCGATTCAAATCATTGCTTCCCGAATTTAAAACCTTTCTTTTAGAAACAAAAAGTTGCGTCAAATTGGATCAGGCCTATAACTTACTCAAAGAAATTCAACAGAATACAGATAGTGTATCTGAAGAAACTCATAAACATCCAAATAAAAATCGTAACAAGTATAATCGTCACCAATATAACCCAAACCAGCATAATCATAATAACAATTTATACCATAAAAATAATTACAATAACCAAAACTATGTCCCACATAACTATCAGAATAATCAAAACTATTATAACAGAAACTTTAACGGAGACTTTAATAGACAAAGAAATAACTCTAATATGTACCGCAACCAAGAAAATCAACAACCTGCCCCTGAACCTATGGATACAAATTTTTTAATAACTGCCTCGGAAACCCTCTTCCGATGATTAATCTTACCATTGATTCCGAAACAATTCCGACATTAATAGATACAGGTGCCTCAACTTCAGGAATAGACCAAAATTACCTTCAAAATAATCATAGATTTCAATTAAAAAATCCAATACCCGTCAGCGGACTAACAGGGAAATGTTATATAACTGAAAAAGTTAAATCAAACATGCCTCTAGAATTTAAACTTTCTACTTCCCATAAAATACTTTGGAACGTCATGAACTTCTACAATAAACCATTTAAAGCAGTAATTTGTCAAAATTTATTGTATCCCTTAAACGGAAAATTAAACATGGGTGAAGGAAACATTGAAATCAACAATCAAAAGTTGAATTTCAATTACGCCGTACCCGAAGAGATAAATCTTCATTACGGACCCGAAAACCCGAACAGCACAATGAATAAACTTTTTAAACATTTAAATGAGGAAGAAAATAACACACTGAATAGATTACTAAAAAATAACTCTGACCTGTTCTATTGTGAAGGTGACAATTTAACATGTACCACCAAAACCAAACACGAAATTGTTACGAAATCTAACAAACCACTCTATTCCAAAATTTATCGTTTCCTCCAAATTCATGAACAGGAAGTTCAAACCCAAATAAGCGAAATGCTTAAACAAGGTATAATAAGAATATCCTCTTCCCCATATAACGCATCAATTTGGGTGGTTCCAAAAAAATTAGACAACTTTGGAAAGACCAAATGGCGAATTGTGGTCGATTACAGGAAACTTAACGAAGAAACAATAGAGGATAAATACCCAATTCCGAATATGGAAAGTATTTTCGATAAATTGGGTAGAGCCCAATATTTTACGACCTTAGATCTGGCAAAAGGCTTCCACCAGATAGAGATCAATGAATATGATCGATATAAAACAGCTTTTTCCACACCACAAGGACATTTCGAGTTTAATCGTATGCCCTTTGGCTTAAAGAACGCACCTGCAACTTTTGAACGCATGATGAACGAAGTTCTTAGCGATTTTATAAACAAAATATGTGTGGTATATCTGGATGATATCCTCATAATCGCTACTTCTTTACAAGAAATGGAGGTCAACATGAACAAAATTTTTAACGCATTACGAAAATATAAGTTAAAGATTCAAATCGACAAGTGCAAGTTTCTAGCTAAGGAAACAGATTATCTTGGTCACATACTTTGCACTGAGGGTATCAAACCAAATCCTAACAAAATTGATGTTATAAAGAATTTGAAAGTTCCGGATACACAAAAAAAAATTAAATCCTTCCTGGGAATTACAGGATACTACCGTAAATTTATTAATAACTACGTGAAAATCGCTTCCCCATTAACAGATGCCCTAAAAAAGGATAGAAAAATAAATATAAATGATCCTAAATATGTTTCAGCATTCGAAAAACTCAAAGAGCTTATTACTAATTACCCAATTTTACATTATCCCAATTTTAACCAAAAATTTCTTCTAACGACCGATGCTTCTGAAAAAGCAATAGGCGCTGTCCTTTCTCAAAATGGACACCCGGTTTCTTTCGCTAGTCGTACCCTCAACGAGCATGAAAGAAATTATTCCACAATAGAGAAGGAACTATTGGCTATAGTATGGGCAACAAAATACTTCAGGCCATACCTATTTGGCGTTAAATTCAACATTCGCACTGATCATAGACCCCTTGTTTGGCTTAGTAATCTTAAAGAACCTAACAGTAAATTGCAGAGATGGAAGATAAAACTTAATGAATACAATTTCGATATTGAATATGTTAAAGGCAAGGACAACAAAGTAGCCGACTTCCTTAGTAGAATAGATAACATTCAACATGAAATAAATGTACTTGACGAGTATGATAATGTAAGTGATAATGCTACAATCCACTCTGCAACAGAAGCCCAAAATGATTTAATCCCCATTAACGAAGGTATTGTTAATATTTAAAGAACTCAAAACATAATTACAGAATCAAAACAAAAAGAAATACGATCTATAAACAAAAAACGAAAAATTTACATTGATAGTAATTATGTTAACAATGAAAGTAACCTAATCGACATATTCAGACGATATATTCCAGAAAGAGGACTTGTAGGCATCTACTGTGAATTAGATGATCACACATGGAATAAAGTCCAATTATGTCTCTCAAAATTATATTCAAATAATACGAACTTACGATTTATTAAATGTACCAATCAAGCAGAAGACCTATTAAGCGAAGAACAATGTTATGCAAAAATCAAGGAAATACATGAAAAAGGCAACCATCGCGGCATAATTGAAAATTACGAGCAAATAAAAAATAAATACTTTTTCGACAAGATACTGAAATTAATAACAAAATACATAAACAATTGCGATATATGTAACCGAGTTAAATCTGATCAAAATCCAGTCAAACCGGAATTTATTTTTATTTAATAAGTTCTTTATTGTTTCTAAAAATTTTACAGAACTAAGCTAATATTTACAGTGAGTGTTCTGAATTTGATATTCATTGCATCTACATAATTATTTCTGTTTGTACCACAAATGTTACTTATTCATATGATGTATTTATAATAGTAGCGGAAAATACAACAAAAACCTCTTTTAAATTTAACTCTAACTTAAACTACTACTACGTATGTTAAAACTTATTTACATACTATTTTGAATCTTAGTAATAACTATGAATACTTGCTTGAGGACGCATGATCTCTAAGGTTAATCTATTAAGTCACATCCTGAGTGCTTGAATGTATGGATTTGAAGCGTGTTCTACCTTAGCTAATAGATTATCTCTGCGTGAGAGCGCGAGTTTATTGATAGGGCTAATATTAGCAAGCTCATGTAATTTGCGTGAAGAGAAATAAAAAAGCTTATTTAGCGCCATTTTTAAGTACCTATTTTGAATGACTTGAAGCTTTGATATCAAATATTTTGCGCATTGACTCCAAGTAGGCGCTCCATATAATATGATAGGCTGAATTACCATTTTTAAAATTATCATCTTATTCTTAATGTTCAGTTGGGACCTTCTGTTGAGTAGTGGATACAGTTGAATTACAGAATTAAAATCTTTAATGCTTATTCGTTCAATGTGGTCTTTGAACATGAGTTTCTTGTCCAACGTAAGCCCAAGATACTGCAGATTTTCTGACCATGGTATGGCTTGTCCTAAAAAGTTGATCGGTCGATTAGGCAGCAAGGAACATTTACGTCTTTTAGTGAAAAATATTGCCTTGGTTTTATCAATATTGATGCTTATTTTCCACCTGTTAAAGAACTGATAAACTTTTTCAAGCATTTTTTCTAAGTTAGCAGTTATTGTACTTGGGTAAATTCCTGAAGTATAAAAACAGGTATCGTCCGCAAAGGCAGCTATTTGACAGTGCTCGCTTGTAGGGAGATCGGAGGTGTAGATATTGAAAAGTATGGAGCTCAGACATGAGCCTTGGGGAACACCAGCAGGGATGCATCTTACAGTAGAGGTGCTATCTCGGACCTTTACCTTAAATGATCTGTCTTTGAGGTATGAAGCTATCAATTTATGTATGTATTCTGGCGTTTTGTACTCTTGCAGTTTATAAAGCAAACCTTCGTGCCAGACTCTATCGAAAGCTTTCTCAATGTCGATGGTGGTCATTCCAACTGATTGCTTCCCTATTAGGGCTGTCTTAATGTCCTTTGAGACGCGATACAGCTGGTGCTCCGTTGAATAGCCGTGCCTGAAACCAAACTGAAAGTCAGGAAGTATGTTGGCATTTTCCACGAAGTCTGTGAGTCGTCTAAGAATTAGCTTTTCGAATAGTTTACCAAAGGCTGGCAAAAGGCTTATTGGCCTGTAGCTTTCTGGCTCATGTGGATCCTTCCCAGGCTTTAGCAGAGGTACTACAACAGCTTGTTTCCAGGCGAGTGGAAAATAAGATAGTTTGAGGCAAGCATTGAAAAAGAGGCAAGTGAGCACAACCCCTTTCTTTGGCAGATTTTTCATCACATAGTTAGGAATTCCATCGATCCCAGGAGCTGTTCGATTTTTAAATTTTTTAAGTTGCCTAACTATTTTGCTGGTCTTGATGTAGGCGCCGGGGGGCAAGTTAGATGTGTTAGTTATACTCTGAGCGGAGTTATCTATCATCGTTTCTATGATAACATTGCGCCTATTGTTTGATATTTTATGGTAATAATGAAATTTATCAGCCAGAATTTCTGCTTTAAGTTCACAGGAGTAAGTCTGCTGGCCACTTGCGTCTTTAAGTGGGTAGGGGAGGTTATGAGATTTGCTTTTGAAGATTTTATTTAAGCGCCATAGTCCCCTTGAGTTGAAATCTAAGCTCTGGAGCATTTGATTCCAGTACTGATTCCGTAGGTTTGAAATTTTTTTCCGGATTGCTGTAGTGAGTGTGTTCACACCTACCTTCAAGGCCGGATCCCTAGATCTTTGCCACTGTCTTCTAAGGTTATTTCGGGTCCGGATAAGTTGCAGCGCTTCCTGATCTAATTCGAAGCTTGTATATTTGGCATTAGATTTGGCTACACTGCATTCTATACCCCTCCAAATAGTGTGCTTAAATTCGGAGATTTTTTCATCGACCGCTTGAGCTGAGTTCAAGGAATTAAACATATTTTGCGAAATCGATATATTATCGTTCACATGTCTTCGAAATTTTCTCCAGTCAGCTTTTTTGAAGAGGAAGGCTTGCTGTGGTTTATAGCGATAAACTCCCTTTGAATCTAGAGTGAAAAGCACTGGTAAATGAGGCGATGATAGTGCTTGTAATACTCTAATATCGGAGGGGCCAATACTATCATCGCCTAATATAATGTCTAAGGTAGATCCGGCACCTCGAGGCGAATATAATGTGGGTTCGGTCGGGAAGTGAATAAATATATTCCCTTCACTCGACATTTCATATAGACATTGACCTATTTTATTAGCTCGGACACAGTTCCACAGCCTATGACGCGCGTTAAGATCGCCACAAAGCAAGTACTTTTGGTTTTGACGTGTAAACTTTTTTAAATCGTTTTTGAATATAGTTAATTTATCCTTCGTGAGTTTTGTCCCAGGAAAGTAAACTGCGTATAATTTGATTTCAGATTCTTCTAACAATAGCCCTATGTTTTCAATGGCAGACGATTCAAAAGGGGGCATTGGTGTATGCCTAATTGATTTTTTAATAAATTTTTTTAATAAATTTTTTAATAAATCTTCTGGCGAGAAAAGTTCTTCATTACAAGTTTTACCAGACAGTGTTGGGGTGTTTTTGGTCGCCGCACTGTAGGAGAGTTGAGGTTGAGGTCTATTTCCAATTGCGTTCGTTGTACTAACTAAGTTTGCCGGCAATTTCGGAATATTTTCAACACAGGTTTGTGTCTTAGATTTAAGTGTAGACAGACTTGGGAAGTTTTTCTCCGAAAGTGCAAACGTCTCAAAGCTTCTATGAGATTTTGAGTTGCTTCTCCTTTTTTGTAGCTTTTCTTTAAGCGCGATATAATCTGTTCTGCTCTTGCATTCGGGAGCATTGGAAAAGTGAGGACCATTACAATTGCAGCATACTATTCTATTACTCTCCTCTTTTCGTAGTGTGCACTTAGAGTGTTCATGAGGGCCGCTACATATGGCACATTTAGTGGGTAAATGACAATAGGAGGAGCCTTGCCCATACATTTGGCAATTTCGGCATTGCGTCGGGCCTTTACGTTTGTTAGAGTAGTAGCTCCAACGTACAATTGTGTGAAGAATTGTTTTAATTTTCCTCAGATCAGCCATTTTTGTCCCTCTTTGTAGATAGAGCAAGTAATATATCTGTTCACTTCCTCCTATCTTAGAAGTGAACTTTTTTATGTCGAATGAATTGACGTCATGATCGCTTTTCAGGATTTTTCCTAAATCTTCCGTAGGAATGTCATGGAGCCCTGTTAGGACTACTTTTAATGGCCGTAAATCTGGCCGTTGGAAAGTGAAAAAGTTCACTTTTTTGGCTTTTAGATATTTTTCAATAGTAGAATAATCTTCATACGTATGAAGAAAAAGGCGTTTTCCAATGGAGATTAATTTAATTGAAAATTTTTCAATTTTAAGCCCTTTGAGGATGGCATCAATTATATCGCGGGGAAGATCAGTGAAAGTGATTGGGGGAACTCTCACCTTGGCTTGCTAATCCATGACCGATATTCCTGCTACCCTCAAGGAAACCAGAATTTAAACTATCCCAAACACCTAAAGATATAAACGAGATAATACACACGATATATTCCTAATCGGAAAAAGACAATTTTTTACAGCAATAGACAAATTCTCTAAGCATCTTTACACGAAAGAAACTACCGATAGAAATTCCATAACTTTCATAAAACTCATTCGAGAACGGAACGCGATAATGGGAAAACCAACAAAAATAATTGCGGATAATGAATTCAGCACATTAAAGAGTACTTGAGAAACGAAAAAAAACTGTGTTGTGTGGTGATGATGCCAAGCGCGGGAAAATAGTGAAAGTGACGCTTATAATAGTTCTAATAGCCAAGCATGGCAACATTGAGGTGTTATAGTGACGAAAATGAAAGCTAAAACACTGTGAAAGTTCGAACTTGTGGCGTGTTCATTAATTACTCGCCCTTCGCTGCGTGAACTTGTGAGAACGAAAGTCGATGGAAAAAAGCGTAATCTTGTAGTGTAATTATTGTGAAGATATCCCCTAACGGCCCCCACACGGGGCCCACCCTGGGCAATAAGACATATTATTTAAAAACTATAAAAGCTCCTTTTAGTGCACTGAAGGGCGTGTCCCTGTTGTGGTCTTTCGCGTCCCAGTGTAGAAAAAAAAACTAAAATGAGTGAGGAAAACTTAGCGAAGCGGAAGAAAGTGGCGCCGAACCTAGCGACTCGGGATGCGCGTTTAGTGGAAAGTGCACGCGTAAAAGAGGAGAACATAAAACTCAAATTCGAAATTAGTGAGTTAAAGGAAATGCTCAAAAAAAGTGATGAGTGATTTTAAAAAAAACTATTGGCGGAAGGCGCGAAAAACAAAAGCGAAGTGAAGAACAACATTAACGTGCCGTGCAGCAGTGTTCGCGTTAACGGAGACGAGGAAAAAGTTCGAGGAACCAAGAAACAGGATGAAGCTAAAGAAGCGAATATGAGTGAGGAAGAGACGGGAGACTACACTACGGTTGTCGCCAAAAGGAATAGGAAGAAGCAGAAGGCGCAGCAACCCGAACAGGCTAAGATAAGTAATGAGAAATTCAATGTAAGTGAGAAACAAATTGTTAAAACTAAGATGCCGCCCATTAATGCGTTCCACCAGGACTCTAATGACCTAGTGAAGCTCATTAAAGAGTGCGCTAAGACAGACAATTTTACGATTAAAAAAATTAATAATACCAAAACGCAGATCAAGGTAGACAGAATAGAAGATTTTAAAAACGTGAAGGAAGTCCTCAAGAAAGCAGAGGCTCCTTTCTATTCATGCACTCCTAGAGAGGAGAAAGAGCTTCAAAAAGAACTTGAAGCCAAGGCTGAGACAGTGAAATTCGTTTCAGTGAAACCTTTCACTACGCGGCACTCTATATTAGAGAAGCGAGTCCTCCCCATTTATCTCGTGCAAATATCGCACGAAAGCTCTGCAGCCGAACTACTCAAGTTGAGGTTCCTCAACCATCAAGTAGTCCAGTTTGAGAAATTAGTTAAAAAAGACATCATGCAGTGTTTCAGATGTCAAAGATTTGGGCACAGTTCGGCAAACTGTAACATGCAGTTCCGCAGTGTTAAATGCAGCGAAGTCCATGAACCTGGCAAGTGCGGGTTCGGGGAAAATGATGGCAAAGATAAGATCTTTTGCGTTAACTGCAGGACATATGGACATCCTGCCTCCTTCAAGGGCTGTCCAGCCTATGAGAAAGTAAAAAAACCAATGCGGATTGAGCGTGTCCCGCCAAGTCGACCGGTGATAGCCCCGGCTCCCATTACCCCTGGAGTATCTTTCGCAGCTGTTGCGAGGGGTAAAGTAGACCCAGCACCCCAAAGGAGGGATGAAAGCGATTTAACCGCTATGTTCAAGATCATCTTGGACAGGTTGGGTAAAATCGAAAACACCCTTATCGATCACAGCTCTAAAATCCGGGGCCTTATAAGCAAGTCTAGTTATTCCCATGACCAATACTAGACACCTCTCTGCAGTGTTGGCTCGAGATGAACTTCATCTAATAGCTGTGAATGTCAACTCGATAGTGAGTGTCTAAAGGAAATCAGATCTACTGGATTTTGCGTCTGAACACAAACCTGACATTATACTGCTGAACGAGACTAAACTCAACGAAAAACATAACGTACAGTTCAAGGACTACAACTTCATACGAACAGACATACCCAACTCGACTAAAGGAGGAGGGACAGCAATATCGCTCACATGACACATCAAGTACGAACATGTAAACAGACCAGAATTCAGCGGATTTGAAAGCCTAGAGTTGACATGCATAAAGCTTAAAATGCAAGGCGGCCAACGCCTCTTTGTTATCTCCGCATATGCATCGAAAAATTTGATTACGAAATTCAGGGAAGAGTTCAGCCTCGTGTTTAAACTTCTTCGACTAGATGATCCCAATAATTATTATGTTCTAGCAGGTGACCTGAACGCAAAACATAGCGACTGGCTGAACGAGTACGCCAATCCACGGGGAGTATTTCTAAAACGATGGATTGATGGAATACCGATGCCAGCTGGTCGGGCCGGGAACTCCTACATTGCCTCGATCTGGATCGTATCTGGATCTTTGCATAGTTGATATGCGGTTGAATCTTACTGGCTTGACAGTGGACCACAAATTGCAAACTTTGCACTATAACAGCGACCACAAAGCAATACAAATAAGGATTGCTAAATCGAACAGCGACTTATTCCTACTTACTGCTGAACAAACACCCAACAAATACAATTACAGAAAGACAAACTGGACGAAATTCAACCAAACACTAACACAAATGCACGACCTACTTGTACAAAACTCAACCACCTACATTCCGAAGAATAGAAACTTGAATAACGACCAAATTGACGAATACATAAACGAAATAAACAAACTTATACTCACTGCAATGGACCAGACCATACCAAAAATTACACCATGAAACAACATGGACCAATACTTGACCCGACGCATCAAGAAACTGAAAAACCTGAAAAGTATGATTCTGACGCATATCAACAGTATATATAGGAATTCCGCTGCGAGCTGGCATCCGCATTTAAAAACTCTCAAAGAAATCATGAAGGCTGTGTGTTATCTCATCAAGTTGAGCTTTACTCGAGAAGTAAACCAACATTGGGCTGAGAAAGCGCAGAGCATTCATCCTCAGGATCCGGACGGAATGTTCAGCCAGATCAACGCTTTCTTCAGGTCGAAGAAGCCGGCAACGGTGTCCACTTTGAAAATCCCGCAAGAAAATGATGAATATAGGATCATGGAAACAGATGAACCCGACAACATTCAACGTCCCATACAATTCAAAACTGTAACAAACGAGACAGAAAAAATAGATATAATTGGTATGCGTATGGAATCAGTCTATCGACAAAACTCTAATCTAGGTAGTTCTCGATTGATAGAAACTATCAAAAATAAAGTTGAAGAATTCCTGACTTCTCACAGTCGAGAACCCACTCTCCATTTCAGTGAGTCATAAAACTCAAATATGCTGCCCCACAACAGCTTGAAAGACTATTTTGTGTCGAATGAGGATGTACAACATGCCTTTCGGACACTTAATAACAAAAAATCAACTGGCATTGATGGCATACCCAACATTTTCCTCAAACACTTACCAGAACCAATAATGACTGAATTTACTTGCATTTTCAATAATGCACTGAATAATAAATACTTTCCACAAAATTGAAAGAAGGCCAGGGTCATTCCAATTTTGAAGAAGGGAAAAGATCCTAGGGACCCGAAAAGCTATCGACCGATAAGCTTATTGTCAAATGCAGGCAAGGTCCTTGAGAGTTTCTTGAACAGAAATATTAAGAAATACCTCGAGGACAAAGATATCATCAGCAATAGTCAGTTTGGCTTTCGCAGAAACCATTCTACTATCCATGCTATCACGAAAGTGACGTCTGATATCTGCTGGCATCTAAATGGAGGAAAATGTGTTGGAGCATGCCTCATTGATATGGAGAGGTCCTTCGATACAGTTTGGCTTGATGGACTGATTTTCAGACTCATACAGGATAGGTTCTGTAATGATTTAATAGCCATACTAGTGAGTATGCTGTATGGAAAAGAATTGATTGTCGAAGTCGGGGGAAATACTTCCAGTAGAGTATTTCAGGTCTCTGACGGTCTACAACAAGGAACAGTGACGGCGCCAACGCTATTCGCGATATTACTGAATCCTCTTTTGAAGTCATTTGGCTTTAATGATAGTCCTAAACAGATGATAGTGGCGTTTGCTGACGACTTGATTATATACACTGCAGACAGCAAAGCCTCGGTGGTTCAAGCTGAGCTGCAAAGTATGTTTCAAGATGTCCAAACGTTCACAAATGCTTGGAAGATGAGGAGCAATGATAACAAATGTGAGACTATTTTGTTCCGTGAATCACTGGCAAAGGCCGGCAGAGACTTGAAGCGAAATTGGAAGGATTTCCATATAAAGTCGAACGGAGAACGCATACCACACAAGAACACCGTGAGGTACTTGGGCGTGTTCCTCGATTATCGTTTGCAGTACATCCAACATGCGAAAATGCAGCTCGAGAAAGCAAGAAGGGCATTCATGTCTCTTAAGAGACTTTTTTATGCGAAACACCTGGAGACACGTGTCAAAGTCATATGTTATCAATGTCTCGTAAGACCCATTATAACATACGCGTGTCCCATATGGTTTAACCTGAGTGCTTCCACCATGGAGAAAATCAGGGTGTTTGAGCGAAAATGCTTAAGAGCTTGCACTGGATTGTACAAAACAGCGGGATCCGACTTCAAGTATTATTACTCGGATAGGGAGCTTTACGACGCAGCAGGTATTCCAAGAGTAGACTCTTGCATTATACACCAAGTAAGGAGACATTGTCTGCGATCGAGTATGACTGATGAGAATATGTGGATCAGTCACCCATATTGTCCTAATCAGTTGTACTTTGAGCGATGCAGGGAGACAGGCTTCATACCACCAGAAGCATTTCCTTACTTAGATGTAAAGAGACTTATCATTGACGGACATGGAATACCTGTTATCTACCACATTTACAGACGAAACGCAGACAAGAGACTTATATGCGACGACAGTATAGACACCCACAATACTGAGGTAGACTTACGATATTCGATGCATATGTGTCATAAACAGAGAAACCACCAACAGTATTGGTGGCTGAAGTGAGATTCTAGTGGTCGGGCGAACGGTTGGCGTGTGCCTATGTCACGCGGAGTCTTTAATTGTCATACTATCATAAATTACATAGCAGCCTTGATCTGTGTTTTTAGTGAAATATCACCTGACAATTAAATAACTTGTATATAGTTAGTTTTATTTAATTTTTTCATATTTAGGTTAATTTAGTATGTACCTTTATCACAAAAAAAATAAATATATATATATGCAAATAAATGACAAAAAAAATGTGAAACCAATCAAAAACTAACAATAGGAGTAAGTAATTAGTGATTTTCATGTTTGACGTTTAACCTAGGACTTAAAAAACTTTAGCGATAGTCAAATTATACCTGTAATTTTACTTTCTGCTCCTCTGTATGTCTTCTTCTCTTTCTTCCATTGTTATTATTTATTGGTTAATTTTTCTCTTACTTCTATTTTTCTCCTTCTATTTGTACATAAGATAGTATTAAAATCAGAAACAAAAAAAGAAAAAAAAATATAAATATAAAACAGCATTAAAAAAAATACTAAATTAGAACCATTTAAAACTAAATAGTTATGATATAGATTAAGCTCTATTTCTAAATAGGATTAAGTAGATTTAAGTTAGCGATAGTCTTTGAAGTTTTTTTTAAAAAGCTTTCTTCAAATTATTAATTCTAATGAACTAATTTAAGCAAATAGTGTCAGGGGGTATCCCCATTATATGTGACTGGCCTAGACCAGAGTGCCCTTAGTGGCCATAGGTTTAAATAGACGTAAGATAGTTTAACCATTTTTTGTCCTCTTATTTGTGGAAATTTGTAATCTGTGTGATATTATAAAAAATAAAGAGATTTTTTTACCTTTACCTTTACCTTGAGAAACGAACAAATAGAAATACACTATACATCACCAAAAGCTCATACAGGAAACGCTGATATGAATCGCTGTTATAATACATTATTGTCACACATCAGAACATTAGGTCTCACAAATCCAGAACTCAATATTGACGAGCAAATATTAAAAGCCACTGAATACTATAATAACACCATACATTCCGTTATCCAGTGTAAACCATTAGAAGTTCAACAAGGATATAAAGATAGAAGAAAAATATTTGAACTACTCACTAGTAAAAAATCAAAATGGATACAATATTATAATAGTAACAGAGAGAAAGAACAACAAATAGAGCCCGGAAATATATATATCAAAAACTACGAACATGAACGACATAAGGAATAACCAAAGTATCGTAAAATAGAAGTTACAAAAGAAAATAGCGACATAATACTTACAAAAAAACCATACAATAAAATACATCCTAATAGGATTAAAAGAATAAAAAAATACACAACTGAGGATCATAAAGGTGAATCAAGTAAACCACGTTACTCCTTAAGCGAGGAACAAAAAACGGTTGTCAAACAATCTCTTAATCAAGGTCCCCTAAACGAAATTTTAATATCTAAATACAACTTACACATCACCCGAAGCGATTTAAAAACTCTTGAAGAAAACTCCTGGATTAATGACCAAATTTTCAATTTCTATATCAACCTTATTGCTGAAAGAAGTAATTCACAGAATTCGACAAAACTTCCAAAAGTTCATGCAATGAATACATTCTTCATCCCAACCCTTTTGAAATCCGGATATAACTCTGTCAAACGATGGACTCGAAAAATGAACATATTTTCCTTCGACATTATACTAATACCTGTACATGTAAATCAAACTCATTGGTGTTTGGCAATCATAAATTTTAAAAACAAAACCATAAAATACTTTGACTCCCTAGGCCAACCTAACGATACCATCCTAAATATTATTGAAGAATATTTACAAAAGGAATCTCAAGACAAGTTAAATAAAAATTTAGAACTTACCTTTTCAAAAATAAATGAAATAGGAATTCCCCAACAAGAAAATACAAGTAACTGTGGTGTATTTGCTTGTATGTTTACAGAATACATTACCCGAAACGCGGAAGTAGATTTCTCTCAAGAAAATATGCCATATTTTAGAAATAAAATGATACTTGAAATTATACAAGGGATACTATTCGATTGAACTACCCTTTTTATACTCATTGCAGATATTCTCAATCAAAACATTGATGATTATCCTGCTTATGCTTTCAACAACTGAAGCTGAAATCTCTATCGAAAAAATCGAATCGCAATCTGGCATTGTATTAATTAGAAAAGATCCCATAAGACTTATACAAAACTATCAGCGTATTTACCATAAAATCGACCTGAAACAGTATGAAATTGCCTTAAACAAAATCTCTTCGAAAATCGAACCCAATCTTCATATAATAGATACAATTAAAACAATTAAAGGCGAACTTAAAC
Source organism: Stratiomys singularior (assembly GCA_954870665.1). Taxonomy (NCBI): domain Eukaryota; kingdom Metazoa; phylum Arthropoda; class Insecta; order Diptera; family Stratiomyidae; genus Stratiomys; species Stratiomys singularior. Next base: position 76,641,138 of record OX940878.1, on the reverse strand, counting down.
TTTTACACTTTAACCAAAATAACCGAATCAAGAGAGGACTTGTAAATCCCGTGGGAACTGTTTACAAATGGCTCTTTGGATTAATGGAAAATAACGATTATGAAGAAATAATAGAACATCTAAAAATAATAGACAGTAACAATCACGAAATAATTAAAGCAACAAATGAACAAATAAAAATAAATGACGTCTTCCAAAATAATATTAACAAAATAATACAAAACATTAACCATACAACTTTTATGCATCAACAACTAATAAAAGACATTAATAATACCACACAACAAATAAATAAAATTTTAATGAATATGCAATTAACCCTAAAATGCATTTTGTATCATAAATGATACATACTGGAAAAATCAATATTAATCGGCATAGAATATCGCTTTCATCACAACGCTAATTTCATCATATTTGTAACAAAACGCTCCAACCATTTTGCATCAGACTGTAAAGAGAAATGCGACAATGATAACGGCAATTCTGATTTTGCGAAGAAGTGACACTTAGGAGCTCATCAGTGGTTTTTGTCGTGCTTGTTTGATTTTGTTTAGGTGTTCGTAATCGACCCTAAGTTTTGAAAAAATTAATAATATTTGTGAATATCTCCCGATTGTGTCGGTGGTGCTTCCATAAGAAAAAAAGCAGTGCTTATGATGTAAGTGGGAATTTTGTGGTGTGTATCAAATATGTTACAGTGAGCTTTGCTTTATATTTAGAATGAACCCAGGTGAAAACGAAAGGCTCCTGAAACCGCATGAGCTGCAGTTTATAATTGACAATTGGGATGTTAGCGAAGATGAATTCGATCATTCTGAAGATGAAGAAAACTTCGATATCGAAAACATTCCAATTGTTTTTGATTATGAATTAGAAGAAGAAGTAAATGTGACTGAAAATGAACGTCTAAATCAAGAATATGATGAACGTGAATTGCAAAATTATAAAGATTCTTTCAAAAATATAATTTGGAAGAAAAAAAACCTTATATTAAATGAAGAGCAAAAGCAGTTCAGAGGAGACAGTAATCTGCCATTATCGGTATCGACATTAGAAAGTCCCTACGATTATTTCCGATACTTCTTTGATGATGAATTGATCAATTCAATTGTACAAGAGTCCAACGTATATGCAAAACAGAAAGATATAGGTACAAACCATTTCAAGGCTGCAGATGTAAAAAAATATTTGTGGGTATGTATATTCATGTCTGTTATACACTTACCCAATATAAGATGCTATTGGACTACAAAGCTTGGAGTGCCACATATCAAAGAAACGATGAGCCTAAAGCGTTTCGAGAATGTGAAGAAATTCGTACATTTCAACAATAATTCAAAAATGCAACCTGAGGATAATGACGATTTTGATCGATTGTTTAAACTTCGGCCTGTTTTGGATTATTTAAACGCTAAATTTGCAAGCATACCATGCGAACAATATTTGTGTGTGGACGAGCAAATATGTTCAACAAAAACGAAGCACTATCTCAAACAATATTTGCCGATGAAGCCCTATAAATGGGGTTTCAAATTTTTAGTTTTGAGCGGCGTCAGTGGATATGCTTATAACTTTGAAATATATACGGGATCCAATATAAAGACATTACCAACAGAGCCAGACTTGGAATATTGTGCTAATGTTGTAGTCCGGCTTCTTCGAAACGTCCCAAAAAACCAAAATTTTCGAATTTTCTTTGATAACTTTTATTCGACGATACCTTTGATTTCCTACTTATCTTCCATGGGTATATTTTCTTTAAGGACAATAAGAAGGAATAGAATTCCTAATTCTAAATTGCCTACTGACACTGACACAAAAAAGGATCCAAGAGGCAGTATTTATGAATTCGTTTCTAATGCAAATGGCACAGATATTACAACTGTTGCGTGGAAGGACAATAAACTTGTCACATTGGTGTCGAATTTTGTCGGCGCATTACCTATAGCAAAAATTCAAAATTCAAAGATTCGACAAAAAACAAAAAAAAGTTGTAGAAATTTCATGTCCTTCGATTGTCAATTGTCAAAGAATACAACCGACACATGGGTGGTGTTGATCTTCTAGACAGTTTGATCGGAAGATATAAAATAATGATTCGAACACGAAAGTGGTACTTATGAATATTTTATCATTTACTTGACCTTACCCTTGTGAATAGCTGGTTGCTATATAGAAAAGCTTGCATTATCAAGAAGGAAAATTTTTTGAACTTGGCGGAATTTTGATTTGAAGTTGCAGAATGCTTGTGCAAATCTGACTGCGTAGTTACACCTAAACGAGGTAGACCAAATCTGGTCAATATCGAGAATGAAATTCAGTCGAAAAAATTGAGAGGACCAACGAGCTACATCCCCCCGAAACCAATACGTACTGATAATATAGGACATTGGTGCCATTACACCGAAAGTAGAAACAGATGCAAAATGCCAGGGTGCAAAAAGCTTACATATGTAATTTGTGAAAAGTGCGGAGTTGCACTTTTTTTCAATAAAGGAAACAATTGTTTTAAAGATTTCCAACCAATAAATTTTTATTGCCCCACTAAGAAGGCCTAAATTTGAGTTTTTTATTTACAATGCTAGAACATAACTAATGATTTATTTATTTTTTCATAATTGAATTAAGATTATAATAAATGTTGTAATACTTATTACTAGAGAAAAAGAACTGAATTACTTTTGTCAATACCAAAATAAGAATAACAATAAACTGTACTGCATAAATTGACTTCAACTTTCTATTTTGAATACTACCCCCAACGGCCAAAGTATCATTTCTGATACATACAGGAAAAATCGAATTTTCAGGACATTAGGACATAATTGATTTTTTTCATTATTTTTCCCGAATTTTACATGTGAGAATACATAACTGTGATTTTTTTCGCTCAAAACAAAAAAATTGTGCATCTTAGGGTTAAGTTATAATCTGGACCTAATCAAAAACGAACTTGAGAAAATTATCGATAGTATAAATGCGGCAAGAACTGGTATTATGTCCTGATCCATACTTACCCATGACGAAATAAACGAATTTAAACTAACATTTGACGAACTTAAGGAAATACATATCAATGCATTTATAAAAGAAAGTAATATAGTTTTTGTCATCAGTATTCCTGAACTTACTAGACCTTTACTATCATATTACGTTAAGAAAATACCAAATAAAAACTCAGAAACATTGAATATTAAAATGGATCAAGTTGTATTCTACAATGGAGAACATTATGCAATCGAGAAACAAACGAAATTCTTGAAAGATAAATTAGCTTTTAAAACTACTAATTGTATTATGAAAATGGAAAATAATGCTCACGAAGAAGAAATTGAAAAAGGATTATTGTTATTACGAAATTTAAAAGCAAAAATTAATCATAATTGTAACGAAAAAACATATGAACTTAATGGAAACTGTATAATCAGATTCAGTAACTGTAAAATTAAAACTAAAGGAAAATTGCATACGACTCAAATTAAAGAATTTCAACACTTACTTATTCTAAACCCTATAAAAAACATAACTGGGTACAGCTACGAAATAAATGTTGATAAACTAGAAATCGAAAACATTGAAAACTTAAAAAGAATTGAAGAAGCAAAATATATACATAACAAAAATAATGTAAGAACAGGAATTTCGCTTTTCACTATTATTATTATAATAACATCAGCATTCATAATATGCCTTTATTGTAAAAATCAGAAAACAAATTTCAAAATTAACATCAATCGTAATGACAACAAACAAAAAGATATTGAACTTTCTAAAACAAATTTTGTTGAGGACAACAAAAATCCTAAGTAGGGAGGAGTTATAATTGCTGAATCCCCAAAACCTAACAAAGACTCAATAATAACAACTAAGTTTGCTGCATAATTATTCCCAATTCATTTAATGCTGACTCTGCATTCCTACCATTAAATTCCTTTCCCACACTTAAGTAATGCTGACTCTGCAAATTCGCCTTTTCATTAAACTACTATCAAGTTACAATTGACGAGTCATCAGAATATAACAAAGACTCATTTTTACTTCATAATTCATTCTTACTTATCTTATATAAACATCCGATCATTCGATCCGCTGGTTTAACTAAAATCTTATCATTCAATAACATAAACATCCTTTGTTCTTTGTCCACATATGCATGCACCCAAATGTGCAACGTAGCACTTTTTAAATATAAAAGATCCAGTTCTCCATAGGATAAGTTTAGTCTGGATAAGAGTCTAGTTTTAATCAGACCAAATGTAACTTTAGTAATAATAAAGAAAATTTGTTATACTAAAAAATACATTTTTTTTATTATAACGTTAGATTAATAACGTAACTCGCGCGGCACTGTAATTCTCGTCAACTCGAAATTTAAATTTACCCAGATTCTTCCACCCTGCCGGGACAAATCCATTTTCGTGTCCATCACAATTGCCATGGGAACCCGAAACACCGTACTCTTCTGTTCTTCAATCTACTGTCCCGAGTCACAACTTCACGAATATGACCTCAATCTCCTATTAACTTTCCAAAAAAATCACCCTAGTGCCGAGAGCAAAGGCGAGGCGACTTCAACGCAAGACAATCCCTATGGCTAAATCGTAGCACCAACCCCAACGACGCCACACTTAACCACTGGTACTCCAATAACTCAATACCTTCTCAAATCTCCCTACAAATACCCATCAGCCCAACATGTCCACAAGGAGCATCATTCCTTGACTTATTCATATTCAACGATGATCTCTACATTAAGCCCCACCCAACCACTCAGCCCTTCCTTCCCACGATCTCTGTCATCAGCGAACATGACGCCGTAGTCCTAGAAATTAAACTCCATGAACGTCCACTCACTGAAAACCCCCCCTCCGTCCTGGACTTCTACACTGTGAAATGGAAGATTCTTAATATATTTCTCCCGCAAATTTAAACCCATTACCTCACCCGATACCAATCCATCACCAGTCAATCAATCGACGAAACCGTTTCCCTTTAAACTAACCTCATCCAGGAAACTATCTCTTCATACCCAAGAAAGCCCTCAACTATAACCCCCTATTAACGCTACGCCCTGAATTTATCGACGATGTACGACTTAAGAGAACCTTTCGTAAACGTCTATACCGCAACCCATTTAACCCAACCAATTCCCATATCTGCGATCAAATCCAACAATTAGATTACCACATCCGTTCCAGTATTCAACACCTTTATCACCAACACCTCACTCTACGCATATCTTACATACAACTTAATAAAAACACCTTCCAAGGACTCCGAAAAACATGCCCCTGACTCTCTAAGCCCGCCAATCATCATTCACATAGACTCCCTCAAAATGTGTCACCCACTCAAAAACCAGAAAGGTTACCCGAACATGTCCTCACCCCACACCTCACGTCCGCCTATCGTATCAGACCCTAACGTAGATTGTGCAATCAACGCCACCATAGACTCCCTACGGTCCGACCAAACATTCCATCAATTCACAAAACTTCACCTTTCCATTTTCAACCATCATTTAAAACGCTTTAACTTCATACCTGATTGCGAACCCATACATTTGACCACACCCACCCAAATCCATGACATTATCCGCTCCCGCAAGAACAAAAAGTCGACAGGTGCAGACCAAATACCAATCATCTTTCTCGAAAAGTCTGCCAGAACAATCAGCCCCTTTCTCTCCAAACTATTCAACCACTGCATCTTCAATGAATATTTCCCGCTCGCCTGGCACAATGTCACAATTACACCAATCCTCAAAAAAGGCAAAAATCCACTAGACATCCGTCTTTCGACCCATCTCACTGCTCTCCACAACAAGCAACATCTTTGAAACTGTAACCAAAACGTTCATCGATCAACACTGCTCTCACTTTAACATTATCCCAAACTTCCAGTTCGCTAACTGACCCTCGCATTCAGTTGTCCATGCCCTACTCACCCTCAAACCGCACTGCAAGATAAGTGCAAACAAAAACCTTCCTACAGCTGCCTGTCTCATTGACATCCAAAAAGCCTCCATCTGGCAAAACGGTCTCGCTATCAAACTCATCAGCATCTTCAACTTTTACCCGCACCTCAACAAACTCATTTCATCCTTCCTCACAGACGCTCCCCCTGGAAAACAATGTCGGCAGGTATCCCACAATGTTCTGTTATCTCCAACACCCTCTTTTCCATTTACCTTGTCGATATTCTGCAATATGCTGACGATATGATTATATATATATCACTCAGCGTGATGCATTCCTCTATGCCAGCAACTCATCAATCACTACGTCGACAACGAACAAATATCCTACATACAACGAATACACCCACCAACAAAGTCCTCACTGAACGAAAATTTGCTTTGTTAATAGTATATATTTATTTATATTTTTTCATGGCACACTACTCCTTATACACTGAATAGCTTCATTACCATTTAACTTACTGACATGTGGATCATATTATTAGGATAATGTTCAATATATGGTTGATTAAATGTTTCTTAAAATTTGTTTGTTTTGATAAAATTTCGAGTAAGTTGTTACATTATGCTTTTTTATATGTTTCTATATTATTCAAATTCTACATTCTCTGGAATACTCATCACTTGTTTCCATTCAATATTTAGCTTTTACTATACAGAAAAGTATACACAAGAAAATCTTTCATTGGATTTATTTGAAAATTTGATACAATCACCATGACGTGACACAATATATTTCTATATGCCCTGAACTCTACATTCTCGAAAATAGTTTTCGTTCATTTCTGTGAAATGTTCGAATCTAATATCCTACAGATTGTACGACAGGTGTGGAAAATGTTCATTTATTTTGTTTCAAATATTCTCTAATTTATTAATTCCTATTCGAAGAATCGAGAGTTTGAATAAATTCCGAGCGATTCGCATCAATGATGACCATGAAGACAGGTTATCATTGATGGGAATCGTTAATAATTGCAATTCTCAACGTATTATAAGAGTAATCAACAAAGTATTGTACTACAGACATGCAAAATCTTCAGTTATTTTATTTCAAATAAACCCTAACTAAGCTCAATACGACGCCATTGCGAAAAGTTGAAATCTTGGATGAGTGTGTATCCAGCGAACTTATTCTCTTCTATTCAATATCTTCAGTAATATATAACAATAAACTAAATAACAATAAAACTCAAACTATGAAAAAGATTTCAAATTTTTATAGATGAATTCAAAATCATGCAAAAGTCACAACAACAAAGTAATTAATAATAATCGTAAAAACTGACAAAGCTTCAGAAACTTATTACAAATTTGCTTACAAATATGCATTTCTTTTTTTTTTGCAATAATCTATACATTTCATTTCAATACTCACCGTCAATAGCATTCGTTCGGCTTCATTCTAATGGTACATATAAATTATTTTTAAAATGGAATTGCAATCAGTCTTTAATAAAATAAAGCTTAACATGCTAGACAGTTAAATAGTTCTCTACTTTGTTATCAACTCAAATAAACTACAATACTATAACAATGCAAACATTTTCATTCATAATTCCATTCTCACTACGGGTATGATGAGTTGAAACGCCGTCTTCGAATCCAAACAATTTTCTCATTCTCGATCCAAATTTCACAGTAACGGTGCTATAATTCAAAAAGCTTAGTTTTTTCGTTCGAAGGAAACTGCGATCATTAGTAAATGTTGCATGAAAGCACGACGTTGGATTTACATACATAGTTTTGTCATGGTCTTGATCAAAATAATTCCACCTTGTGCGTAGTTAAGCGCTTGTAGCGGTGTTCTCGCCACTCATATCTTTGATAGGGATATTATACCGAATTGAGAAAGTAGATATAGAGAGGCCCTACGCTCTCATTTCTGTCCGAAAACACCAAAAGTAACACATATTAACTTAAATTCACCAACACTTACTTAAAAATAATCAGAAGTAGTCTAAATGGATGGCCAGAAATTTCGTCAACTGAACTATTTTCACGAACATTACAATATTTGCTTGCTATAATTCAAGCACATGTTTTGTTTTGATTCGCATTTTATTATCCAAATATTCATAAAGAAAATTTACTATTTATATTGAAAAAAATTTATATTTAAATTCATTTATGAACAAATCAATAAAACTATGAAATAATATCATCACATTAAGTGCAACATCATTAAAAATCTTCGCTGCCCATTGACACAGGAGAATCGACTTAAGGGGAATGATAACTCCACACGAAGATAATTTCCCGAAGAATTAAGCCCCGCCCATTCCATACAATTTTTACAGCTGATCGACTTCAGATTTAATTTGCTCGAGCCGAATGAACATGGAGAAATTGCAATCTGAAGCTGATCTCAAGGCTTCACTATTTTTATCAAATGTCTTCAAATCTATAATTCCGTTGTGAACGTCATTAATGAGCATATCCATATGCTCCATATGCTTAATGAGAATTAGAAATGTACAGTATAAGCGTTTGCGCACTATCAACTAACGTTGACTAATTCAAATGCAGGGTTCAGTGACTGATTCAAGTAATGTGTGTTCATTCCTTAAAAGAAATTGCTTTTCTAACTGTAATGTTAACTCACTGTCAAATTTAAAACCGAAGGTAGCAAAATATTTCGGAAATTGTAAACAATGCATTGTTTTTAAAATTTAATGAATGAAAATGTTTTTGATTTGCTCATTATATGCTGTAATTGGTAAATTATTTGGTATGTGAAATTGTCTCTAGTAATATTAATGGATAATTTTCAATTTGAAGGCAGATATATGCTCTTCAACAAAAAACGTAAAATTTGTGCATTTTGTAGTTGTTATTAGTAATTTATGAATGTTGTTTTCGTAGTTTTGCCTATGATTGGATATGACATTAATAATGTAAAGTAAACATGCTTCTAGTTGCGCGAAAAATCTTGAAATTTCTATAAAATTTTGGATATGCTGCATCTCACACAAATGACAGGAACGAATGAAGCCGAACATTTGAACAGCTGATGAAAAAAAGATAAGTTGAAAACTTCGGACGCTCACGTACGCTGATGTACACGGACAGGGCCTCTATATCTTATACCTCTATGTTCTATCGAGAACTCCACACCGGTAAGGACATAGAGGAATAAGATATAGAGAGGGCATACGTCCATATTTTTGTCCGAGATCACCAAAATTAACGCATATTAACATAATTTCACCAAAACTTACTTAAAAATAATCAAAGATAGTATAAATGAATGGTCAAAAATTTCGTCATCTGAACTATTATCACAAACATTATAATATTTGCAAGCTATTCAAGCACATGGTTTGTTTTCGTTCCCATTTTATTATCCAAATACTCATAAATAATATTTTGTCCTGAAATCAATAAAATTAACAAAAGATATTATCCCATTAAGTGCCCCGTCATTAACAAATTTGTGGTGCCCATGATAACAGAAGAATCGATTTAAAAGGAATATTAAATCCACATTTCTCGAAGAAATATGCCCCGCCCATTCCATTCCATTGCGCCTATTTTTCACAGATGCTTGACTTCGTATTTACTTTGCTCGAGTCGAATGGACATGGGGAAACTGCAATCTGGAGCTGATCTCAAGGCTTCACTAAACTAATCAAATGTGTTCAAATCTATAATTCTGTTGTTGATACCATTAATGCGCATATCCTTATGCTTAACACGTTGAGTGCCACGTTAGTCACCGGTGACTGACGCTATACCTGATACTGATACGATACCTGCGCGCGAGTTACGTTGTAACCAATACCCAAAAGAAATGCGACTCCACGAATTCTATCGTGGACGCATCAATAAAAGAACTTTTGAACAAAACGCTATATTCCTTTTAACGTAGAGTTATATCAAAACACGATAGTAAAATCCAAAAACTATTCACACCTTTAAAACTACAACCTTTCATTGCCTTTCATTTTTCACACTCTACACTCGATATCCTTTTTTTATTACATGCAATTCTGCATCTCATACACGTCCTTTTTGTTTTATGAGGTTGTCGGTATCTAATTTTATGAGGATGATACAAATCACATTGTACATATGGTTTTAAGACATAACGATAGGATAAGTAGTATATAAGTAGTCAAGAACTTCTTTAGAAAGGCAGTAGAGAGTTAAACGGGAAAATAAAAACATCTAAGTCCGATTTAAAGACGTGTTTTTCTGAAACTAGGATTTTAGTAACAAGTTTCATTTTTCAGTTTAAAATTAATTTGACTTCAGTGAAAACTTAGTTCTGAAGAACTAAGTTTGAAGTTATTGTTCCAATACAAAATTAAATAAAATAACTGGCGCAGTCGGTAGGATCCCTTTCCAAAGAATAGGGATCCAGTGATACGAAACTTTCGCACTTTTCGGGAAACGCAATACATTTCTCATTCGCGATATAAAATAAAATTATCCAGAGGTATATCGTTAAGCCCAAAGAACACCTTCAAACCGATACTGAGGCTGGTATTGGATCTGGATTCATAAAAAAAAATATAATTATAATACATACAAATGTGTACACATATATAATAATAATAATAAAACAAGAAATGGTAATAAGTGTGCTTGTTTTGGCAAGTTAATGCAACGAAGGTTGCTTTTTGATAAAAACAGATTCAACAACGAAATGGATCAAGAATTGCAAAGGCTACAACAAGCTCTGCACCAAATGCAGGAGCAACAACGCCTAGAAATTGAAAGCTTACGACAACAGTTAGTGCAACCCGAAAGAGTTTTCCAATTAAGTCTCGATCAAGTCTTAAAAAAATTTTCAAGTGTTAAGCCTTTTTACGGGAGACCCGAAGATTCACTACAAGAGTTCCTGAACACAGTTGAAAACGTGGCTTCTTTGTGTGGCGAAAACGCAGCGTTGTTACAATTTGGACTGCAGATCATCTTCAAGGAAAAAATACAAGGTGAAGCCAAATTGGCGATACAACGACTAGGCGAGGACCTGACATGGGAAGCGGTAAAATCGGAACTGAAACTTCACTACAGACCACGAAGAACGTACAAAAAGCTAATGGACGAAACCAGAAATATTAAAGTAAGTAATTTAAGAGAATTATTTGTTAAGATTAGGAAAATAAATTATCAATTAAACGAACTTTATGATTTCGACGAAAATAAGCCCAGTAACTGTAGCCCAACAAATAATGACAAGAATTTAGTGGATATAATTAAAGACATGCTCAATGGTTGTTACAGAGTCTATATACGAAATGGTATGACTCTGATTGATGTGATCAATCTGTTTGATGGATTGGGGTTATTAGACGAAAATGACGTGATCCATTATACTTTAAAAGGAATTTCAAAGACCTTAAACATAATAATTTTAATAGCAGACAGAATGACAGGGACAACCGACCGAATAAAGTTCAACATAACCCAAACAGAAACTTTGAACAACAAAACAGTTATCAACGTCAAAATTTCAGACTAAATAACAATACCAATTTTCATGATACCAACTGGACATCTAGACATAACCCCGAACAACAGAGACAATTTTTCAACAGAAATTCTTTTAATAATAATTCGAGATTTAGCAATCAAAGAAGTAATTTTAACAATTCGGGACAGTTCCGAAACAGTTTTGGAAACAACTTCCACTATAATTATGGAAATAATCCCAATAACAATTCCGGGGAGCTTAAGCAACGCTCTCCAAACAATAATCGTATTGAACCAATGGAAGTGGACAACATCCAACAAGACGTAAATTTTTCAAACGAGCCTCGGACACAAAACTCCCAATAGTAGCCCTAACCATCGCAGGAAGAAAACTAGCCTGTCTAATCGACACTGGTTCAGAAACTAGTATTTTGAAGCCAAAAATTTTAAGCAGGTATCAAGAATCAAAACTAGAAAAACCTCTCTACTTCTCTACTATAAATGGTGTAACTAAAGTCACATCCAAAACTGTATCTTTGATCAAGCGAAACGAATATCCTGGTACAATAAATCGTACTCCACATCTCAATACACACCAAACACCCATCCACTAAGTCCTCATTGAAGGAAAATTGTTTTGTAGATAGAATTTATTTATTTATTTATTTCTTCACCACAGTCACCAGTTTGGGGAGGTTTTGTTTGGCTTTCCTTCCAATTTCATATAATTAATCATAAACTGCAAACTTTAATAAATACACAACCAACAAATAAAACTCTAGAATAAGTAAAGACTGTTAGAGTTAAGATATTTTAAGAACTATTCTTGTTAGGATTAAGACAAATTATGTAATATCTGCCAATGAATAAAATGTTGTTTTCGTTACATCCAAAACTGTCACACCTATTCCAGAAGAGTTCCACGTTCAAGGAACCTTGTCATGGAAGTTAATGGACTTAGCAAGTCGCAAATATGATGCAATAATTGGCCAAAACTTTTTAGCACCCTTTATAGCAAAAATCGACATAGACAAAAAATTCATTGAAATTAATAATAATAAAATCCCCTTTCAAAATAATGATTCTTACTTCATAATCAATGAAATCTGTAATTTTGAAACGAGCAATTTAAGGAAATTAGATCTTGATAATCTTAATATCGAAGAGAAGCAAAATATCCAAAGACTTCTGAACCAATACTCCGAGTTATTTTATAGAGAGGGTGATAAATTAACGTCCACATACGAAGTAACCCATGAAATCATCACTACCGTCGATCACCCTATATATTCTAAAATTTATCGCTACCCTCGAATTCATGAACAAGAAATCGAAAACCAAATAAGAGATATGCTGGAGCAAATTATAATAGTTCCAAGTAATTCTCCTTATAACAGCCCATTATGGGTAGTCCCTAAAAAGATAGACAATTCGGGTCAACAAAAATGGCGCATCGTAATCGATTATAGAAAATTGAACGAAATAACGATCAGCGACAAGTTTCCCATTCTTAATATCGACGGAATTCTAGATAAGTTGGGTAAAGCGCATTGTTTTACCACTCTAGACTTGGCAAAAGGCTTCTACCAAATCCTTGTTCGACCTGAAGACAGAAAGAAACCGCTTTTTCTACTCCATTCGGGCACTATGAATATGTAAGGATGCCTTTGGGGCTTAAAAACGTACCTTCAACCTTTCAATGATTAATGAATTCCGTTTTGAGGGATCTCATTAACAAAATCTGCGTCGTCTATCTAGACGACATCTTAATCTTTAGTACATCCCTGGAAGAGCACATTCAAAGTATCAGAAAGGTATTTGATAGATTAAGAGAAGCTGGCCTAAAGATACAAATTGACAAGTGCAACTTCCTGAAAAAAGAGACTGAATTTTTAGGACATATCCTGACTCCAGACGGTATAAAACCAAACCCAAATAAAATAAAAGTTATTCGAGACCTCAAATAACCAACGACAACAAAGCAAATAAAATCTTTCATTCCCACAGGATACTACAGGAAATTTATTAAAGATTATGCCAAAGTAGCCTTCCTCATGACGATGTATTTGAAGAAAGGAACGAAGATAAGCCCGAATAATCCAAATTACATTTCTGCTTTTGAAAAACTCAAAGATATCATCACAAATCACCCCATTCTGAAATATCCCGACTTCAGCAAAAGATTTAAACTCATAACAGATGCAAGTAACTTTGCTCTTGGTGTAGTCTTAACACAGGAAGGTAATCCTATCTGCTATGCGTCCAGAACCCTCAACGACCATGAGAAAAACTACTCCACAATCGAAAAAGAGTTATTAGCGATTGTATGGGGTACTAAATATTTCAGGCCATACCTTTTTGGGAAAGAATTCGACCTACAAACCGACCATCAGCCAATAAAATGGCTTCAGGTGAAATATTCAGGGAAGGATATAAATCCAAGACTTCAAAGGTGGCTTATTTCTCTAGGGGAATATGATATGAAAATAAATTATATTAAGGGAAGGGATAACAAAATAGCAGACTTTTTAAGTAGACTGAACACAGAAAAGAATGAAATAAATACGAGAATGAAATGCGACATTGGAAAGCATTCAAAAACTGAAAATTTGAGTTTTTATGGAATGACCAATGAAAGTCTACACAATTTGAATGAGCAGGGCAGCATTCTTGAAACCGAAAATTTTGGTCTCAATTCGAATCACTGTGTCAAAGAAAAGGTTAACTCATACGAAAATGAAAAAAAATTCGGGAACTGAAAATTTGAGTTCCATTTTTGTCGAAACATCTCATAATGAAATAAACGCTTTAAGTGAATCTCTAGAAAACGAAACTATACACTCTCAGGAAGAGGACAGGAATGATCATATACCTATACTTGAGACAATAGTTAACAGGTTTAGAACGCAAATTATTTTAAAGGAATCAAAGGAAAAAGAATATGAAAGTGACTTCGGAAATAGAAGGATCTTTGTTGATAAAAATGATCTACATACCGATAGTGTTAGTAACCTACTTCGAAGGTATATACGTAAAGGAAAAGGAGGAATTTATTCATTCCTGTCGGATCACAATTACAACAAATTACAACAGGTAATTATAAGCACATTTTCCGACAGTAACCAAGTAAAATTTGTCAAGTGTAGTAATTTTGCTGTAGATATAGAGGACGAAGAGGCGCTAAACAAGCAAATCTCACTTTTTCATAAACTTGAATCTGGTCATTCTGGAATACTGGCAACCTATGAGGGCATTAAAACCAGAATATACAACCCAGTTCTTCGAACGCAAGTTCATAAGATTATAAACAACTGTGAGATTTGTGCAGCTGGAAAATATGAGAGAAACCCTATCAACAAGAAATTTCATCTAACGGAAACACCGTCCACTACAAACGAGCTCATTCACGTAGACACTTACGTAAACAGTAAACATTGTTTTATCAATTTTATTGACAAGTTTTCGAAACATGCCATTACCTTTTATCTGGAGGATCGTAACACACAGACAATAATCGAGAAGCTTCGACAATTTTTAGCCATAAAAGGCAAGGTTAAAAAGTTTATTTTCGACAACGAGTTCAACACTAGGAATATAAGAGAACTCTGTTTAGCGGAAAATATCAACCCAATAGTCATACAGGGAATGCAGATGTCGAACGGCTAAATAATACGTTAACAGAACGAATAAGAATTTTAAATATCGAAGAAAAACTTCCTATTAGGATACAAATGCTGAAAGCAGTAAAATTTTACAATAATACCTACCACTCAACTATTAAAGCAACCCCTCAAGATGTACAAGAACATAAAATTGACCACAATATCATCCGTGATAGGTTGAAACAAACAAAGATAAAGATTATAGGAAAAAGAAAAAAAGTTAGGGAAGACTATGACGAAGAAAGAGAAGAAGGTTTTATAAAAAATTATAAATCCCTTCGGCACAAAGAACAACCCAAATTTAGAAAACATTATCTAACAAGTATTCATGAAAGCAATATCAAACGCCCTTTAAAATTTTCAGATAATTCTGGCGATAGGGATTGTCTTTCTATTGGTCCCCCTAGTCCAAGGGAAACTCATGATAAAGAAAATTAACTCTGAATTGGGATATTCAAAAATAAAAACCGACAAAATCGGATTGGTAAGCAAATTTAACATTGTGCAAATTTAACAATGAAGTTATAAATACCCAAAAAAAAAAAAGTTTAGAAGAAACCACAAATTCTCTATTACTCGGTGTTGATCGAGACATTCCAAATCATCAAATGAATAGCGTGAAAAACTTAGTAATGACCTTGATCCCTCGTAGACACAAAAGAGCCTTAATTCACTTAGGTGGAAACGTACTGAAATGGGTATTTGGGACAATGGACGATCTTGACCGACACGAATTTGAGAAACACCTAGAAACTATTGATAAAAACAACCATCAGACGATAGAGACTGTAAATCAACAAATCAAAATAAATGGCAACTTTTATAAAAAAAAATTTTTTTTATTTGTAAATTTTTTTTATAAATTCACCCAAGCATATTAACAGACGAGGAAATAAGAACATACGACATCGATTCTACTAAACTATCACAGATTAGACTCGGCATAGTTACACACTATAACGGACCACTTATATTTGCAATCAAAATTGCAATAGAATTTCAGAAAGTTAATAAAAAGTTATTAATTCCAACACCAAATACAAACCACAAACAGATCGACCAAGCTATAGAGTTTATAATCGAATTAGATAATAAAACATATACGTATGAAAATAACAAAAATCTCAAAGAACTTAAGGAAAAAAAAAATTAAATTTGTATTGCAGTTTTGTTAAAAATTATAATGAAGAATACATAGAAATAGAAAAAGATGTCTTAATTTGTATAAAAGAAATTTTAGTAATCCTTGCGATGAAAGGAAGTTGACTTTAACTGGAAATTACTTTACTTGTTGTAGTTACTTCTGAAATTGTACTGTAACGATAGAAAAAAAATTAAAATTGTACTGTAACGATAGAAAAATAAAAAAGAATTTACAAACAAGATAAATACGTTTAATAATATCCGTAAATAATACACTCGATTTGAATAAAATAGCATTAACTTTTAAAGGTAACGTTTTAACATAACAAAAGAATATAAAAGAAATCCTAGTACTTAAATATCTAAGGACTGTGTATGGGAATCGGAAGTTCTTCAACCATTCTTGTCATTAAAATTATAATCTTTGTATACTTCTTTGAAAAGAGGAGAAATTTCAAACTCGATAAAAAAAAAAAAAAGGGATTCACACTCTAGACAAAGGGGAAAACACTCTAGCGGGGCAGGAGTTACGTTGCCAAAAGAAATGCGACGCCACGAATTCTATCGTGGACGCATCAATAAAAGAACTTTTGAACAAAACGCTATATTCCTTTTAACGTAGAGTTATATCAAAACACGATAGTAAAATCCGAAAATTATTCACACCTTTAAAACTACAACCTTTTATTGTCTTTCATTTTTCTACACTCTACACTTGATATCCTTTTTTTATTACATGCAATTCTGCATCTCATACACGTCCTTTTTGTTTTATGAGGTTGTCGGTATCTAATTTTATGAGGATGATACAAATCACATTGTACATATGGTTTTAAGACATAACGATAGGATAAGTAGTTAAGAACTTCTTTAGAAAGGCAGTAGAGAGTTAAACTGGAAAATAAAAACATCTAAGTCCAATTTAAAGACGTGTTTTTCTGAAACTAGGATTTTAGTAACAAGTTTCATTTTTCAGTTTAAAATTAATTTGACTTCAGTGAAAACTTAGTTCTGAAGAACTAAGTTCGAAGTTATTGTCGTCGTCGTCGTTGTAGCGCTACAGCCCATTTCGGGCCTTGGCTTCCCGTAGGTGTCGCCTCCAGTTGTCTCGGTCCATCGACCGCGTCCTCCAATTTCGGGATCCGAGTAGCGTGCTGCTATCTTCGTCTACAGAGTCGGACCAGCGCTTTCTTGGCTCTCCCTTTGGCCTGCGTCCCTCAGTTTTTCCGACAAATACCTTTCTAGGTATCCGACCTTCATTCATTCGCTGCACATGGCCAGCCCATTGTAGCTTCTGCAGTTTTATCACAGTGGAGACTTCTGGCTCGTCGAAGAGTTCGTACAACTCATGGTTGTACCTAATTCGCCATTGTCCTCCTTCCTGCGTTGCTCCCACGATTCGTCTTAGGACCCTCCTTTCGAAAGCGTTTAGTATGTTTGCGGAAGCTTGAGTGAAGGTCCGTGTCTCACATCCGCAGCACAACACAGGTCTTACCACAGATTTGTATACTTGCAGCTTTGTTTTCCTATGTATGAAGCTGGCCTTCAGAATACCCAAAACTGAGTAGAACGAAGTTATTGTTCCAATACAAATTTAAATAAAATAACTCGCGCGGCCTGATGGGGAAGTCGCTATAAAACCGCGTGACACTCAACGTGTTAAAGAGCATCGGAAATGCTCAGCATAACCGTTTGCACATTTTCAATTAATTTTCTCGGATTAAAGTACATGATTCAGTGATCGATTTGATAATGATTGCAACATTCAAGTAATATGTGTGACCAATCCATGTCAAATTTAAAACTGAAGATATTGAAAATGTAAATATTGTATTGTTTTTACATTTAATGAATGAAAATGTTTTTGATTTGCTAATTATATATGCTGTAATTGGTAAGTTAACTTATATGTGAAAGTGTCAGTAATAATATCGATGTATAATTCCAATTTCAAGGCAGATGCTCTGCAACAAAATGCGTAATAGTCATGCATTTTTCAGCTGTTTTTATTGATTCTTGAATGAAGTTTTCGTATTTTTGCCTATGATCGGATAGTACATTGTGAATGCTAAATTAATGTACTTCCAAATGCGCGAAAAACTTTGGAATTTCGAAAGAATTTCGGATATCATGTTGCATATGACACAAATGACAGGAACGAATGGAGCCGAACATTTTAACAGCTGATAAGGGAAGAAAAGATAAGTTTAAAGCCACGAACGCTCACGTTCGCTCATGTACACGGATAGGGCCTCTCTATATCTTATATCTCTATGAGTATGTTTGTTTAAAAGGTTATGGGAAAGATACTTACTCGTGACCATACGTTACGTATGTTTTCCTAAACTCAAACAGAAATAGAATGGATGTATACAACGTGAATGTACGTAAACACGATTAGCGCCTACATCATATTGGCACGATGAGCTTGATTAAAAGTTTGATATGAATGAATTTAGGGTTTTCACACTCGTTTACAGGTTTGATGAAATGATACGAAGACAGTTATTGAGACAAACCACAATTATCAGTTGATTCGCTGAAAATTATAACTAACTATTGGTCAAGTGTAAATTAAGACCTTTCTTATTAATATATAATTAAGTTAATCAATTTTCACTTTATAAGAAAATAAAAACGCTACAAAATTTTTAATTGTTCAAATTTAAAAACTGATGACAACATTTCATTAAACTGTATCTTCTTCACGCTATTGAATAAGACACAGTGTATTGAAACAAAGCTGATTGTTCTATCGCAATCCTTTTTAATCCTTATCAATCCTATTTAATATCCTCAGATATGATTGACTTAAGAGATAATGTAAAAACGGTATGGAAACAAATCAGAATTCTTCCATAAAATTCAGAACTTAACATATTTAAAATGGAAAATTTATCTGAATTGAATGAAAATTTAAAAAATTAAGTGTACCATAGAACCCGAAGTGAGTGTTGATAGTTGTGAAAAGTCTAACCCTGCCCACCGCAGGAAAAGAAGCCGGGAATCATCCCAAATTGGAACGCTCCTCAGGGACCAATTCAAGATGGCACGAAGCACATCTGAGTCATCCGTTTCAAACAGATTCCTGCCATTAGCTGATCTTGAGGGTAGCAGCGACATCAGTCAACAACCCGGCATTGAGCAGCAAGCTAAGGTGAAAGTTACCCCAATCACCTTTACTGAATTTATCAATTAAATTAATCTCCATTGGAAAACGCCTTTTTTTCATACGTATGAAGATTAAAATAATATTGAAAAATATCTAAAAGCCAAAAAAGTGAACTTTTTCACTTTCCAACGGCCAGAATTACGTCCATTAAAAGTAGTCCTAACAGGGCTCCATGGCATTCCTACGGAAGAATTAAAAAAAATCCTGAAAAGCGATCATGACGTCAATTCATTCGACATAAAAAAGTTCACTTCTAGATAGGAGGAAGTGATCAGATATATTACTTGCTCTATCTGCAAAGAGGGACAAAAATAGCAGATCTGAGGAAAATTAAAACAATTCTTCACACAATTGTACGTTGGAACTACTACTCTAACAATCGTTAAGGCCCGACGCAATGTCTTAATGTATGGGCATGGCTCCTCCCATTGTCATTTACCCACTAAATGTGCCATATGTAGCGGCCCTCATGAACACTCTAAATGCACACTACGAAAAGAGCAGAGTAATAGAATAGTATGCTGCAATTGTAATGGTCTACACTTCCACAATGCTCCCGAATGCAAGAGCAGAACAGATTATATCGCGCTTAAAGAAAAGCTACAAAAAAAAAGGAGAAGCAACCCAAAACCTCAGAGGAGCTCCAATACGTTTGCACTTTCGGAGAAAAATCTTCCCATACCCATTCTTCCCATACTTCAATCTAAGACACAAACCTGTGTTGAAAATATTCCAAACTTGCCGACAAACTTAGTTAGTACAACGAACGCAATTGGAGTTAAACCTCAACCTCAACTCTCCTACAGTGCGGCGACCAAAAACTCTCCAACACTCTCTGGTAAAACATGTAACGAAGAACTGTTTTCACCAGAGGATTTATTAAAGCTCTCTCATGAGCTGATCATGAACTTATCAAATTGTAAAAATAAACAAGAAGAATTCAATGTAATAGTTAGTTATTTCAGTTAAGTTTCTTTATGGCTAAAGTATTGAAAATTCTAATATGGAATGCGCAAAGCATTAAAAATAAGAAAATTGAATTCTTTGACTTTATTACTAAAATTAAGGTTGATATTTGTATTTAAACTGAAACTTGGTTGAAGCCGCATGACAAGCTAAGTCATGCTAACTTCCACATTTATCGAAGTGTGCAAAAATAAAATAGGTGGCGGAGTTGCAATTGCAATTAAAAAATCAATTAGGCATACACCAATGCCCCCTTTTGAATCATCTGCCATTGAAAACATAGGGCTAATGTTAGATGAATCTGAAATCAAATTATACGCAGTTTACTTTCCTGGGACAAAACTAACGAAGGAAACATTAATTAATTTGAAAAACGACTTAAAAAGGTTTACGCGTCAAAACCAAAAGTACTTGCTCTGTGGTGAATTTTAAACTGTGTTCGAGCTAATAAAATAGGTCAATGTCTGTATGAAATGTTGAGTGAAGGGAATATATTTATTCACTTTCCGACCGAACCCACGTTCTATTCGCCTCGGGGTGCCGGATCTACCCTGGATATTATTATATTAGGTGATGACAATATTGACCCTTCAGACATTAGAGTATTACAAGCGCTATCATCTCCTCATTTACCAGTGCTTTTCACACTAAATTCAATGGGAGTTTATCGCTATAAACCACATCAAGCCTTCCTCTTCAAAAAAGCTGACTGGAATACGTTAAATTTTTTGAACACAACGCAAGCGGTCGATGAAAAAATCTCTGAAATTAAGAACACCATTTGGAGGGATATAGAATGCAGTCTACCCAAATCTAATGCCAAATATACAAGCGTCGAATTAGATCTGGAAGCTATGAAGCTTATTCGTACCCGAAATAACCTTAGAAGAAAGTGGCAAAGATCTAGGGATCCGGCCTTGAAGTTAGGCGTGAACGCACTCACTACAGCAATCCGGAAAAAAATCTCAAACCTACGGAATCAGTACTGGAATCAATTGTTCCAGAGCTTATATTATAACTCAAGGGGACTTTGGCGCTTAAATAAAATTTTCAAAAGCAAATCTCATAACCTCCTTTACCCACTTAAAGACACAAGTGGCCAGCAGACTTACTCTTGTAAAGAAAAAGCAGAAATTCTTGCTGATAAATTTCATAATAACCACAACATCTCAAAGAAAAGGCGCAATGATATCAAAGAAACGATGATAGATAACTCTGTGCAACGTATATCTAACACATCTAACTTGCCCCCTGGCGCCTACATCAAGACCAGAGAAATAGTTAGGCAACTAAAAAAACTTAAGAATCGCACAGCTCCCTGGACCAATGGAATTACTAATTCTGTGATGAAAAATCTTTCAAAGAAAGGGATTGTGCTCACTTGCCACTTTTTTAATGCGTGCCTCAAACTATCTTATTTTCCACTCGCCTGGAAACAAGCTGTTGTAGTACCACTATTAAAGCCTGGTAAGGATCCACATGAGCCAGAAAGCTACAGGCCAATAAGCCTTTTGCCAGCCTTTGGTAAACTATTCGTTAGTTAAAAAGTTAATTCTCAAAAGACTCACAGACTTCGTGGAAAATGCTAACATACTTCCTAACTTTCAGTTTGGTTTCCGACACGGCTATTCAACGGAGCACCAGCTGTATCGCGTCTCAAAGGACATTAAGACAGCTCTAATAGGAAAGCAATCAGTTGGAATGGTCACCATTGATATTGAGAAAGCTTTCGATAGAGTCTGGCACGAAGGTTTACTTTATAAGCTCCAAGAGTACAAAACTTCAACATACGTACGTAATTTGATGGCTTCCCACCTCAAAGACAGATCATTTAAGGTAAAGGTCCGAGATAGCACTTCTACTGTAAGAAACATCCTTGCTGGTCTTCCCCAAGGCTCATGTCTGAGCCCTACCCTTTTCAATATCTACACCTCCGATCTCCCTACAAGCGTGCACTGTCAAATAGCTGCCTTTGCGGACGATACCTGTTTTTATACTTCAGGAACTCACCCAAGTACAATAACAGCTAACTTAGAGAAATTGCTTGAAAAAAGTATATCAGTTCTTCTACCGGTGGAAAGTAAGCATCAATATTGACAAAACTAAGGCAATATTTTTCACTAAAAAACGCAAACGTTCCTTGCTGCCTAATCGACCGATTAACTTTTTAGGACAAGCCATACCATGGTCCAAAAATCTGCAGTACCTTGGGCTAATGTTGGACAAGAAACTCATGTTCAAAGACCACATTGAACGAATAAGCATTAAAGCATTAAATTCTGTTTTTCAACTGTATCCACTACTCAACAGAAATTCCCAATTGAACATAAAGAATAAGATGATAATTTCAAAGATGGTAATACAACTATAATATTATACCGAGCGCCTACCCCGAGCCAATGCGCAAAATATTTGAAATCAAAGCTTCAAGTCGCTCAAAACAGGTACTTAAAAATGGCGCTAAATAAGCCTTTTTATTTCTCATCACGCAAATTACATGAGCTTGCTAATATTAACCCTATCAATAAACTCGCGCTCTCATGCAGAGATAATCTACTAGCTAAGGTAGAACACGCTTCGAATCCATACATTCAAGCACTCAGGGTTTAAATTAATAGATCAACCTGAGTGATCATGCTCCTCAACCGAGTATTGATAGTTTTTACTAAAATCCAAAATAGTATGCAAATAGGTTTTTACATACGTAGTAGTAGTTTAAGTCAGAGTTAAGTTTAAAAGAGGTTTTTGTTGAATTTTCCTCTACTATTATAAATATATCATATGAAAAAGAAACATTTGTGGTACAAACAGAAAAAATACTGTAGATGCAATGAATACCAAATTCAGAACTCTCACTTTAAGTTATTAGTTTAGTCCTGTAAATTTTTAGAAACAATAAAGAACTTATTAAATTAAAAAAAAATTAAATTAATCTGAAATTCGAACCAGAAAAAAGTTTATAAGCTTGTTGAAAGAGTTCGATGGAAGCAACGAAAAGTTCGAAGTTCAAAGTTGGACAGATCAAGCAAATTGAATTTTGTTGAAAATCGTAGAACCAGATCAAATCAAGAAAGACCAGATTTTCCAAGTCGTATTGGATAATAGCATTGAACGGGTGTCAATAATTTTAAGGAAGCCAGGTACCGCAAGAAATTGGCTGCGCATAGTGGAACTTTTCCACATATACTTCGGTTACCAGAAACTCACGCCAAATTATTTAATGAGGCAGCGACATTGAAACTGCGAAATATCAGTAGTTTTGACGGATGCTTTGACATGATGAGCGAAATTATCGACAAAATGAACATCAGAGGAAATATGGAGAATACAACCGTATTTACTCTCGCGAACAAAGAAAGAACAACGCTAGGCAATTTTAAAATGCAACTATTGCCAGGACACAGAGCCTTGATCACAAAAAATAAACAAAAGTTTGGTCAAGCATATGCGATTCTTAAAAGACAACCGGGATTTATACGACATATGCACATAAAACAATGAATTTCCACATCTACGAGGACAGAGATTATCAAAAATGCGAATCGTATCCAATGCGAAAATATCAATAGATACAGTAGCTACTATAACTACTGATTGAAGAAGGGTTTCCTGGGATATAGGCAACATTTGAAATCATTCCCCGAATATAAAATACAAATAAAGTGATATGGCAATAAAAATTACAATACCTCAAGCAACAAGTGAATACGTTGAGTGCATTTTAATATCAAACAGAAACTTTAATTTTAATATATGGGTTGGAATGGATATTTTAAAAATGAATCGTATAATAAAACCTAATATTGGAGTGGTATCGAATAATAAATTAATACTTTTTACGTTTAACGAAGGAATTCACAATCCGAACAATGTAAACTTTGCTCATTTATTGGGGAATGAGGTGGCGAAAGAACACCTTTATCGTGGATTGAATTTGGACGAATCAAACAAAGTTGAAAATATTTCAAGGGTCTTTAAAGACATTTGTTATAAAGAGGGACAAATTAAAGCCACCAACACGAATGAAACATAAAATCCTAACTTCAAAGAAACACCAATTCACTCTAAAGTTTACTAAATTGCGACCGTTTATGAAAAAAAAAGTTTGAAAGCAAGTGCAGGAAATGTTCGATGAGCATTGTTGTCAAAAGTAATTCTCCTTATAATGCACAACTATGGGTTGTCCCCAAAAGCCGAGCCCATTTAGGAAAACTGAATTTACTCACAAATCCAGACAGACATCCATTTCCTAATAAGGAGATGAATCTCGCTCAGCTGGGAAGCTGCACATATTTTACAACAATCTATCTCGCAAACGGACTTCCCCAGATTGAAATCGACGAAAAAGATCAACACAAATTTCTCAACATAATTTGGCCACTGTCTTTCAAAATTATGCCGTTCGGTCCAAATAATGCACCTGCCTCGTTTCAACGAATGATTAAAGACGCTTTATAAAGGTTAATTGGTGAAATGTGTGTCGTGTACTTAGACGACGTAATCATACTCGGCTCATCGTTAAAAGCAATTGAGGATGATGAAAAGAAAGTACGTTAATGAGTCCGGGAGCACAACTTCAAAATTCAAATAGAAAAGGGCATTTTTTTCTTTTTCTTTCTTTCTTTTCTTTTCATATCTTGAACATATTTTTACCGAAATGGAATAAATCCTGATTACGAGCGCTTAGAAAAAATGAATACGCTGAAACTACCAACGAATGTTGAGGAAATTCGATTATTTCTAGGTGTAACTGGGTACTATCGGAAATTTAATTGCAACTATGCCAAAATCAGTTTGCCATTTACTAGTGTGCTTAATTTAAATGCCAAAATTGATACGAAGAAACCAAAACATCTGCAAGCATTCAATAAGCTTGAAGCCATTATATTGAAATTAGGAAGATATTATATTGAAATGCCATGATTATAATAAGCCGTTCGAACTAACTTAGAATCAAACTTCGGTAGCATCAAGTTTCGCAATTGGAAATTAGATCGGAAAAGGGAAAACCTATTGAATACGTAAGCAGAACACTAAATAAAGCAGAGGCAAATTCTTCTGCAATAAAAATAGTTACAAGCTTTTGTTTGGGGATGCAAGTAGTTCCGACATTACATTTATGGAAGACAAATATTAAAAGCCAGTGATCATAAACCTCTTATTTGGCTTGACCATCATAAGGATAGCCACTAAAGACTACTTCGATTTAAGTTGCAACTTTGTGATTCCAACTCTACAATTACTTACAAAAAGGGAACTGATAACATGTTAGCAGATTATCTGAGTTGATTGAATAAACGAAGAAGTAAACGCAAAGGATGATTTTGTACATTCAACACTAGGAAGAAGACATACATCACAAGACGCACCCTCACCGTATATATGCAATTCCCAAAAGTCGTGCAGGGAGACGAGGAGTTCCCACCCCTCCCAGCCCAAAACCATCTACCACCTTCCACGAAATGAAAATCGCCTCCAAACCACCCACACAACCAGCCCCATCCGCACCCAAGACCACAGACAACACCCAAGTTATTAACGAACAAAAACGGACAGTACCTATAATACTGCGTGAAACGGACAAATGGACAACACTTAACAAACTAATAAGACAAAACAAAATAAAGACGGTCAGTGCAAAAAGGGTATATTTGGGAATCCAAATAGTCCCGGAGACCGCAAATGACCACCGACAGATAACGAAGATACTGACGGAGAAAAAGTGGCAATACCACACCTACTACCTCCCTGAAGAACGTAATTTGAACGTGGTCATCCGCGGCCTTCATGGGCTCACTCTGGAGGACATTAAGGAAGACCTCGAATCTCAGGGCTTCCACCCTATAGAAATCTTTAACATAAAAACGCAGTCAGGCTCCTCAAAACTAATGAAGGTCCTTCTCCCAAAAGAAGAAACCGAAATCTTTAATATAACTGCACTATGCCAACTTGTCTGCAAGGTGGAAGCCATCAAACCGCGAAACGGACAGCTAATGTGTCACAACTGCCAGCAGTTTGGACATTCCTCCGGCAATTGTCACGCTCAAGCTCGGTGCGTGAAAAGCGATGTCTTACACCATTTCACGCAATGCAACAAGAAGCAAGAGGAGAAGCCGAAATGTGTCAACTGCGGTGGAGAACATCCCGCAAGCGACGGAGGCTGCCCGAAAAACCCCAAAAACATTAAGAAGTCGTTCGCACAGATAGCTGCTCAAAACACTATCCCCACACAAACACAAGCACCAACTCGCACCACCACAACACCCCAAACAAACAAAAATACACAACCAATTAATCATACACAAACATTCACACCACCAGACATGGGACAATTCTTCGTCACCATGCAATCTCAGTTTCAACTGATGATGCAGGACATGATGGCGAAAATGGTCCAAGGCATGTTCACAGCACAAGCCACAACACTAGCACGCAAATGAATCAGCGTGATCACATTTCTATTCTCACATGGAATGCAAATTCCCTGCTTCAACGAACCGGAGAGTTTTAACAATTTATTCTGGATAATAAGTTCGAGATTATTCTCCTCCAGGAAACTTTCTTGAAGCCCGGAACGCGTCTCCAATTCCCCAACTATAATCTATACAGAAACGATAGATTAACTGATAGGGGAGGAGGAACGGCCATTCTAGTGAGAAGAAACGTTAATCACGACCTGATTCACACACCACACCTCACAAAAATAGAAGCAACAGCCATCAAAGTGCGAACGGACTCCTTTGAGTTTGTGGGTATTTCGGTGTATAACTCACCATCAAATAGGCAAATCGAACAAGACTTCTACAGCCTATTTCAGATAGAAGTTCCGCTTCTAATCACTGGATGCCTACCACAGGCATTGGGGCGCTGTGAGAAGTAATCAAGCTGGGACTGAGCTAAATAGATTCATCACAAGCACAAATGCAAGCCTGCACCTAACCAATGAACCAACACATTTCGGGCGAATACAAGGAAACATCCTCGACTTCGGAATCTCCCGCGAATTTGATGCCAGCATTAAAATAAGTGTCTTCAACGAGCTCTCCTCGGATCATCAACCGGTCCACTTCCTAATTGAGAACGTCTTCATTGACGATCCTCCAAAAGTTAGGAAGAAGATAAACTGGCAAGCTTTTCATGACCATCTGGCTAACGAAAGATTCACCCAAAATTTAAATACAGCCGATGATGTCGAAATAATGATTGAAAACTTAACAAGCATGATCATCCAGGCAATATAGGACAACACAGTCATAACTCCGGCAAGGGAATACAACCCCTATGAAATCCCTCGCGAAATTAAGGTCATGATAAGGAGGAAGAATAAATATCGGAGAAGAGCTAGGAGTACGGGTGATCCTAGACTACAAACGAAAGCAAACTGGTTGACGAATAAAATTCGGGACCAAATATTCCTGTTCCGTAACGAGCAGTAGGAGAGCTTCCTGCATAGTCTTGAGCCTGGCGAGAATGCCTGCATGAGAATGTCCAAATACTTCCGCAAACAAAACAAAGCAGTTGTGCCACCCATACACGGCCCAAACGGTATACAATTCGACAAAGCCGAAAAAGCGGAAGCCTTTGCAGACATGTTGGAGCTGCAGTTCCAAGACAATACCTTCTGGGAGCAGGACCTTGTCGAGGAGGACCACGTCCTGAGAGAAGTGAGCGAGCTCATGAGAACAGAGGTAGAGGTAGAAGATGTGATACGGCCACTAGACGTACTGGAAACTAAGGTCTTAATACTGCGACTTAAGAAATGGAAGGCACCCGGACCAGACACAGTTACAAACACCATGCTGAAATGGCTTCCTGACAACTTTTCAAACAACTTGACTAACATAATTAACGCAATTTCCCGTTTACGTAGATTCACTAAAGTTTGGAAATCGGCTATCATAACGGTTATTCCTAAGCCCAACAAAACCCATGCCTTCCCACAAAACTGGAGACCAATAAGTCTTCTCTCGTCCATCTCCGAAGTGGCAGAAAAGGCACTACTCATAAGGTTAAACGAAGTGATAACCGAAAAACATATTCTCCCCGATCAACAATTTGGTTTCAGAGAAGCACACTCCACGGAACTCCAACTTACAAGGGTGATCCAAGATATCAGAATTGGCATGAATCGCAGGAAGTCAACAGGCTTACTTATGTTTGACATAGCCAAAGCCTTTGACAAAGTCTGACATGCAGGACTTATTTTCAAAATGCATGACTTCTCTATCCCCCTTCCATACATACAACTCACTTACGCCTTTTTAAAAGGCCGATCTTTTAAAGTTAGAATAGAAGATCACCTCTCAAGCCTACGAAAGATTCAAGCTGGAGTTCCACAAGGATCATCCATCTCACCAACACTATACAACCTGTACACCGCAGACATTCCCCTCTTACCGAACAACGTGCAAGTATCACTATACGCAGACGATATACATATACATATATATATGCATATACTATACTTCAAGACAAGCAGAAGTCATCTCCTCAAAACTGCAACACTCAATTGATACAATGTTAGAATACTTCCGTAAATGGAAGATTGCAATAAACAAAGACAAAACACAAGCCATGATCATTTCTAGATGCAGAGGACAACAACCAACACAACTTAACATTGACACAGACACAATACCCTGGACCAGAACTGTTAAGTACTTAGGACTAACAATTGACCACAGACTGACATGGAAAGACCACATACGATCAAAACGTGCACACTGCTTGGGTATACTCTGCTCCCTCAATCCGCTCCTTAAGTCACGCAAACTTAATGTCAAAAACAAACTGCTGCTCTACAAACAAATAATTAGACCGACATTACTATACGGTAGTACCGCTTTCTGCCAGACAGCCAAGACGCACAAAAAAGCGCTCCAATCCCTGCAAAATAAAGCACTACGGTGGATATTTCGGATTCCATGGTACATCAGGAACACGGACATACACAAAGACCTACGACTCGACACAATAGAGAAATACACACGCGACAAAGCACTCAAACTGTTCGTCAAAATAGACGAAATTCTAAACAGTACCATGGAATTCTTGAAAATCCCGCTCGCGGAAACGCACAACACCTACCCGAGCCTCCACAATAGTAACTGACAGGGCATAATAGAGTTTTGCGTTAAGTGTGGTGAGTGATCGACACTCACAGACAGAAATGGAGCAAGAGTGCTATATCGCACTAGCTCCAAGCATCGCTTACTCCAAGTGAGGGTTATAGAAAGCAGATTAGATCACAAATACAAAGAACTTCTAGATAAGTTGCAGAAAGAATCAATACATAAAGTAGTTAAATGTAAATAAAACGATTTAAACGTAAATACTACTTTCCAAAAGCGAAACGAACAATGGAAGATAAAATTAATAACCGCCATACGTGCAATTCAAATAAATAGAGTGAGGCAGAGTTTCGCTCAATTTTAAGTTTTTAGTCCAATAGATGCCAATGAACCAGTAGAAAGGAAAACCAATGTGTCGTAATTTTATGCGGCCGCCATTTCGTTGCGGTGCTATATAACTGGTGCGATATAACTTCTATAAATATGTACATACATATAAACCGATATAGCTACCTTACATAGGACTACTCGACAAAGACCACAAGAACCTGTGCTAGATTAGATTTTCAGATTCGAATCCCTCCGACGCACCTATTGGCAGTATCCTGTTTGTGAGCCCTGAAAGTCCCAGGTGGCTCGCACTTGAACAAAATTTCAAAAAATAGGCTGGGGCTGATAGAATTTCTAATTTTTTCTTTAAAAAACCCCCACGTATTTTGTTCTCCTCGCAATCCTTCTAAATAACTGCATTAACATATACTACTTCCCACAGCTATTCCGAAGCAATCCAATAGCACAGGCGTAGTCGACACTCTCTTGTCTAATGTGGGAAAGTTACTTGGGAGAGTTATCCTCCAAAGCATCACACAGTTCGCTGAAGGCGCAGGAACTGTGCCAGAAAGACATTTTGGCTTCAAAAGAGGTCACTCAACGATAGACGCATTGGCGGTTTTCCAAGTCAGTATAAAACGGAACTGGCAGGAAAAACAGGTTGTTGCAAGCTGTCTCATCGACGTAGGAAAAGCTTTTAAGTGGGTTTGGATCGACGGACTTATCTTCAAACTGATCTAACTGAGCTTTCCGGTTAATGTTATGAAAATTGTAGGCAGCTTCATGAGGGGACGAACTGCCTTTGCGGTGTTTGGTAGAGCTAGCTCTGAACCCTTTATCATTGATTCGGGGGTCCCACAGGGTTCCATTTTGGGTCCCGTTCTCTTCAATATGTTTACGTCCGATATCCCAGGGATTACGGATGAATTTCAACCTGGAATCTCTTCGCAAACGACTTACTGGTGTGGTCTTCTGAGTACAATCTCCGCTTTGCAAGGATGACTTTGTAAAGATACCTAGACTCGTTAACTTCATATTATGAAAAGTGGGGGATGAGGGTTAACGCTAAGAAAATGGAGCTGATTGTTTTCAAGGACCTACATTAAAAATATGATCGTCACACGAGGAGTATCTGTGACACTAAAATAAAGCTGAACGGGCAGGTGGTGCACTACTCGAAGCTAACAAAGTATCTGGGGGTAATTTTTGATAGAAACTACAACTTTAGTTCTCACTTGGATGCTGTATTGAAGAAATATAGATACGCACACCATCTCCTTTTACCTCTTTTCAGGAAACAGTCATCAAACAACAAGCGGGTGAAGTTACTTGCGTACAAGTCGCTTATCAGGCTCATACTAATGTATGCGGTCCTGATCAGGCAGGCAAGAGCAACGTACAAATGAACAATATACGATTACGGATTATTATTGCTTGCACTGGGATGTATAAACGGGAGGACGAACGGCCCTACCCCAACCGACTACTGTACCGGGATGCAGCCGTGGAACCAATCAATCTCTATGCTAAGAGGTTGATCGAGCGAGCGGCGAAACGTATGGTGGAGCATGAGCCCACCACGATCAGCAATGCGGCAGGCAGTTGAACGATGCAGGCAGCCAACGGTTAGCAATAAGTAGTGAATAAGAAGATTAAACATTGTAGGCAAATATTGTTTTAGAGTATAACGAAACATAATAAAAATAATATTATGTTTATGTAAGCAAAAAGATGGATATTAAAGGCCACACTTAGGGTGTAAGTATAATATGTAAATAATTTTAATATAACAACTTATTTAAGGAATCAATAAATTATAGTTAGTATTGAACTCTGGGTACAGCCATTAGGCAAAACCCGTAGGTTAAGTAATAGGTTAAGAATAATTGTAACTAATTGTATATAACCAAACAAAAATTTATCCCCCAATAACATAGGACTACGTAAATATGGAATATGTATTTGTATATTGGTGCTACTTTAAGCCAAAAAGTGCACAAAATGGGTAAAAACGAAATAATAACATCAATTATGGGTATGTCCATATTATCTGTGGTCAACAGTTCATGCAATAAAGTGTATACTGGACATGAAAAACAACAAAAGCAGCTGTTATACTGATTAGCAGTTTAGTCAGTATCTTAATCAGCATAACAGTTATTTCTATTGTAGTCCGATGTACACTTCATTACATGTACATACAGTAGATCAACGATAATCCAGATATCCATATTGTGATTTCAAAATTTCAATCACTTTATTACTTTACTTAAATCATTTTTAATAATCGATATCAGCGGCTTACAAATGTTGAATGGTCATAGTTTCAACATGCATAAACCTTTAATATCGGATTTAAAAAAAATTATTTGTTTAAATGAATTTTACTTAGGTTTTATTAATACGCTGTGATTCCACAAAAAACAAACACACTATCTAAAACGTTACTGCAATACAACAGACAAACACGTAACTAATCAATTTTTATCCGCGACACGATTAATGTACGTTCCAAGTTCCCACGACTCTGACGCAGGGGGAATGCTGGTCAACAGGAGTACTCCTAGAAGCCAGTATTCTTTGAGGAGTGTCGCCCCCACGTACCCGAGGACCTGGAGGTGACTGCAAGCCCTCTCCAGCGGAGAACGACCCTGCAACGACTCTGGAAAACCGAACCGACCAACGAATTCCAATTGGCGCACGTGGGCTGGCGGACACGATATTTTGGAGCAAGTACCACCGAGGTGAAACTCGCGCGCGAACGGCTCCAATATAAGTATCGTACTGTCTCCGTCCCGGTAAAACCTTGGCAGGCCTCGGAGTACGTTCGAAGCTCGCACCATTAAGTTGGTGGTGTAGGTTTGGTTGAGACGAACTCCCGATTAGCGCTGGTCTGGCTCTGAGCACCTGTCCCCTTAAGGGCTGGTGCCAATCCTTGCATGGCCTCCCTGCTTTGCACAGACACCCATGGGACCATTAAGGCGACTACACATACGAGTGGAGATAGCGGCTCCGAGGGGGGACCCTTTTAGCATAATGCCTTGCAAATTAATACCAACCGAAACAAAATCAAAAACATCGAGCAAGCAACCAAACCCAGACGACAAACGGACGAACGAACACAAAAAGGCAGAGAGCCTCTACCAACCAGAAATACTGGCGGCATTCGGACGCAGCAAAAAAACAATGCGCACGCCGAAACGTCCAGTAACACTAGGGGAAAAGCATGAACAACTAATACCTGGGAAACATACGGAGGGAGAAACCACCGATGACATTCAGATCATGATTCGACGCGATGCTGCCACTGACACTGCTCCTGATGCCATCAGAGCTCTAGATCCTTACGCAAACAAAGAAAGCCCGCCTCAAAACCAGGCGCAGGACAATCTCATTGTATTGGATCGGCACGAAGAAGAACGTCTCATGCGTAAGGCAGGAAACATAGTTAAAAATACCCAGAAAAACATAAACAAGGACATTAGGGACGTTATTTTAGAGCTTGAAGAGCTCTTAGACCGTATCGGAAACTACAGACGCAAATGGCTTAAAGCAGAGGAAGAGCAAAAGACCAGTACCTCGGTCGAAACGCAAGTTATTCCCGCTCATAGCGCTACCAAAAGAGTTGCCAGTAGCCTAATCCAAGGGGACCGAGACAAAAGGAGGAAGGACAAAGCAGCGAACAAACAGGTTACGTCGAATGATGGATTCCAAGTGGTGTCAAGCAAGGCCACCAAAAAAGCGTCCAGAAGGCTCCTCCTTAAAAAAGTCACCAATGATAACCTCCTTCCTAGAGACAAAGGAAAAGATACCCCAAACAAGAAACAGGAACCACGAAGCAAGCCACGCCGCAAAACCCTAAGGCATGCACTGCAGGTCGAACCGACGGAACTTACGCAGACGTTTTGCTGGAAATCAAGGGAGCTGTAAGACCCGATGATACTCAAACTGCCATTAGAACCGTCCGACCAACCAAATCTGGTGGCCTCAGTAGCAAGTAACAGTAGCTTCACTTGAACCAATGGCCACCCTCGAAATCATGGACATTGACTGAGTTACGGACAAGACAGAGGTGCAAGAGTGCCTCAAAAGGCTTTCACCCGAATTAACTGGGATCACATTACGACTAACCCCTGAAAATAATAGAGGGCAGCGCATGGCCATAGTCGACTTAACCGAGAAACATGCCGAAAAACTCCTCTGCATGGGCAAAATAAAAATAGGTTGGGTGGTCTGCAGAATACGGCGAAGAGCAGTTCCTCTCCGCTGTTTCAAATGCCTAAGCTACGGTCATACAGCACAAGGCTGCAAAGGGCCTGATAGGAGCTCCTTGTGCTATAAATGCGGCAACGCAGGACATAAAAGAACAGAACGCACGGGAGAGGCGCACTGTATCCTCTGCGATAACGCTGATTCCAGACCTGATGACCTGAGACATATTCCAGGGGCAGGGAAGTGCCGGGTATTCAAAGAAGCCCTAACCAAAGCCAAAGCAGCTCTGCCATGACCCGTATCCTACAGATAAACTTACATCGGAGCTCAAACGCCCAAGACCTGCTTGACCAATTCGCGAGGGATATGAAAGCCGATCTATTGCTGCTTAGCGAACAGCACCGATATAAAAATTCATCAGCATGGTTCCCTGATGAATCTGGTATGTGTGCCATATGGGTTCGAAACAGCACACAACTGAGAGTTTGGGGCCATGGGCGAAAAGATGGTTTCGTGTGGGTCCGTTGCCCATGAATAACATTCTTTAGTATGTACTTGACACCCAACGAACCAAAAACATCTTTCCAGGCGAAGCTCAACACTTTGGAGGACACCGTCTTGAGCACAGAAGGTCATGTTCTTATCGGGGGAGACTTTACCGCCAAGGCCATTGAATGGGGCGTGCCTAAGTCAGATCCCAGGGGGAATCGAATCCTGGAGATGGCAGCCAGAGTAGGGCTAGCCCTG
Organism: Stratiomys singularior; assembly: GCA_954870665.1. Lineage (NCBI taxonomy): Eukaryota > Metazoa > Arthropoda > Insecta > Diptera > Stratiomyidae > Stratiomys > Stratiomys singularior. Next base: position 76,606,431 of record OX940878.1, on the reverse strand, counting down.
GTGAACACTGGTAACACTCCCACATTCCGCCGCTGGGGCTGCGTGGGCACCATCCCGGACGTGACATTCGCCTCGGAGTCCCTCTCCACTATGACACACAATTGGAGGGTTCTCGAGGACTATTCAGCGAGTGATCATCAGTACATAGCATTCGAGATCCGCGACAACGTTCTTTAACTCCCAGACACTCAGCGCTCCGCCTTCGTGTGGAATACTGAGAGGATGGACGTGGAGAAGTTTGTCGACACGCTCATGACATTCTTACCACCGCTTGGCTCATCGCCGGGGACCAGAGAACTGACTGCTGAAGACATGGTGAACTCCACAATGAGTACCATCATCTCCGCTTCTAAGTCGTCTATGCCCCGCCGGAGACCTAGACACGGAAAGCCTCCAGTGTACTGGTCGTCCACTAAAATAGCTGAGGAACGAAGGGAGTGTCGCAAACTCCAGCGTGAAGCTCAACGAGCGCGAAGCTAGGACGAGGCATGCACCAGAAAGATAGTATATCGGTCGGCCAGAAAATGCCTTCGCAAACTGATTAACAGGAGTAAGACCCGTTGCTGGCAGAACCTCGTCGAAGAAGTGAACAGGGACCCGTGGGGCTTGGGCTATAAACTAGTTATGCGGAAGCTCGGCGCTCTACGGGCCCCCTGCGTACTTGAAGCGGACATGATGGACGAGATAGTACGGGCACTTTTTCCCCAACATCCCGTCCGCGTTGATGCCGCCAACAGGGAAACAACATCAGACTGTCCACTCTTCACGAGAAACGAACTGGAACTAGCAGTTCTCTCTATGAAGGCGAAGAAGGCTCCGGGCCCAAACGGTATTCCAGCCGAGGTACTGCAGCTGGCCTATCACTCTTGTCCTGACTTGCTACTCAGTACGTTTAATGCCTGCTTGCGGGAAGGCGTTTTCCCTGAGCGTTGGAAGACGGCAAGGCTCGTGCTGATCAGCAAGGGGAAGGGAAACCCCGAGTCGCCGTCAGCATACCGAACGTTATGCATGCTAGACACGGCCGGGAAAGTGCTCGAGAAACTGATAAAGAGAAGTCTCGCTTACGTTATCCACGCCACTGGGGATCTTTCTCCAAGGCAGTATGGTTTCAGAACGGGACGTTCCACTATAGATGCAGTCGTGGGAGTTTCAAGTGCGGGCCAACAGGCGGAGGCACGCAGTCGATCCAACCGTCGGGTAGTCCTTCTAGTGACGCTGGACATAAAGAATGCTTTCAACTCCGCTAGATGGACGGATATTCTGGAAGCCCTGGAAAACTCTTTCCAAGTTCCAGAATATCTGATGCGGATAGTCCGAAAATACCTGAAGGATCGCAGCCTGATCTACAACACGGTGCAAGGTTGTCGGAGTATGCTAATCACATCACGTGTGGCTCAAGGCTCCATCCTCGGTCGGGACTTGTGGAACGTCTCCTACGACGGACTGCTCAGACTTGAACTGCCGGAAGAGTCGCGACTGATCGGCTATGCAGATGACGTTGCGGCACTAGTGGCTGGGTGTACGGTCGATCAAGCGCAATTAAGGCTGAATGTACTAATGCGCCGGGTGGGGAGCTGGATGACCACTCATGGGTTTAACCTAGCGTTAGAGAAAACCGAAGTGGTCATCCTGACCAAGAAGAGGATCCCCAGAGTAAGAATGGTCCGAGTCGGGGACGCTTTAGTAGAGTCGAAACTAACAGTTAAGTATCTGGGCTTGCTGATAGACTCTAAACTGAATTTCTCGGAGCAAATCAAGGCAACGACAAACAAGGCCGCAGCAGGGGTTTCGGCAATTAGTCGACTAATGGCCAATCATGGAGGGGACCGAGTCCAACAAAAAGGCGTCTGCTAATGAGTGTAGTGCAATATATGCTTCTTTATGGAGCAGAGATATGGAGTGAAGCTCTCAACAAGGAACGGCACCGAAAACTACTGGCCCAGGTGCAGAGACGAGGAGCACTGCGGATTACATCAGCATACCGTACAGTCTCTGAGTCAGCGGTGTTGGTAATTGCAGGGGTGATACCAATCGCTTTCCTTGCTAGAGAGCGCAATAGAGTCTACCTCCGAAGGCACGAGGGTAATAAAGAAAAAGTTCCTCGCGATGAAAGACGATGCACTCTCGACGACTGGCAACAATCACGGGAACGTAAGCTAAAAGGAAGATAGACCGCTTGGCTCATCAAAGACTTGAGATCGTGGCTCAGTCGAACGCATGGTGAGACTGATTTCTACCTGACCCACCTACTGAGTGGACACGGTTGTTTTCAGTCTTACCTGCACAAGATAGGTAAGTCACGGTCTCCAGATTGTATACCCTGCATTGGTGTGAAGGATGACGCCTGTCATACTTTCTTTTCATGCAGAAGATGGGACAAAGAGCGTGGTGATCTTGCCGAAAAAGTGGGAGAGCTCCACCCAGATAGCCTAGTCGAAGAGATGCTGAAATAATTTGACAAATAGAATCACGTGGCACATTACTCTCGGATAATCTTAATAACGAAAAAAGCATAGTTGATCGGCTGGAGGCGTCGAGAGTGGAGGGTTTCCTTCTATAGCACTCCTCCTCCTCTTTTCCATGGAGAATGGCAACTGGAGAAGGAATGCCTGTAACGTGAAGGCGCCAAAAGGCGTAAAATTGGGAGGCCTAGCCCGAAGTAATGTGTCAAACGGTTCCAGGTTAGGCTCTCCGGTTGACAGGGGAGGTGTTTAGTTGGTAGTCCAGTAGGTCCACTGGGAGTCCGACACTCAGGGCGTAAAAAGCCTTCACCTCCCTACCCAAAAAAAAAAAAATTCCCACGACTTAAATTCTTTTGGATCAAACAAATAAAGGAATATTGTAATATCACACCTGCAAATGCTCCGCTCTGGCGAAGAAAATACGATTTTGCCATAGTTTTACATACATATGCTATTTTACGACTTTTGTTTGTTCTGGGTAAGAACAGCCGATCCGACTTTAGTTAGCCTAAGCAACAATTTGCCATAATGTTTGCTGAGAAATTAAAATTTTTGAATATATTTGAAATTCGATAATCGACTGCAACATTGATTTTAAGTTTTGCCAAAGGTGTATGTGAGTTATAACAAGTGTTAAGAGTTAGAATTGAAGGTTTGTTTGCTTAATCTGATAGGCTAACATTTGATTATTCAGGATATTTTAGAAAATAATTGAAGTTGTATAAAGACTTGCAAGTAAGAATCGGTAGTAGAATTATTTACGTCTTGGGGCTCGGAATTACTTTTTAAGGTAAGGACCGGCAGCTGTTGAGTATAAGGAATTATAAAACTTGAAAAAAATTATACGTATGTTTTCGGGTTAACCAGTTCATTAGCTTAAATTCATTTCGAAATTGATAAATAAAGCTCCCTTTGCAGTTACGAAATGTGCTATTTTTAGATCCTGTTTTTTGTAGCTTTTCCATTTTAAAAATGCTATGTTTTTTAATTTTTGAACAAATATATATTTCGGGAGTGAGTTGCTCCCTTCTTCAGTGTCAGTTATTTTCTTAAAATAAAATATAATAAATAACTGAAACTGAAAATAACTGACACTGAAGAAGGGAGCAACTCACTCCCGAAATATATATTTGTTCAAAAATTAAAAAACATAGCATTTTTAAAATGGAAAAGCTACAAAAAACAGGATTTAATCTAGAAGTGCTAAACACGGGACAACACACACAGTGCTATTTTTGTTTACTACTTAAGAGGGTTGGCTAGGATTGCTAGGCACCCAGATATTCTACATATTTTTGGATTTTATTATATTATTATATTTTATTTAGCATCACGTTATTTGTGCCATCAAATTAGTTGTAATAAACAATATGTAACCACCCATGGAATAATTTTACATTATTTTACGATTTGGAAATTCTAAGAATACAAAGACTTCAGCACAAGTTCGTAAATACTAAAAAAACGATTTTTAAATAATTACTCACGTTAATAACTATACGTTCACAAAAGTCATGGTCATGTGGTATAGGGTCAAGATGTGCTAAATGTCCACCAAAGCCCCGTGTGATTCCATAAATATCCTCTTGACTACTAAGGCGAGGAAAAGACCTGAAAGGTGGAGAAAAATATTTCAAAAACACTTTTTAAAAGGATAATCGTTACAAATTTATCACATCTAGTTCACTCTTGTTAAAGTCACGTGACCTGAAAGGTAGAAAAGAAATTTCGCAAACACTTTTTAAAAGGATAATGGTTGCAAATTTATCACATCTAGTTCACTCTTGCTAAAGTCAGATGAAAACATGCACACGTTTTTCCAAATATGATATAAATGTTGTAATAAAATAAATAAATAAATATAATAAAAAACAAATGGAAATACAAGTGTTGTTAGAATACATACGTTGGTTACAAATTTTTAATTGTTTCATTTATTTTAATTTTGATGACATTTTATTGTCTTGCAGTATTTCGATAATATCTTTTAAAGTTTGTAAATAATTGAAGAGTTGTATGTACGCTATTTCTTTTTGCCATTTATTATTTAATTCGATAATTTTTTCGATCCTTTTGTATATTTCTTGAAATTATTAGTTACAAACAGATAGAAGTTTGTTTGAGTTTTCAATAATTTGTTGATTAATGTTGTCTACGATATTTCTATGATACTGAGCTGCTAGGATTTATCAAACCTCTTTTCTCAGGAGGTAAAGGATATGAAAGTGGGACATTACATATTTCATTCAGTGCAAGTTATATTAACCCTATATATAATACGAATATAATTATGAAAATGTCATAAACAAAGTAGACTTCAAGATACTGTGTAAAATACGGACAAAGAATCGTCAAAAGGTAATATATTCTATGAATGCTCGTATCTCTGTGACATAAATCGATGAAAATGTTTTTCCAACGGCATATGAAAGAAGAATTAGAGTATTTTTGAGTTTTCTTTTTGATATTTAGCTTCGTTGAATATAACATATTTATTTAGCGGATTGAAATTGGATATTTATTAAATAATAAAAATTATAAAATTTGAAAAGAAAATTATCATCAAGTTAAAACGATTTTAGAGTTTAAAAATACACTTACTTCTCTAAGATTTGCAAATTTATCTGTGTGTTTTCTGTCATGACGAGTACTTTTATTATCAAATCGCAACATGAAATTATGAATTTGAATCTCTTTTCAGGCATCGCCATTCTAAAAATTGACATACTATACAGTGACCATAAACATGCAGTACTAGTATGATTGACTCTATATAAACCGGCAAAATACAATAGACCTATCGTCGCTTTCAATTCAATTAAATTTACTGTTTTATGAAATGACTGAAGCTGCTTATTGTTTGCTTTCAATATTGCAATACGACGATTTATTTCATCATTTGTATATTTCAAACTATTTCTAAAATACTATCTTCAAAAAGAACACTCCAAGCTTCTATTGGAGTTTTTACAGTAGCTGCTTGTCCTATTGGAGATGAGATGTGGACAGGTCTGTTACGTTTACCTCAACTTTCAGGTAATTGACGGTGCCATTTGAATCCATTTTGCTCACGTAGGTAGCCCGGTCTACCTCGTCGTTTTCTGTTACCTGTAGTAGATCCTCCTCCTTCTTCATTGCCCGATGATTCACTGTTACGGTCTTCTTTCTTCTCTTCTTCCCCCTGTTCTTCGCTTTGAGATTCATGAGATTGTTCCCCGAATGTGTCTTCGAGCTCACTTTCACTTTCTTCATCGTTATACTCGTCACTTTCTTCGTAGAAAAGTTCAATTTCTGACGCTTTACGAGTATGGGATCTTGTCTGCATTTTCAACTAGAATAAATATATAAAAAATATATACACGTATAGAATTTATGACTTTGAAGAGCTTTCTGGGAATTTATCGTAGAGAAGGTAAACTTTTTTCCCCGCTATAGTAGCACTCTGTTTAATCGACTGTTGGAGAAGGGCAAAGCATTAAATTGAGTACTCGGATATCCTATACTCAGTGTACCTCCTGAGGGTTGATGATGTTGTTATTGTCAGGAGGAACATCAATACAAAGTAAGGAACGTCCATTGTGTGCATGGAATATTTTCATTTTAGGTCTACGTATCAGATTTTCGGCATGTTTATTATTATTATATTGTAACTCAGTAAATCTTGGTTGTAGTTTGTGTCAAACTGCTTTGTAATTCTTGTACAAAATTTCTTTTCTCTTTTCGTCTTTTGTTTAATTTATTTATATGTTTATATTTTTTGTTTTTCATCAGTTGATAAACTTTTTCTTGGTCAACTTCTCCTCTTTTTACGAGGTTTGTTCAAAAAGAATCGCGAATTTTGAATTTTCGCGAGCTACGTATGTTCGATTTTTGATCTTTTGGCGGCGATTTGTTGGTACTCATGACCCTCACTTATGTTGACAATTCCGTCCATTTTGAATGTCCAGTCAGTTTTTGACAGTTATTGTGCGTGGACGTGTTTTAGCTTGTCTTCGATTTTCGTCTATCCCAAAAAATGGATCAAAGAATTTGTATGAAGTTTTGTGAGAAGAACAACTTAAAGTGCGCGGATGCATTCAGAATGTTGACTGTTGCATACGGCGAAGCTTCTTTGGATAAAAGCAACGTTTATCGGTGGTACAAAATGTTCTCAGAGGGACCGAAAAAAGCACGCCAAGTTCGGTCGAATGTGAAGGTTTTGCTGACAGTTTTCTTCGATTGCAGGGGCGTGGTGCGTTGTGAGTTCTTGCCGCAGGGTGGAACGGTTTATAAGGAATATTACCTTCAAGTAATGCGCAATTTGCGAGAAGCAATTTGTCAGAAACGCACGGATTTGTGGAAGAACACAAATTGGCTTTTGCACCATGATAACCCCCTTGCTCACACATCGTTACTTGTGCGCAATTTTTTGACCAAAAAAAAAACACTCTAATAATGCCGCAGCCACCGTATTCCCCAGACCTGGCCCCCTGAGACTTTTTCTTGTTCCCGAAACTGAAGAGGCCCATGAAAGGATGACGATACGCCACGATTGAGGAGATAAAGACAGCATCGAAGGAGGAGCTGAACAAAATCACAAAAAATGATTTTTCAAAATGCTTCAAGGATTGGAAAAAACGTTATCACAAGTGCATAATGTCTGACGGAGATTACTTTGACGGGGAATTCATATTCATGAATAAATAAATAATTCTTGAAAAAACATGAAATTCGCGATACTTTTTGAACAAACCTCGTGTATCGATATGTCTTTCTTTCGATGTCAAATGTATTTGTCTGTTATAAAATTCTAAAGATTCGTATAATATTTCTATAATGCTCATTTTAGTGTTTTGTGTAACCTTTCACCATCGGAGTTACCTGTGTGGGTGTTTAGTTTAGTAAAAAGAAAAGAAATTTCTTTGGATTGAAAATATTCTTTGGGTATTATTGAATTCGTTGTCTGCTATTGTGGATAAAATAAATCTTAAACCTTGTCTAATATCGATATTGTTATTAGATGGTAATATTGTTCCTAGTGCATATTTGGAAAGTTGTTAATGGCTGTTAATACGAGGACATTTTTGACGCGTAAAATATCAAGGTGTACTATTTGTATAAGTTTCGTTGGGGTTTCAGATATTTCTAGTTTTGGTTTGATCGGGTTTCTATCGGTTTTATTTAAGTTACATTGTTCGCAAGTATTTATAAATCTATTGATATGTTTCTTAAGATTCGGATAATAGTGTTATCTTGTTATACCTTCGTAGTTTTCTTCGATGCTAGAATGACTTGTTTCTGTTTCATAGGAATATTTAATGATTTCCATTAATTCATCCTCATCTTTTGGTTCTAGTTTCATGAGTGTTACTTTTATACAAGGTATCTGTTTAAGGGTGAAACTGTGATTAAACAACTCACTTTAAACGTATCGTAGTGATGGTCGCGTAATTCACGATATATTGCAGATTCAATTGGTTTAAGTTTTTGTCTCAGTTCTTCTATTAGATTGTCATAAATTTCTTTTTCTGAAATTATTATGCGATGATGTATGTTACTTTGGAGTTCTTTACGGGTAGAATTAAAATAATTTGTTGCCGATATTTATTTAGATTGTCGTCGAGAATTGGAATGTGTTCGGTGGAATCTTCTTTGGCGGAATGCTGTGTTGCTAATAGTGTTTTAAGAGGTATCGATTGTAAAGATATATCGTCTAGATTAACTTTCTTGCTAGATCTTGCGGCTCTGTTTTTCTAGGATTTTTAAAATGTTACACTCGTCGTTTATAATTCGTGATAGGTAATCTGCTGGGATGTTATCTTTTCGTTTTATGTATTTAGTATTAATTCTTTATTCTCCTAATTTAAGTATCTCTTCATATTTGTCTTTAAGTACCATCTTTGAATTCTTTGGTTAATATCTTTCTTTTATACTTTTTATATAACCATTCTATGGGTCTGTGATCTGTGTATAACTTTAATTCTCGTCCATAGATATACATATGGTCGTAAATAATTTACTGCCCAGATTATAGCTAATAATTATTTTTCTATTGTAGCGTATTTTCGTTTGTGATTATGTAGGGTTCTGGATATGTATGCTATGAAGTGTCCTCTTTGGCTCAATACCGCTTCTATTGCATAATCACTTGCATCTCTTGTTATTTCAAAGGTTTTAGGAAGCTGTAACAGTACATGCAAGCTAGCGTGTCATACGGTCGCGTGTAAAAACCGGACGTGTGTGTTCCGATATCTAGTTTCAGTGTTTTCGCATCCGCGGGTGAGAAACTGAAAGTGCGGCACCGGCCGAAAGTAGTGACAACCAGGACAGTAAGAACCTAGAAGAGTGGTTCCAAGTGGACAGTGAATGTGTTTGAAAATGTGAGTGAAAAGTGCTACAAGTGAATAGTGCATGCCATCACTTACAACGACGAGGAATATCGCCACATGCAAAAATAAAGGAAAATCTGATGAGTCGTAATTTTCACTAAACTGTGATCTAGTTACGGATGTAAAGACATTCATTTCGTTATTAAAATTGATCTGATTAGAATAAAATGAATTAGTTACATTTAAATCATAACCTCGAGTCCTTACTCGGTGCTCATGGAAGGAACGATGGGACCTGGACATGACCCAGACAAGAACACAACAACGACTATCCTCCAAGAACAGGCCAAACACCTGCATCAAATGCAGAGCCAAATAGAGCAGGTTCTGAAAGAATTAAAGTTTACCAGAGAACAGCTGCAGAGCTCGCAACTTCAACAACAAAAGGCTCACGAAGAAATTCGTGAGCTAAGAAAGAAGACCGAGGAATTGCTTAAAATTATAATAAGCCTAAAAAGCCAGAAAAAACTAACAAAAAACGTAAGTTAGTCAAGTCTTCCTCACTAACAGCGGAGTCCAACTCCTCCTCGAGTGACGAGAAGGAAGTAAACACAAGCTCGGACGAAGAAATGCATGAAGATGAGGAGGAAGAATCCTGTGAAGAAGAGGAAACACAGGAAGACGGGACCAAAGAGGCCCACGATGAGGGGGAGTATCTATCTCTCCCACCAACTAAATCAGCTGTATGTTTTTCAGAGATGAAGATACAGCCAAAACCTCCCACTTCCCCCAAAGCCCATGACCTCAAATACAAACAAAACTAGGGATGCAATGGAACAAGAAAAATCCAGCAAACAACGCACCGTACCGATCATTCTCCGACAACCGGAAAAATGGACCGCACTGGCAAAGGATCTGAGGAAAAACAGAATTAATTTTGTCTCAGCCAAGAGGGTCTACCTTGGCATACAAATTATCCCAGAAACCACAAAGGACCACAGGCAAATGACTAAACTAATGACGCATGAGCAAATACAATACCACACTTATTACCTCCCTGAAGATAAGAAGCTAAATAAGGTTCTGCGAGGACTTCACGGTGTTAGCTGTGAGGAAAGCAAAGAAGACATGGAAGATCAGGGCTCCCACCCCATAGAAGTTTTCCCAATCAAACTTCAACAAGGCGCCTTCAAGCTTATCAAGGTCCTTCTCCCAAAAGACGAGACATCAAAATTTAACATCAAAGATGTCTGCCACCTTATATGCTAAGTTGAGGCGGTGAAACCCCGGAGTGGCTAACCGATGTGCCATAACTGCAAACAATTTGGACACTCCTCTGGCAATTGCCATGCGCAATCAAAATGAGAAAAGTGCGATGGGCTCCACCACCACAAAGACTGTAAGAAGCCAAAACAGGAAGCCCCAAAATGTGTCAATTGCAAGGGCGAACATTCGGCTAATTACGGGGGTTGTCCTAAGAATTCGAAGAACCTCAAGAGGACGCTTGCACAAATAGCTGCACAAAACAAACCAAATTCAAAAACAATCTCTCCACCCAACACCAAAATCGTGAGCAAACCACAACCGCAACCCACCCCCACACCCACAACACCAGATATGGGATGATGCAAGATATGATGACGAAGATGCTACAGGGGATGTTCGCAGCCACAAACACCAACACAAACGCACACAAGCACTAATGGATCTGGCTAACCGCATTTCCATACTCACGTGGAATGCAAATTCCTTGTAGCAGAGGACTGGAGAATTTAAAAAATTCATCCTGGATTACAAATTTGACATCATTCTCCTCCAGGAAACCTTTTTGAAACCAGGAATAAGTCTCCACTTCCCTAACTACACTCTGTACAGAAATGACAGACTGTCAGGTAGAGGAGGTGGAACAGCGATTCCCGTGAGGCGAAATGTGTACCACCACCACATCATAACACCCCAGTTAACTAAAACAGAAGTCACACCTATTAAAGTTCAGACGAGCCCCTTTGAATTCTCCGTAGTTTCGCTTTACAATCCTCCAAACAATAAGGAATTAGCACAAGACTTTGGATCCCTATTCACCCTTGAAGGCCCACTATTAATCATAGTCGACTTCAACGCATATCACCGTGACTGGGGAGCAGTGAGAAGAAACCGAGCCGGGGCTGAGCTATATAGGTTCATCACTAGTGCACGAGGCAACTTACATATCCCAGACGAGCCAACACACTTTGCAAGAAACTTAGCAACCACCATAGATTTCGGAATTTCTCGAGAATTTCACCACAACATTAGAATCAGAGTCCTAAACGAGCCCTCCTCTGACCATCAACCGATCCACTTTCTTTTAGAGGACGTCTTCATAGATGTACCAATAAAAGTAAAGAAAACAACAAACTGGTAGGCGTTCCGAGAAACTCTAGAAAATGAAAATTTCACCCAAGAGTTAATAAGAGCTAGAGATTTCGACAACAAAATTCTAGGAGTTACAGAGAAAATCAAACACGTAAAGGAGGGCCACACAGCCACAACTCCAACATAGTCCCTACGAACTCCCTCAGGATCTAAAAAATCTGATAAGGGGGAAGAATCAAGCCCGGAGAAGAGCTAGGAGCACGGGTGATCCTAAATTGAAAACGAGAGCCTGCTGGTTGACCAACAAAGTCCGAAAAGAAATACTCGAGTTCCGAAACGAACAATGGGAAGGATTTCTACAAAGCTTGGAACCTGGCGAGAATGCCTTCTGGAGGATACCCAAATATTTCTGAACCAGAAACAAAACAGTTGTGCCCCCTTTCCACGGACAAAATGGACTCCAATACGACACATTAAGTAAGGCGGAAGCGTTCGCGGGCACTTTAGAAAAGCAATTTCACGTAAACACCTTCCCGGAGGAGGATTCTGACGAGGAGGAAGCAATCCTAATAAAAGCCAGGAAAATAATATCCTCGCCGCTACAGGAAGAGCACTCAATACGACCAATGGACCTCCATGAGACAAAGAACATTATACTAGGACTGAACAAACGAAAGACGCCTGGGCCGGACATGATCACGAACACGATGCTTAAACAGCTCCCTGACAACATACTAACGACAATAACGGACGTCATAAACAAAGTTTTTCAATTGCGAAAGTACCCACAAGCGTGGAAACTAGCTACAATAATAGTCATCCCCAAACCAGGCAAAGATTACAGATTCCCGCAAAATTGGAGACCTATTAGCCTCCTCTCTTCCATCTCCGAAAGAGTCTATATTCTTTATAGACTACAAGAGACAGTCATAGATAAAAACATCATCCCCGACGAGCAATTCGGCTTTCATACTGAAAATTCCACTGAACTCCAACTCATGAGGGTGGTCCAACATATACGCAATGGGATGAATCGCACCAAATCGACGGGCCTTGTAATGTTTGACATAGTAAAGGCCTTCGATAAGTCTGGCATGCAGGACTAATCTTCAAAATGCATGAACTTCATATTCCACTCCTAGTGATACAAATTATTCACTCTTTTCTCAACGGCAGAACTTTCCGAGTCAGTATTGACAGCAACCTCTCAAGCATGCGATCTATCAAAGCTGGAGTTCCACAAGGATCACCTATCTCACCAATTTTCTATAGTCTATACACCGCGGATTTGCCTAGTCTGCCAAAAAACGTGCGTTTATCCTTATACGCAGATGACACGTGTATATTCTATACAGACCGACAAGCAGAAGTCATTGCGTCAATACTGCAAAGCTCCATCGTTACCCTCCTGGAATACTCCCGCAAATGGAAAATAAAACTTAACAAAGACAAAACCCAGGCACTGTTCGTCACTAGAAAGAAACAGCAACGCCCTCGACTACAACAAGTAGACGACGAACAGATAACATGGAACAGGACAGCAAAATACTTATGACTAACAATCGACCTACGACCCACATGGAATGACCACATACGACAAAAACGACTGCACTGTATACAAATCCTCGCTTCCTTACAACCAATTCTTAAAATCCGGCCGTCTGAACATAACCAACAAAAGACTAATATACACACAAATAATACGACCAACGTTACTCTACGGCAGCATTGCATTTTACCAGACTTCGAAAACAAACACAAAAGCACTACAGACAATACAAAACAAGGCGCTGAGGTGGATTGGAACAATTCATGGTATATTAGAAACGAGGACATACACAAGAACTTCAAACTTGACTCAATTGAAAAATACATACATGACAGGGCACTAAAACTTTTCGACCAAATAGACAAACACCCTAATAAAACCATGGAATTCCTAAAGATCACTGAAAAACGACGAAAAATAACTTATACCACAATCAGACCAATTATCGACACAAATTAGTAAAACAACTTAGGTTACAGTGAATGCAAAATCGCTTACAGACAAGATTGGAGCAAGAGTGCTAAATCGCACTGGCTCCAAGGAACCCACTACTCCATGCGAGGATGCTGTAATACGGGATCCGTGGTGAAAATTTCTTTCAATGTTCTATGGGCTTCTATATACTGAGGGTCATTGAGCTTTATCTTTCACTCCTTTCTCGAATACTTGGTTAATGGTACTGATATTTTACTATAAACCTTTATTAATTTTCGGTAATAATCGGTTCAACCAAGAAATGATTTTATCTCTTATTTTGTTTTGGATAGTGGTATGTTTAGTATTTTTTTTATTTTTTCGGGATTTGGTTTCATTCCCTGTTTATTTATGATATGTCCTAAATATCTTGTTCCTTTTGTTAGGCAGTTACTTTTATCAACCTGTTTTGAGTTGGGCGTTATTTCGTAGTTTAAATTTTTTCTCTATGTTTTGCAAATACTCGTCGAGGGATGTTCCGAAAATAAGTATATCGTCAAAATATAGTACACATATTTTCTTTTTAACTTCTGCCACTCTAATGGCCGCTGGACTGCCCGTCTTATAGGGGACGTGGGATCGTGGCTAAATCGAAGGCACGGTGAGACTGATTATTACCTTACCCAGCTTCTAAGCGGGCATGGGTATTTTCAGTCTTACTTGCACAAGATTGGTAAATCACGGTCCCCAGACTGCATTTTCTGCCCCGGGGAAAGGGATGACGCATGTCACACCTTCTTCAATTGTAGAAGGTGGAACAGGATGCGGCAGGACTTGTGGGAGGTGATGGGAGAGCTTTCTCCAGATAATCTGGTCGGAGAAATGCTGAAAAGTTTCGACAAATGGACCAGTGTGGCACATTACTCTCGGGCAATACTTACTGCCAAAAAATGTACAATGGATAACCTTGGGCGTGGGGTCTAGGAGGGCCTCCTTTCCAGCAGTCCTCCTCCATCCTCTCCCCTCCGGCTGGAGGGAAATTTCTCTAGGCTGACGGCGCCCTAGGGCGAAGTAAAAAGAGGCCTAGCCCGAAGTAATGTGTCAAACGGTTCCACGCTAGAGTCTCTTGACAGGGGGGGTGTTTAGTGAGTAGTCTGGTAGCATGCGCTGCTAGGAGTCCCACACTCCGGGCGTAAATTGCCTTCACCCCCCAACCCAAAAAAAAAACAAAAAAAAAGTAACTTCTGCCAAGATTTCGTTCATCATTCGCTGGAACGTGGCAGGTGCATTTTTCCAACCGAAAGGCATGCGTAAATATTCATAATGACCTTTCGTTGTTGAAAATGCTGTCTTTTTTACATCGTTGGAGTGCATTTTGATTTGGTGGAAACCTTTTGCGAGGTCCAATGTCGTGAAATATTGACTCCTTCCTAGTATCCAAAATGCCATCGATATTGGGTAAAGGAAATTTGTCGTCTATTGTAACAGCATATAGTCTCCTATAATCTATGGCCATTCGCTAGTTTTGCTGTTTAGAATTATTATGCTGTTAATAATTACTTTTTCGAATTATCCTCCGTTGGTCTTACTTGGAGTTGGTGTGATAAAACATTCTTACTCCCTTTTGTCTGTGGGTGCAGATCTTCCACCTGCTGATTATATCGTTACAAAGAGTTATATTTTAATTTTATGCAAGAAGGTATGTTATTGGTTGATCGATCTGAGGCTCGGGTACACCTGCCGTCCTCCTGATTCCCTACTTCTTAGGAATTCCATGGTAGTGTTGTCGTGTTGGTCGAGTTTGTCAAATATTTTCAGTGCTCGGTCACGTATGTATTTGTCAATTGTGTCTGTTTTAATATCTTTTTGTATGGCTATGTTTCTTACATACCATGGAATTCCGAAAATTTTCCTTATTGCCATGTTCTCGAAGGCTTGGAGGGATTTTTTGTTTGTCCGGGTAGTTTGGCATAGTGCAGTGCTACCGTACAGTAGTGTCGGTCTTATGACTTGGTTGTAGATCAGGAGTTTGTTTTGTTGTTAAGGTGGCCTTTGTTTAGGAGGGGGTCTAGGGATTTGATGATGCTCATACATTGCCCTCATTTTTTCCGTATATGTTGCGTCCAGTCAGTTTTTCGTCGAATAGGAGTCCCAAATATGTGGCTGTTGGTTTCCATGGTATGTCCTCGTTGTTGATGGTGAGTGAGTTCGGTTGTTGGTTTCTTTTCCTAGTTATAAAGATGGCTTGCGTTTTGTCTGTTTTAATGTCTATTTTCCATTTGTTAAAATATCCCATAATAATATTATTAGAAATTTGCAATTTGAAAGAGATAACTTCTGCTTGTCTGGCCGAGTAATAGATGCATGTGTCATCAGCTTATAAAGCTGTTTGTACTTTATTTGGCAGGCGAGGCATATCCGCTATGTAGAGGCTATAGAGAATTGGGGAGAGGGGTGATCCTCGTGGAACTCCAGCTTGAATTGGTCGCAGTTCGGAAAGATGGTTGTCTATTTTGAAGCGAAACGTTCTGCCGTGTAAGAATGAATGTATGATTTGGATGATATGTAGTGGAATTTTTAATTCATGCATTTTATAAATGAGTCCTGCATGCCAGACTTTGTCAAACGCTTTAGCTATGTCAAACATAGCTAATCCTGTCGCATTTCTGTGATTCATCCCATTATGAATATGTTGGACCACCCTTGTAAGCTGGAGTTCCAAAGAGTGTGCTGGTCGAAAATAATATTGTGTATCAGGAATGAGGTGCTTTTTTCAATAATTTCGTTTAGCCGATTGAGCAACGCTCTCTCCGCTAGTCTTGATACAGCTGAGAGGAAACTGATGGGCCTCCAATTCTGCGGAAAAGTTAGATTTTTGCCTGGGTTTGAGATGACTATAATGACTGCTGTTTTCCACTTTTCTGGGTATTGACGTAGACGGAAAATAATATTAATGATGACCGTGATGTTCTGTATAAGGTTTTCAGGAAGCCATCGTAACATTGTATTTGTGAGTGTGTCGTACCCTGGTGCTTTGTTTATATTTAGTTCTTGTATCATGTCTTTGGTCTCTGTCAGGTCTAGTGGCCGCATCACATCTTCTTCCTCTTCCAGTCTTGAACGCAATATCCGTCTCAATGCGTTTTCTACCTGGTCTTCGTGGTGGAAGCTCTCCTCTTCGGTATGATTTTCACGAAATCGCATCTCCAGAGTGTCTGCAAAAGCTTCAGATTTACCTTCGTTGCAGTCCGTTTGGACCGTGAATTGGTGGCACCACTGCTTTGTTTTTTAAGTATTATTGAAGTATTTGGTCATTCTCCAGAACGGCTTTTCACCGGGTTCTAGACTTTGTAGGAAACTCTCCCATTGACGGTTATTAAATTCAGATATACGGTCTCGTACTTGATTTGTTAGTTGGTTTGCCTTCATCTACAACCTAGGATGACCCGTGCTCCTAGCTCTTCTTCGGACTTTGTTCTTCCTCCTTATCAGAAGCTTGATATCCTGAGGGAGTTCATAGGGGTTATATACCCTTGCTGGAGTTGTGACTGTTGTGTCCTCTTTTTCCTGCTTCATTTTGTTAGTTATTTCCTCGATCATTGAATTTATGTCTCTGGCTGTATTTAAACCTTGGGTGAAACTTTCATGAGCCAGAGAGTTGTGGAAAGCTTGCCAGTTAGTTTTCTTCCTTACTTTTAGAGCTTCGTGTATATAGATGTCCTCTATTAGGAAGTGCACCGGTTTATGATCTCATGAGAGCTCTTCGAGGACATTTATCCGCATGTTGTGGTGAAAGTCGCGGGATATAGCAAAGTCTAGTATGTTGCCGTGTCTTGGACCAAAATGTGTCGGTTCTTCAGGCCGGTGCTGGCTTATTTGTTCGTTTGGGATGAATCGGCTTAGCTCAGTCCCAGCTTGATTGCTTCTCACGGCACCCCAGCCTCTGTAATATGCGTTGAAGTCCCCGATTATCAATACGAGACCCTCTAGCGTGAGCAACTGCTCAAGATCTTGTTTGAACTTATTGTTTTTTACGGGATTGTACAAAGAAATCACAGTAAATTCGAAGACACTTGTACTCACTTTTATTGCCGTGGCTTCCATGCGTTGCAATTGTGGCGTGTTTATTTGGTAGTGTTTCATGTTTCTCCTCACTAGGATGGCCGTACCACCTCCCCTACCAGCCAATCTGTCGTTTCTGAACACATTATAGTTGGGTACTTTGTATCGTGTTCCTGGTTTTAAAAACGTTTCCTGGATCAGGACTACATGGAAATCATTACCTAGAATAAATTGCCTGAGTTCTCCAGTTTTTTTTCCTTCAGGGAATTTGCATTCCATGTGAGGAGTGATACATAATTCACAGCCATTATTGCTTATTCGCAATGTGTTGTGCAAACATGTTGTTCATGACTGTCTTCATCATCGTTTGCACCATTTGTGCAAACTGATTTTGCATTTGGGTCATGAAGATGTCCATGCTTGGTGCCGGGCTTTTTGGTGTTTGTGTGGTATTTTGTTGATTTTGACTATTGTTTGGTGATGTTGGCTTAGTTGCGTTTACTGTTGTTTGGTTCTGGGCTGCAATTTGTGCAAATGTCTTCCTTATATTCTTAGGGTTCTTTGCACAATCTCCGTAACTTGCGGGATGTTCTCCTCCGCAATTGACGCATTTCGGCTTTTGTTCTGGTGACTTTTTACACTCAGAGAAGTGATGGAGCCCGTTGCACTTGACGCACCTCGCTTGTGCGTGGCAGTTGCCTGAGGAGTTTCCAAACTGCTGGCAGCTATGACACAGAATTTGACCATTTCGTGGCTTTGGCGCTTCGGCCTTGCAGACGAGATGTTATAGATGTGGGTGTCTTCCTTTGGGAGGAGGACTTTCACCAATCTTGAGGGCGCTGCTTGCACTTTGAGGAAATGAACCGGTAATAGGTGGAAACCTTGTTCTTCCAGGTCAGACTTGGTGCTTTCGTTCCTTTCCTCGGGAAGGTAATATGTGTGGTACTGCCACTTTAGTTCAGTGAGGAGTTTCGTTAATTTACGATGGTCCGTTGTTGTCTTACGTTTCAAATTATGTTATCTCTCAATATTTTTTACTATGTGTATTTGTTTTTCGATTTCTTCATCATGAATTTGTGGGTTCCTATACATTTTACTATAAACGGGTTCTTCTGTGCTCGTTCTGATTTCGTGTACTATAGTGCTGGTTGCACTTAAAGTATTTGCTTCTATATAAAAATGATCTTTATATTTTGTCGTCGTATTTTGAGGTCTTTATTTTTTGTCTCAGTTTGATTTCTTCTTCATTGTTTAAATGTTTGGTATTTACTGTTATGTGTTCAACGGGTTCCATAATGTTAATTTCGATATATCTGAGAGGGTTACATATCATTTGATTCTTTATCTTTCTTATTAAAACTTCTTGTAGCTCTGGTGGAGTGTCAGTTATTGTTTCTTGTTTAATAGTTTTAATTCCTGCTAAAGTATTTACCACCAAATTTATAATTCGTTTTAATTGGGGACTTATAAATTTTTGATCTGAGTGAGAGAGATGATCCTGTATCAATTAGGGCTACGATGGGTTGTTTATCGATTGTTATATTACTTAAGGGGAATTTATTGTAGATCAGGTAATCATTGGAAAATTTGTCTCGTCTTATTGCATTTGTAGGTTTTGTACATTTTTGTACATATTATCAACTTCCATGGTTCTCGAATTGGGTCCTCCATGGGTCGCGAATTGTTATTGGGGTTAGTATTTCGATTTATATTATTGAAAAAGTTATTACGAAGTTGTTGTGATTGGGTTGAATTAAGGGGACGGGAATTTCGAGGAATATTGTTAAAAAAATTATTGCGGAATTATTGTGATTCCGTTCTAAAATTACTTTAAGTTCGATATGTTTGTTGAAATTTCTGAAGTTGTTGTCTAAAGAAATTATTTTAATTTGTCTGAAAACTTAAATTATTATTATTATTGAAACGATTAAATCTAGCTTGCTTAAATGTTTTTGGTTGTGGAGTTCTCGTTGATGGTTGATGTGGTTGAAGATGATTGATAGAAGCTAACTTGGCGTATGCTCTTGCTAATGTCGTTACTTTTTCTGTACGGAACCATGATGAATCGTATGGATTGATTTTTTCTAAGAAGATGTTTAAGATCCGCTCTTGGTTGTGTGTTGGCATGAAGTCGATGGGGACTAGGTCTCCTTCTAGCTTTGCCTTGATATTTAATTTACTTAATGTCTTCTGCAATCGTACATATAGATCAGGGATGTTCTTTGCCTGCGTGCGTTCTGACTTGTTCCTTAATTGCGGAAACGATTCCCTTATGCCACATCTAAGAATGAGTGCCTATTTTACATGAGGCCAATCGGTTGATCTTGTTGATAATTTAGCATCACCGGCCAATCCTTGGATTTCGGCTAATAGGATGGTATAGATTAACGGTCGGTGTACTTCAGGTGTCATGCTAACTAATCGTTCAGTGCTGGTTATGAAATCTGGTAATACATAAACTCCTGTACCAGTGAAAACCCCAACTGTTTTGGGGATGTGGGGTTATAAATTAACAATTAATCTCAGTCCTAGCTAAATCTCCTAGATACTAATTACTGATTTGCAGTAACTTTGAATTATTGCATGTAGGAATGAAGCGTCTATGTATAATGGTCACTGGCCACTTTACTAGGTCTACATTATAGTTAATAACATCACTTTCAATAAATCTCGATTAGGCTCTATGATGGTCTCTTCATAGATTAAATTGAGCGTTAAAACTTGATCGCTTAATTGTCTTTGATTTATCCACTTCACTTTAGTCACTTTTTAGATTTGTTTCGCTATTTCGGTATTCAATATATTAATTGAATCCTACCAGCTATGCCAGTTTTGCAATCACTCCGAGCTCGAGAAAAAATTCATGCGAAATATGTAGTTTTTATTATTTATTTACACGTTTAGTAGACATTGTTGACATGTTCTTGGACCTTTTATAGGTTCCAATAGTGCTACATGTGGCGTGCGTCCTTCGTTTACGTTACTATGTTTGTTTCTATGTTCAAATTCTTGCCTCAGTTAATATTTTCTTGGACCTTTTATTCGTTCCGGCAATTCGAGTTACATGTACAGGTGTGCATTATTCGTTTATGATATTACGTTTGTTTAATTTTCATTTTTGAAAAGGACCACATATCCGGCCGTGGTTGGTTATCAGGTGGTATAAGTGGGGCAGATGATACAACATGCACGCTTGAAAGATTTTCCGGAGAGCCAAATTAGGCTGTACAGCCATATGAGGTCTCGACGGTTACGTGCCTGAGACGTAACTCACATCCGTATTCTGTGATGCCCGCGAGCTTCAGATTAATAAGTGCACTAGTTGGTCCTCGTTCTGAGTAATGGATATAACGCAAACGCATGCACTATTTTATCTCAGGAAGAAAGTGGATCCAGGGAGGCAGGGAGCCAGGAAGACAACAAAACATTCTCCCATCTATGCTGATGTCTTACCATAACAAAATAGTTTACACATACTTATACCTTGTGTGATGTTCGATTCACAGTACTCCATTTTTCTGGGTCCCACATTCAACCTGAAAAAAATCTCATTGGTAAGCGTCAGAACAGTAATTGTTTAGATCTTAGTTAGAGAAAGAACTTTTTAGGGAGTGTCTTCTTATGCTGTTTGTAATGAAAATATGCCGCTTTTGCATAGAAGATGGGGTTAAACTCGATCCGATTGTGGTGCCAATCATTTGCGCCAGCGAGCATGGCCAACGTGAAATCAATGTCATAAAAACTCATAAGTCTCACTCTAAATGATGTTATTTTGGAAAGTTAGCTGGTGCAGGGAACATTGATCCTTTCACTCGATAATTTGAAAATACTTATTTCTGGCTTCAGCTGCATCTTTTTTTTGTGAGGCATAATTTTGTTCTCTAGCTACTTACAGTTTCATTGGATATCCCGTTTTCCAGTATAAGCTATTTAGCATCTACGAGCTCATATCT
Organism: Stratiomys singularior; assembly: GCA_954870665.1. Taxonomy (NCBI): domain Eukaryota; kingdom Metazoa; phylum Arthropoda; class Insecta; order Diptera; family Stratiomyidae; genus Stratiomys; species Stratiomys singularior. The sequence continues at coordinate 76,585,328 of OX940878.1, read as the reverse complement.
CCATTCACGGAGATTATGCGAGCTGAGAATAACTTCCGAGCTGTACCTTGGCCATCCTCCACCAACAGTTTGTTAGCTAATAGAACCGCTTGTTGTGTAGGATAAGATATAGGTAGAGATACCCCAACATACCACAGTACTTGGGGATCCACACGCTTATTTTTTTATTGATTTCATTTACATCGCTACTAAAGTTACAGTAATTTCAAATACGTCTAACAGAAATTTCGTGGAATTGCTATCAAATGGATAACTTCAATTTAGCTGCAAGTGATTTCAATCAAGTTTAATTAAAAAAAAATTTTTTTAAGTGCCGTCAATGAACAAATGCCCTGTATTTGCTTTCTTGTTTCACTAATGTTATAAAGATTCAGTGGTTGTAGGTTTTGAGTGTCAAGTGTTCAACACCAGTGTTTTCATTATGAACAGCGCTATTGGGCTTCTATGGTATTCGTTGTCTAAATTTTTTTCTTTCCCTTGAAGTATCATTCAGGACTACACGGAAGGTGAACCTGAACACTACGTGAAGATATTTTGACTGATGAACTAAAACTCACGTTGTAGTGTGGTGGACGGAAGGACTTAGTTGCTTCGCAACATTAAGTTTGTCACCTTAAGAGCGCCTTGAGAGCGAACAGCTCCGATCTAAAGACCAGAATCCTCTCCGTCCCGGAACACCTTTACACGGGTCAGAATATATTTGAAGCTAGATCTTTTTTGTAGACAATGTGATACGGACTCTCGAGTAGCACTAGTTACGGTTCGACCATCTTTGTCAGAGTGGAAAATTAGAAAAGGGTGAATTATCTGTCGGGTATGGTCAAGAGCCATTCCTTTCCATTGCTATAGGTATCTCTCGTTCGGATATACCACACAGGGATATGAGTGTATCAATAACAGCTGCATGGGCTAAGATTTTGGCTAGGTTAGGCATAAAACAGAGGGGTGGATATTTGCCACGAGTCTGATTTGAACCCACACCACATGAACCATATCCCACGTACGGGAAATTTATCAAATTTATCTGCATCAGAGCAGAATCCCCAATGTCTGTTCTAATATTTTGCGAGGGGTAGATAGGCCAACTTGCTGTTATTCAGCGAGCAACAGCACCCCAGAAGCTAACCTACGTAAAATTCCGAATAACCCAGTGCATTCTCTATCAGGGTTCGGTATAGTCACTCCCAAATGGGAAGTAATGGAAAAGTTTTTTTTTTGAGACCTACGCTATTTAGTATTGGCATATACGATTCGTAATCATGTTTTCGATTTTGACACTAGAGCGATTTATGGGGGCATGCTTCCATCATATACAGTAATGTTTGGGTAATCCGAATAATTGACTGTAGGGTTTTGTCGGATTATCGTAGATTTCGGGTAAACGAACCTTTTTCCATATCAGCAATACAAACGCTAGAAATTTGATTTTCAACTGTAACGTATTTATTCCGAACTAAAATATAGGAATTTAAAAAAAAACCTTAAAAAATTCATCAAATAAAATAACATGATAAATATAAAAACGCAAAACCTTATCTTATTCACGAAGAAAAAAAAAATACTAATTTTTGTTTGCTTCGCTGTTGAAGCCACATCTTTCAAAATTTTAATTTTTCCGGTGCAAATATCGTTTTCCTGTACCCATTGGATGGCTTTCTCGAAGCTCTGGAAGGCTTCGAAATGACATACTTACGTTACTTTCAGTTGTATCGTGGCTAGAAAGTTGTGAGGATACTGACTGCGAATCACTGAGATTTTCGTCTATCCAGTCTTCGATGTCACTTTGCGACACATCGACGGAAAAAAATTGGTTTAAGGCAACCTGAATTGATTGTCTACTGCCAGTATAAGTTACACTTTGTTGCATCTCTTTCGCTGTCCATGTAGCAAGTGGTTAGTAGTCATTCTCATCCCACTATTCAGGAAATAGTTTAGTTTTTTAATTATGTCATTTTTTAACGATGTCGGAATTAAGTTTCTGCCGAGCACTAATTAGCATATCCCAGCTCTCTCGTGGTGTATTTGATTTTAAAACGTTCATTACATTTTCTTCGCCACTAGCCACTATTTTTCCTACTAGCGCCTTCTTGTATTCCATTTTCGTCAAACGAATGGCTTTTTGATCCATTGGCTGTATTAAATTTGTGCAGTTTGGGGGAAGGAACATAATTTTATGCCTTCCATCTCCAGTTGCTAATTCTACGGAACAGTAGCATCTTGCGTTGTCAACAATCAGCAAGGACTGAAACGGTAAATTGTTCTCTAGCAGATTTTTTTCAACCTGATCAACGTAGGACTCAAAAAACCAGTGCCGGAAGATTATAGATATCATCCAGGCATTCTTTGTTGAGAAGTTACCAAGCGAAGTATTACTGTTTTTGAAGGAGCGGGGATTTTGCGCCTTTCCCACAACTACAAGTTGCAACTTATTCTCACCTGGAAAATTTGCGCAGCACAGAAACTTTACTCTCTCCTTGCAAATTTTTCTTCCATTTTTCTTTTTTTCCTTTGCATGCACTAGTGTTCTTGTTGTTAGTATTTTCCAAAACAATGAAGATTCATCCGCATTATAAATTTGACAATCCCACAAATTACTGCGTTGAATTTCTGCTTGAAGTTTCAGACGAAAAGCCGGGATCAACTCAGGTTAGGCAGACAGTTTCTCACCACATATTTTTAAACCTCGAACGCCATACCGAGTCTTGAACTTACTGAACCATCTATGAGTTGCACTAAATTTTTAAGTAGATCCATAGAATTTCTCATGAATCATCTTTGCTTTCTCGCATAAAATGCTCTCTGACAAAGGAATCTGTATACCACGTTTTTTTCCTTCTCTATTTCAGGATAACTGCTTCGGTGCATTTTTTCCTTTTTTAATTTCCTTGTGATCGACTTTATCGAGGAATCTAAATGTACGTTTTTTAAGCAACTAAATTTCGCTATAAAATTTTAACTTACTCTTTTAATTCATTGCTTTTCTTTTTTATGTCGGTAACAGTCGATATGCCTATCCCATAATTTTTAGCAATAACTGCAGCATTCAGACCACTTTTCAAATCCTCCAAAACTTTCTTTTTTTGAAAAAGATTTAAGGTGTTATGAGGACATCCTTTTATTGTGGCTATTATTATTCATTCAGATTAACACTTTATCTCACGAGATACAAGCTAAAACTGTGCATCGATAGAGGAAAATATCGTCAACTTGATCGCAAACGCGTGTTGGCTTTCTGTAGCGCGCTTTACATGAATGTATTGTTTCTAGAAATTTCTTTCCTTTCATGATAATATACTGGCTCATTAGTATTCTTACTTATGTTAATTGTAAGGACTTTTTTACTTCATGTTGCGGAGTGAGGGGGTTTTGCGCATAATCGTTGCCTTGTACGAAGGCAAAGGCATAATGCATTTATGTTATCCTGCCCATCGAAGAATTTCCATCATATGGATAACTGGTTCGCCTTTTGTATCATTTAGATAATCCGATTTAGAGTACTCAATGTTTTCTTCCGAAAAACAGGTATCAGATACGTTGGTGTTTCCTCGAAGCTACATTTCTTTGGAGAAAACATTCATTTAAATTCATAGTTTTCTACATGGGAATTTACTTGATGAAAAGTGTTGAAAAAAATAAAACAGAAAAAGTAGATTGGTTGATGCAATTTTGTATCTGCATTTGAAAAGCGTGAGGCATATCCTTATAAACGGCTTATTATCTTGTAAGTGCGTGCATGTATAATAAAATAATTGTCTTATCTATTTTTATCAATATACACAATACATTTATTATATATGCACACGGTTAACTGCGTGAGATATTCGGATTATTAGAATAAAAATGTCGGTTTACTGGGCCATAATAGTAAAAATTTAAGTGTTCGGTTAACTGAAATTTCGGTTTAATGATACTTCGGATTATTGAAACATTACTGTAATTGGGTCGAATCGATCCTAGATATGGCAGTCAGAACTAAGCTTGTCATATTAAACACAATCCTCACTATTACTATTCGCAGTTGGAGCTGCGTGAGAACATTATCTGACGTGGCTTTCGCTTCACAGTCACTAGCAACAAGGATTGAAAATGAAGGTGAATGACTTATCGCAATGACTCAGCGCTGGTGAAGATTGCTGGTGGCACTTTCCGAAGCGCGAAGCTCAATCTTCAACACTCCGGTGGAAGAGGGACCAGACAGAGAAAGTAAACATTGGGAGGTTTGTCGAAGGGTGTATCGATCTCAGTGGATGAGAGACCTGGTCAGGGATAGAGCGTTTTCTCCGTAGACCTAGACACGACGAGTTCGAATTCATTACGCCAAATCTGGAACCCAGTGATGCGAAAATTAGGTACTTAACGTTCATATTTACGGAAGAGAGTGGATTAAATATGTGGGGCTGTATTCATGTCCATCCCCCTTTCCCGTTGACGCCGTTTACAATGAAAAGCCGGCGTAAAGTCACGTTTCACAAAGATGGAAGTGGGGGAAGCAGTCTTGTCTACATAGACCCAAAAGGCTAGTGATTACAGCTGAGATGCTGCAGCCAGCTTTTCATTTTCCCTATTCCGCTCCTCAGTAGGAGAAGAATCACAGGGGACCATTTTCATGCAAACTATCGGTGTACTCGACACACTCGACACGACCGAAAAATACTTGCAAAAACCTCTTTGATGTAATTCGTGAATGAACAGGTTGATCCACCATCAATGTAATGAGATAAATTGTGAGTGTGGTCTAGCGTACAGAGATAAACCACAGTTCCACAATGAACTTCATAAATGCATTTGACTGTGCTAGATGAGTAAGTATGCTGCAAACACCCGAAAGCGATTTTCAAATACCAGAATGATGTTACTGATGGTAATCCTAAGGTTCTTCTAACCACGGCCATCTTGGTGAACTCTGCAATAAGAAGGAAGTTAGTGATAGGCTGCCTCGCAGGGCTATCTAGCTTGCGCAGCTGGATGAGTCACGCTTGATCGGCTCTGCGAATGACGTTGGGACGCTAGTGGCAGGATGCATAGTCCAGCATGCTCATCTCAAGTTGTGTATGCAGGAGACTTTTTGCAACACTCGATCACGGGTTTCGACTGACACAAGAATAACCAAAGCAGTCATTCTATCATAGATCTCAAAGTGATTTCTATCAATATTGGGGAAAAACTGGATGTACTTATAAATTTAGAGATGTCGAAATTTAGAGCTCAGAGAACAATAACAATAACAATAACAATAACAATAACAATAACAATAACAATAACAATAACAATAACAATAACAATAACAATAACAATAACAATAACAATAACAATAACAATAACAATAACAATAACAATAACAATAACAATAACAATAACAATAACAATAACAATAACAATAACAATAACAATAACAATAACAATAACAATAACAATAACAATAACAATAACAATAACAATAACAATAACAATAACAATAACACTAACAATAACAATAACAATAACAATAACAATAACAATAACAATAACAATAACAATTACAATAACAATAACAATAACAATAACAATAACAATAACAATAACAATAACAGTAACAATAACAATAACAATAACAATAACAATAACAATAACAATAACAATAACAATAACAATAACAATAACAATAACAATAACAATAACAATAACAATAACAATAACAATAACAATAACAATAACAATAACAATAACAATAACAATAACAATAACAATAACAATAACAATAACAATAACAATAACAATAACAATAACAATAACAATAACAATAACAATAACAATAACAATAACAATAACAATAACAATAACAATAACAATAACAATAACAATAACAATAACAATAACAATAACAATAACAATAACAATAACAATAACAATAACAATAACAATAACAATAACAATAACAATAACAATAACAATAACAATAACAATAACAATAACAATAACAATAACAATAACAATAACAATAACAATAACAATAACAATAACAATAACAATAACAATAACAATAACAATAACAATAACAATAACAATAACAATAACAATAACAATAACAATAACAATAACAATAACAATAACAATAACAATAACAATAACAATAACAATAACAATAACAATAACAATAACAATAACAATAACAATAACAATAACAATAACAATAACAATAACAATAACAATAACAATAACAATAACAATAACAGTGCTAACATTAGCAACATTTTTTTCATAGCGGAAAGGCCCTTAGTGCCGGCATCCAGCGGCAGCAGGACTTGCGACTGAAAACCTCCGCTGTCATAGAGGACTTAGCTAGGAACTGTTTATCACATTACTTCGGACTAGTTCTTATTAATCATAGCCAGCGCCGCTAGGCTCAGATTAAGGGAAAGTCCTCCTATTGCACGGATGGATGGGAAGGAAGAGGATTGCTGTCTGAGAGGTCCCTCCGCACTTCCACAAGCGATCCATGTTGCCTTTTTTATGAGAAGAACTGTCCGTACGTAATGCGAGACGCAGTTCTATTTGTCTTTTGATTGCATAATTTTTCCCGTTACGTTTTCTGGAGAGAGCTTGCCTTTTTTCTCCGAAATGGGCGAACGAAGTTTTGTCCATCTTGTACACGCCAAGAACGTGCGGCAGACTTCACTTGTCATCTCCGAGCAGAACAAAGAAGCAGGCAATGGTGACTTTGCCATCTTATATAGGTAAGACTTAAAATACCCGTGACCACGGAATTGTCGCGTCAGGTAATAGTCAGTCTCACCATGCATTCTGTATCACCCGTGCGGTCCACTTGCCTCGCGGCTCTTTTACCCATGATTGGTGCTACAAGTTAAGGGTTCTTTTCCTATGCTTTCAGCTAATGGGTTCTTTCCGGGATCAGCTTCTTGGTCACGATGACGACATTGGTCTGGTCATTCCATGGTCTGTCCGGTCCATGGCCTGTCATTCACTCGCTCACTTGGCGTACCACACCCAGTTGGAGTTGCGCCCGTTCGACAGTACGTCTAGTGACTTGTACTGCTACGTCATCTGCGTAGCCAATCAGAGCACACATATGTTAATGACAATAGCAAAACAATAACAATAAAAAAAGCATTGGAAGATGTTGCTTTATAACGCATCATTTGTCGCACTTCCGTCTTTTCCCTAATAACAGTAGTAAGGAAAATGTTGAATGGGTTGATATTCTAAAATTACTTACTGGTTAAGAGTTCTCTCATTCGATCCACTTTGGCTTTGTGTGCTCTCTACACGTCTCCTTTCTTTGTGCACGATACCCATCAATTTCATCCATGGGTTATTTTGGGAACCATGTCCACCCATGCCTCCACTTTGCCACATCGTCATTTTCAATTTGATTTTAGCTGGCTTCACTTCTTCAAGGTTTTATCAGATAAATGAACTCATAGGAATGTTTTTAAATATTCAAATTAACCTGAAAATAAGGATAAATTTACACTTTCCCAGTATTCTGAAATGTTTTTGATTTATTATAAATTGTTCAAGGGAGCCTGCTTTTATTTTGTTATCATTAATATCTGATGGGTTATGGAATATGGGTTAAAGACGAATATAATAATAATAAGACGAAATATTTAAAATTTAATACATTCAGTTTTTTATTTGGGTAAATTAACGCAAGGAAGAAACCGTAATGTAACTAATGTAACTTCTTTAGTGAAATGGGCTGAAATAATTTTATTTGCTTTGCTTTTTATATTCATTATCCTAAGTATGCCATAATCATATTTTACCCCCTGACTTGAATAGGGGAACCAGCCAGCCGAAAATAATTTTTTTTGTCTAGATCATTCTATTCTTTAAGGAACCTTCTAACCATTGGAAACTTGTAAATGTATTTTGGGGGGCGAAAAATTCTATTTGAAATTCGTCTTCTGTTGTGAACAATTCAAGTTAGCGGGAATCAAAATTCCACATTTTAAATCTCATCTGAATTAATGTTCAATATTATTTTTTGAAGGTAATTTTACAAAACCAAGGTAGTTTTTGGTTATTTGTTTTAATTTTAGATATAAATCTTATTTAAAATCGAAAATATAACAACATATTTAAAAACTAATATAATTAATAACAAATATAAACTAATGGATTAATTAATTTACTGGATTTCATGCAACACAGAGGTAAATGCTGCATTTTTCGCAGAGTATATATATTTTGCTGTTGCATGTCTTGAGCTTGCATCTTCCAGCATTATTTGAATCCATAAAATTCGGCATATGGCCTATACCATCTTGTTTAACTGATTACTGAAGCTTTTCTGATAAGTTCTCTTTTTGGGTATTTGAAGTTCTTCCGCCTCTTTGTCAGCCTTGGAAGGTTTACCCCTTTTCTGTGCGATCTTAGGAATAATTAAATTTCCAGCCAATGTCTTTCTGAATTCAAGTAATTCCATTTCTTGGTTTCCTTTCTTGGCACGCACCTCATTTCGATATTTGAAAAACGCGTTTTTGAAACTCATATCGAATGCATGAGTTATCATTCTCTGGGTCCATTTCGTGCACCTTATAAATCTTCTGTACAGAGACAGATACCAGTCAAAATGATCAACTCCTTCCATATTTTTATTAAACTCAGTAACTACTTCAGGACGTGTAACATTAATTCGTTTCTTCTCTTTCTTATTCCAACTTACTCAACTATCCACATTTCCATTTCCAAGAAAAGTCGATCCCATATTTACAATAGAAAGATCATTCCATTTTATTAAAATAATTCCGGTATTTTTACAAGCAATAGTAAATGCTGTTCCACGAGGAATTTTTTTCAATTCCTTGTCAGAGGGACATCAAGCTCCGATTTTTCAAGAATTCCAAGAGAAGGAAAGTTGAAAAATTGTTGTTAAAATATATCTCTGTACCAGGCTTTTTGACAGGCTGATTAAGCTGCATAACAACACCTGCACCTTCTTCAACTTAGTCTTACTTCCCTGATATAAGATAAACTCATAGAGCATGCCTGTGGACTCGCATAAAACAAAAGTCATAATACCCCAAGGGTCTGGCTTGTTGGTAACGTACTGCTTAACAGCTAGCTTCCCCTCATATGGAATCATTTGTTCATCGTTACTTAATTTATCTCCAAGTGGTAGGCGATTACAAGCCCGTTTAACCGAGCCATTTTCCAAAATCTATCCGATGCGTTTTTATCTTTTTCGGTTGTGAAATGTATCGCTGTGTGTAATTGGTAAAACCGATACAATTTCATATTATCCTTGATAATAGGAAAACGTGCATAAGAACACCAATACATGTCGAGCTGGGGTAATTTATAAATACCAGTTAGTAGATGTATACCCATAAAAACTTTCATTTCTTCGAGCCTCAGGTCTGCTCAGTTCTGTATATCATTTTCATATGCGTTCTGATTTGTGCATGTAATGGCTTTGAGCAAAAGATCACTACCATTATAATGTATTTTTATATATTTTATTATATTATTTTATATATTTTATTATATTATATCAATATAATGTACTTTTCAAAGAAACCACAAGCACAATCACATTTTTTCCACTTGATTTCGGTATGCGATGTTAACTTGAACTTCTTTATCAAGTTGTTTTTCAGGCCTTTCGTGACCTGGAGAGCTCCTCTTCGTCCATAAAGTCCTGACCAGCTTGATTGGGATCGTTTATTTGTGCCAGATGGTTGTCATCAATCTCAAGTTTTCAAGTACTTTTTCAAGTTCAATAATTTATTGGGCGAATTATTTTGTTATATATAATTATTTACAATAAGTCTTAACTTATCACTTAACCTACGGATTTTGCCTAATGGCTGTACCCAGAGTTCAATACTAACTAGAATTTATTCGTTCCTTAAATTAAGTTGATATATTAATATTCCTTCTTAATTACTACACTTACACCCTAAGTGTGGCCTTTAATATTCCATCTTTTTGCTTACATTAACATAATATTATTTTTATTATGATTCCTTACACTCTAAAACAATTTTTTTTGACTACAATGTCCCTTATGTACTACTTATTGCTAACTGTTCGCTGCCTCCATCGCTCGATTGTCTGCCGCATTGCTGATCGTGGTGGGCTCATGCTCCACCATACATTTCGCCACTCGCTCGATCAACCTCTTGGCGTAGAGGTTGATTGGTTCCAAGGCTGCATCCCGGTACAGCTGTCGGTTGGGGTAGGGCCGTCCGTCCTCCCGTTTATAAAGACCAGTGCAAGGTCGAAGGATTCTGCGCTCCAGTAATCCTATCTTGCTCTATTTGTACGTCGCTGTAGCCTGCCAGATAAGCACCGCATACATTAGTATGGGCCTGATAAGCGACTTGTGCGCTAGTAACTTTACCCGCTTGTTTGTTGATGATTGTTTCCTGAAAAGAGGTAAAAGGAGATGGTATGCGTATCTAGTTTTCTTCAATACCGCGTCAACATGGGCATTAAAGTAGTTGTTCCTGTGAAAAATTACCCCCAGATACTTAGTTTGCTTCGAGCAGTGCACCACCTGCCCGTTGAGCTTTATTCTGGTGTCACAGATACTCCTCGTGTGACGTCCAAATTTTTGATGTGGGTCCTTGAAAACAATCAGCTTGCTTTTCTTGGCGTTAACCCTCATTCCCCACTTTTCATAGTATGAAGTTAACGAGTCCAGGTATCTTTGGAGTCTCAGTCTTGCGAAGCGGAGATTGTACTCAGAAGACCACACCAGTAAGTCGTCAGCGAAGAGATTAACTTCCATACCAGGTTGAAATTCATCCCTGATCCCTGGGATCCCTGGAAAAAATTTGAAATTTCATCAGCCCCAGCCGAATTTTTGGAATTTTGCTCAAGTGCAAGCATGCTGAGACTTCCAGGGCTCACAAACAGGGTACTGCCAATAGGTGTGTCGGAGGGATTCGAATCTGAAAATTTAGTCAAGCACAGGTTCTTGTGGTCTTTGTCGAAAGTTGATATTGTTCTTTTTACTAGTAAATTGATTGCAGAGTCTTCACTTGCTTTCTCCCCTTGAAGAACTGTCGCAAAGTGATTTGCGATGGAGTCAGCAACGGCCTTTTCATCCATGAGCATGGATCCGTTATAAGTGAGGACTCCCGGACGGCGCTTCCGGCCAGTTATTTTATTAATTTGGGGGAACATACAGGCACCTGGTCGAATGTTTGCTAGGGTCTGTTCAAATCTCTTATTGGCAAATTCAGATGTTCTTCTCGAAATCATTCTGTTAAGGGACATTATTAAAAGGTGTACCCGCTGATACTCCCAGTTAACTGTATTCAGGTTGCGATGGTATATCCTTGAAAGCAGTTTCCTGAGGGTGCTACGTCTACGATGTAGCTTCAGGATGTCTTCTGGTAAGTCTCTATAAAGATAATTTCTGGAGGAATTTTTTATGGATATATTTGAAATGACCGTAGCAAGGGTCGAGTTCAAACAAGCAATGCCTTCTTCAATCTCTATGGGTGATAGGTTTCTCGATCTGTTGATCGAGATTCCTTCAATCTTTCTACTCAGGTCAGCATTAACAGCTTCCCAGGCTATGCGCTTGTATGGGATAAAGAGCTGTGGGGCTGCTGCTTCCAGCTTTACACCCTTTTTCACTCTTAAAGCGAGTTCAACCAAAAGATGGTCGGATTCAGCGTGAAGAGGTCTACATTCAAAATTCCTCCAGCTGTGGGAGATATTCACCAAATTAGCAGACACAATGAAGAAATCGATCGTTGACGAGCTTCTTCGGAAAGTGGGCTCGTTTGGTGCGATCAATATGAGATCCATATTGGCTTGTACCCAATTGAACAGAGCCGTTCCATATCCATTAGATACGGTATTACCCAACGAAGGATGTCTTGCGTTCAAATCACCCCCTATCGCAAAGAAATCGAACTTTTCACACAAAGTAAGGACTGTTTCCAAGTCTTCAATGAGATCCCTACCCGAATATCCATGTTTCACGTATATTCTAACAAATGCAAACGTTCCTGGGGGGTAGGAACGAGCTCAATATCATGACGTCTGCTCATTTTAGACTTGGAAGACAGTGTCTTTGAGTTTTGAGATGTTCGTTGAAAGCCATAGCTACTCCAAGGATTCCATCTGGGTCATCATCCCTTATGACTTTATATTTCCCCAAGTGAACTTTGTGTTTACTTTTCAGTCTTTTTTCTGAGATGAAGAAGAAAGCCGCCTTTTGCTCACTCAGATTAGTGAGTTTTTGTATCGTGGAATGAATGAATCCACTTTGCGGATGAGAGTGAACAAGTCACACCCGAAGAATTGCTTGCAGTCATTGGACATGACAGTATTTCTGTCTTTTTGCTGCTCTAAATCAGTATTTACTTGGTTTGCCGTACAGGCTGAGCTGCAGCTGGCCTGGCTGCAACCCTTGCTATAGTAGCGAATGAGGCACAATTTTGACTGGTGTTTTTTACGAAAGAAGTGACGAAGTCCCTCCTTTCTTCCTTCTTCTTTTGGAGATTCCGTCTCCTCTTCTCAGCCTCTTTGGCCTTGGGACATTCCCTGAAACTCGCGGGGTGACCCTTACTATTGCAATTCACACAGAAGATTGCATCATCTCCCTCTAGCTTTCCAATGGGGCAGCATTTTGATTGGTGATGTTTGTCGCACATGACGCACCGTGATTCCATTCGACAGTTCGAGGCAACATGTCCAAATTTTTGGCAGTTAAAACACAGCGATGTGTTTGATTTTGTCAATCGCTCCCAATGCACCTTTTGGTGTAGGAGCGTTTTAACATTCATTGCCTTTTTGACGTCGAAGTCAGGTTTAAATTGAATAAGGAAGGACGAAAGAGTTTTCTTTTCCTTCCTTGACGTCACTGTTGAGAACCTTTTGGCTCCCAAAACATCCTCCCCATCTCTCCCTTAAAGGGTTAAGATTACGCCTATAGCACACTATTGGTGGAACCCTCTGTTTCTTAGGGGCAGAGTTTCTTAGGGTCTCCGGAGTCGGAGACCCAAGTGGCCTTTTCCGACCACCCTCATCCCGGCCCACTTCCATTGACTCTTCCTGATCGGACTCACTGTCACCATCCGTCAGAGCGTCTCCTTCTGTAGTGGTACACCCATATACAGGTAGGTCTTCTGCAGGGACTTGCAATTGGAGTTTGCAACTTGCTTGAAGTTCTAGCAAGAACTCCTCCTTGATATTTCCCCCAAATTTCTGGCGAAACATCTTCAGGTTTGTCTTAGCTTTCCGCGTGAAAGCAGCCTTTGCCGCGGAGAGATCCCCTCGGCTTCTGAGTTACCCATTCCCGCTATTTCCAAGACAGAGATTGGATGCGGGGTTAAATTAAAGGGACCCCTTCCAGACAATTTGATTAATATTTAATGATTTTCTAATTAATAATTAATGGTTAATGTTGAGCAACTTGCCGGCCTCGGCAAGAAATTAAGGGCTTAGGCCTCGGTTCGCCCACTGTCCTAATACTTAAACTAGTTATAAAACCAAGACAGAGCTTGGATGTAGGGTTAAATTTAAAGGGACCCTTTCTAGACAACTTAATTGATAGTTTATGATATTATAATCATAAACTTTATATTTATATTATAATCATGATATTATAATCATAAACTATTCCGACCTCCGAGTCGGAATCATTTCCATGTTTGAGCAGAGCGAGGAAATTTTGCGCTGCATGCTGATTTTCGAGCCTCTTTGACCGTCTCATGTTAAAAACAAGTTTTGGAAAACAAAACAAAATCTGTCCACTACAGAGGACAAATATTATAAAGAAACCCTGAATTTTTCAGTACCATTTATGACGTAACTAATGGCCACAATCTTTGAAGAATATTATAATGAAGATGTCTTACCTTTATCTTGATCAGATTTCTACAGACTGCAAAATTATCTCGCACTTAAGGGTGGCATTTCCGAGAAAAATGATAATCTCTGAAAATGGTGACTTTTTAGCAGCTCCAGTATTTTTTGTTCCCACAATTGTGCAAGAACCCGATGGATATGGAAGATATTGGCTTGTTTATAATCGGTATAATAGCGATCTATTGCATGTGGGAGGTCCGAGAAGGCACTGCCATCTACAGAGGACAATTCAAATCAGCGGGCTGAAGTAAATTACATCTCAAATTCAATGAAGTTAGGGAATATTTTCCTCTTCACCATTGTTATTTATTAACATGAACCTTTTTACGAAGCATTGTTTCACTCATTAGCAGTACAAAAAGAAATTATTTCATATTTAATTTGTTATTTTTTTCAGTCTAATATATCCTTATCTCCGCATTCGCACGTCTGAAACAAAAATTTCTAATGAGGTTTCAACAAAAAACGTTTCTCACACAGGAATCCACCACCGTTAATAAAAATTTCGTTGAAGAAATGGCCGCTGTTTAGAAAAATCAATCATGCGACATTTTAAGCAACGTTTAAAGTTTATTTTCGGTATTTTTTGCTGAATACTTGAATTTTTGCGGAATCCAATTTGGTTACAATTAATTATTCTGCTAACCTTTGGCTTTCCAAAAGATTTTGCAAATATTATTCCACAGGTTTTTTTTGCATCTTTGAGGTTCCGAAGCGTGCATTCACATACGGGTTAGCACACCAGTATTCAGATGATGGAGTTGTCTTCTCTTGGATTCTTGGACAAAAAACTCTCTTGCAATTGAAACGTCATTGCTTGGAATGCCTGAAATATATGAAGCCTATCGATGAGTTCAAAGGTGCAATTAGTATTCCCAATAAATATACCCAATTAGCAAGACAGAATGAATCGGGACAGTCTGAGACACACAACGGAGTGAAAACTACAAGTTTCCTGTTTGATAAACATACAATTACCAATGTTAAATTTCAAGTTTCATTAATTTATTGGTTGAAATTTTGTTAGGTTATATACTTTTATTTGCAATTATTCTTAACCTATTACTTAACATACAGGTTTTGTCTAATGGCTGTACCCAGAGTTCAATACTAACTATAATTTTTTGTATTGATTCCTTAAATTAGCTGTTATATTAAAATTACTTACTTATTACACATACACCCTAAGTGTGACCTTTAATATCCATCTTTTTGCTTACATTAACATAGTATTATTTTTATTATAATTCCTTATACCCTAAACCAATATTTGACTACAATGTTTAATCTTTTTATTTATTACTTATTGCAAATTGTTGACTGCCTCCATCGCTCGACTGTCTGCCGCATTGCTGATCGTGGTGGGCTCATGCTCCGCCATACGTTTCGCCGCTCGGTCGATCAATCTCTTAGCATAGAGGTTGATTGATTCCACCGGTACAGTAGTCGGTTGGGGTAGGGCCGTCCGTCCTCCCGTTTATACATCCTAGTGCAAGCCCGATTCTGCGCTCCATTAATCCTATCTTGCTCTATTTGAACGACGCTGTAGCCATCCAGATAAGCACCGCATACATTAGTATGGGCCTGATAAGCAACTTGTACGCTAGTAACTTCACCCGCTTGCTGGTTGATGACTGTTTCCCGGAAAGAGGTATAAGAAGATGGTTTACGTATCAAGTTTTCTTCAATACAGCGTCCACGTGAGAACTAAAGTAGTTGTTCTTATCAAAAATTATCCCTGATACTTAGTTTGCTTCGAGCAGTTCACCATCTGCCCGTTCACCTTAATTCTCGTGTCACAGATACCCCTCGTGCGACGCCCAGATCTATGATGTGGGTCCTTCAAAACAATCAGCTCAGTTTTTTTAGCGTTAACCCGCATTTCCCACTTTTCATAATTTGAAGTTACCGAGTCTAGGTATTTGTGGAAACTCATCCTTGCGAAGCGGAGATTGTACTCAGAAGACCACACCAGTAAGTCACCAGGTAACGTAAGGTAAAGGTAAGTAACACACCAGGTTGAAATTCATCCCTGATCCCTGGGATGTTGGACGTAAATTTATTGAAGAGAACGGGACCCGGAATGGAACCGTGTGGAACCCCCGATTCAATGATAAAGAGTTCAGACCTAGCTCCACCAAACACCGCAAAGGCAGTTCGTCATGAAGCTACCTACAATTTTCTTAACATTTACCGTTAAGCTCTGTTGGATCTGTATGTAGACAAGTCCGTCAATCCAAATCCTCTCCAAAAGCTTTTTCTACGTCGATGAGATACGCTGCAACAACCTCTTTTCCCTGCCATTTCCGTTTTGTACTGGCTTGGAAATCAGCCAATGCGTCTATGGTTGAATGACCTCTTTTGAAGCAAAATTGTCTTTCCGGCACAGTTCCTGCCTCTTCAGATGACTATGTGATGCTTTGGATGATTACTCTCTCAAATAACTTTCCCACATTAGACAAGAGAGATATTGGGCGAGTGTCGACTACGTCTGTTCTATTGGATTGCTTCGGAATAGCAAATATTTTGAAGCATTTCCATTGGTTTGGGAAATAGCAAATGTTAATGCAGTTATTTAAAAGGATTGCGAGGAGAACAAAATACGTGTGGGAAGAAAAAACTTGAAATTCCATCAGCCCAGCCGACTTTTTGCGCAAGTGCAAGCAACCTGAGACTTTCAGGGCTCACAAACAGGGTACTGCCAATAAGTGCGTCGTAGGGATTTGAATCTGAAAATCTAGTCAAGCTCAGGTTCTTGTGGTCTTTGTCCAACGTTGATATTTTTCTCTTTACTAGTGACTGAAACCAGAGTCCTCACTTGCTTCCTCCCCTTGAAGAACTGTCGCAAAGTAATTTGCGATGGAGTCAGCAACCCCCTTTTCAACCATGAGCATGGAACCGTTATAAGTGAGAACTCCTGGCAGGCGCTTCCGGCTTTGTATGTTCCAACCAGAGGAACATACAAGCACCTGGTCTGATGTTTGCCAGGGTGTGTTCGAATCTCATATTGACAAAGTCAGTTGTTCTTCTCGAAATCATTCTATTAAGGGACATTATTAAAATACCCTCTACATCATTAAGTTCCCTCTGATACTACCAGTTAACAATATTCGGGTTGCGATTGTGTATCCTTGGAAGCAATTTCCTGAGGGTGCTACGTCTACGATGCAGCTTCAGGATATTTTCTGGTTTGTCTCCATAAAGATAATTTCTGGAGGAATTTTTATGAATAACTTTGAAATGAGGGTGGCAATGGTTGAATTCAAACAAGCAATGCCTTCTTCGATCTCGGAGGGTAAGTGGCTTCTGGATAAGTTTATTAACAGCTTCCCAGTCTATGCGCTTGTATGGAATAAAGAGCTGTGAGTCTGCTACCTTACAAATACAAACACGAATACAAATCCAAACGCTAGTCGCACGGTAACCGTCGCGGTGAATAGAAGTCGAATCAAAACATCCGTTCAATACAAACGGGAAGTGCTGTGAAACACTTGTGACATGTAGTGTCGGAACCTTACGACAACAGTGCACCAAGACAAGTGTTCAAAAAGTGACAAACCGAAGCAACGGCGCTTGCCGCCATGAAAGAGTGAATGTGATTGTGGAAAGTGAGTATCAAGAAGAACGCTCTATAGAAAGGACCATCAATTCATGAGGATCGGAAAGTGCGGCGGAAAAACAACACAGAAAATTTTATGAGAAACGAGAAGAGCGGCGAGAAAAAGGATACATATCTCTGGGTGAGTGTTATTGCTTTACTTGATCTATCGTAGTCTGTCTGTGTAGGTTAGTTATAAATTGTTGAACTATATTTGGTGGATATTCTCACGTGACTCCGCTCTGGGGGAAGGAATGGCTATGGACGAACACATTACTGCACTGCTCGTTCAGCTCAACAAAGTTTCCGCTAAATTTGATGAGGCTATGGACCAAATTAGGACGCTCTCAAACGATTTGGCAAGGACAAATGCTAAGCTGGCCGAGCAGCGTCAGGCCAATGAAAAACTCAACGCTCGACTTAGCGCTAAGAAAAATGACAAGAAGACTCGGAACAAAAAATGGAAAATCCAAACCTCTTCTTCCTCCTCCGAAAAATCTGAAAGTCAAGAGTCTTCAGGAGAAGAAATTAATGATTCCAGCATGGAATCAGCCAACTCGTCGGAAGAGGGAGACAGAAATGTGAGCCACAATGTCATCAACACACCACACCTCCAACACATGGAAGCCACGGTTATAAAGGTGCGAACTGACTTTCTGGAATTCTTTGTGATTTCATTTACAATCCCATCAGAACAGAATGCCTTTTCCACGCCGATGACCTCAAGGCACTGATGTCCTTCGATGGTCCAACCTTTATAGCCGGCGACTTTAAGACCAAACATCGCCTCTGGGGAGCTGTGAGAAGCAACAAGGCCGGGATCGAGCTACATAAGTTCAGCACAGCAAATCAACTAAGCCTGCATATCCCCAACGAACCAACCCACTATGGGCGAATACACGGCCACGCATTAGACATCACTATCCCACGTAATTTCACAAATGATGTTCGCCTAGAAGTCCTCGACGAACTATCATCAGACCACAAGCCGGTTCTTTTTCGATTAGGAAACATCTTTCTAGATGTCCCCATACGAGAAAAAAGAATAACGGACTGGAAAGCTTTCCGAGTTGCATTAGCCAAAGAAACACACTAAACACCTGAAACGGCTGATTACATAGAGAAAACAATAGAAACTCTAACAAATAAAATCATGCAGGCAAAAGAGGACAACACGATCATAACTCCGATAAGGGAAACAATTCGCTACGAACTCCCTGAATATATTAAAAAACTTATAAGGAGATGGGACAAAGTTCGGAGGAGAGCCAGGTACACAGGTGATCCTGTACAAAGAGTGAGAGCTACACGATTAACGAATGAAATGCGTGAAATAATAAGCTAGTTCAGAAATGAGCAATGGGAAAGCTTTTTGATAAGCTTTGACCCTTCGACAACTTCTGGAGAGTATCCAAATATTTTCGACTGCGAGACAGGATACAAGTACCTCCAATACATGGCCCAAACGGACTACAATACGACAGTGCAGATAAAGCCGAAGCATTTGCGAACTCTCTTTAAATACAATTCAAGGAAAATTCGTCAGAAGACGAGGATGATAACTTTGCGGATGGCATATCAGACTCGGCCCAAAGACTCCTAAGATCACACGAAAACAACGACCAAACAATACTGCCAACAGACATCTACGAAATCAAAGGACTAGTACAAACACTTAACAAACGTAAAGCACCGGGGAACGACATAATAACGAATACCATGCTAAAATGGCTACCTGACAATATAATACAACCACTGACGGACATAATAAATGCGATTCTGCAGCTGCGAAAGTACCCCAAAGCCTGGAAATCAGCGACAATTATTGTTTTTCCGAAGCCTCAAAAGGGACCAGCATTTCCACTAAATTGGAGGCCAATCAGCCTCCTTTCATCGATGGCAAAAATTTCAAAAAGGGTGATTTTGCATCGTCTTACCGAGGCATTATATGACAGAAATATCATACTGGAAGAGCAGTTCGGCTTCAAGGCTAATCATTCCACAGAGCTCCAGCTCGGAAGGGTGGTCCAGCACATAAGAACAGGTCTAGAACGCAGGAAGTCAACAGGACTGGTTATGTTTGACATAGCCAAAGCCTTTGATAAAGTCTGGCATGCAGGACTAAAATTCAAAATGCATGAACTAAACTTGCCACTACAACTCACCCAAATCATTGGCTCCTTCCTACAAGGTAGAACATTTCGCATCAAAATTGACAACTGCCTATCAACCCTGCGACCCATTGAAGCTGGAGTCCCTCAAGGATCATCCATCTCACCGGTCCTTTGCAATATATACACTGCAGATCTTGCCACTCTGCCCCGAACAGTAAAAATATCACTGTACGCTGATGACACCTGTATCTTCACTACAGGACGACAAGCAAAAGTCATAACGTCAAACTTGCAACGCTCAACGAACACCCTTTTGAAACACTTTCGCAGACGGAAAATCAAGATCAACCCAGACAAGAGAAAAGCCATCTTTATAACCCGGAAGTCACGAGAAAATCCACAGACAATTACAATCGACAACGAACTCTTAGAATGGAACAGAACGGCGAAATACCTCGGACTTACATTCGACGACAGACTTACTTGGAAACAGAACATACACAACAAATGAGGACCTTGCATTGGCCTCCTATCCTCACTCCACCCTCTTCTCGCATCGAAAAAGCTTAGCTTGAAAAACAGAGTGCTAATTTTTAAACAGATTATACGACCGACGCTACTGTACGGTAGTCCCGCTTTCTACCAAACGACAAAAACAAACAAAAAAGCACTCCAATCCTTCCAAAATCGAGTGATTAGGAAAATTTTTGAAACTCCGTGGTATGTAAGTAACACGGACATGTACAAAGACATCAAAATAGAGACAGTGAAAAAATACGAACGAGACAAGGCTTCCAAGCTCTTCGACACAATAGAAAACCACGACAACAGTACCATGGCCTTTCTAAGAACCATGCAGACAAAACCAAATTCTAGATACCCGAATATCCGCCAGATAATAAAATAATATTTCAAGTAACTAAAAACAGACGGCGAAAGGTTGAGTGGGCATATAATGCCCACAGACAAGAGGGAGTCAAAGTGCTAAATCGCACTAACTCCATGCACCACACACACCAGAGACAAATACAAATACAAATACATACAAATACAAATACAAATACAAATACAAATACAAATACAAATACAAATACAAATACAAATACAAATACAAATACAAATACAAATACAAATACAAATACAAATACAAATACAAATACAAATACAAATACAAATACAACAATACAAATACAAATACAATACAAATACAAATACAAATACAAATACAAATACAAATACAAATACAAATACAAATACAAATACAAATACAAATACAAATACAAATACAAATACAAATACAAATACAAATACAAATACAAATACAAATACAAATACAAATACAAATACAAATACAAATACAAATACAAATACAAATACACAAATACAAATACAAATACAAATACAAATACAAATACAAATACAAATACAAATACAAATACAAATACAAATACAAATACAAATACAAATACAAATACAAATACAAATACAAATACAAATACAAATACAAATACAAATACAAATACAAATACAAATACAAATACAAATACAAATACAAATACAAATACAAATACAAATACAAATACAAATACAAATACAAATACAAATACAAATACAAATACAAATACAAATACAAATACAAATACAAATACAAATACAAATACAAATACAAATACAAATACAAATACAAATACAAATACAAATACAAATACAAATACAAATACAAATACAAATACAAATACAAATACAAATACAAATACAAATACAAATACAAATACAAATACAAATACAAATACAAATACAAATACAAATACAAATACAAATACAAATACAAATACAAATACAAATACAAATACAAATACAAATACAAATACAAATACAAATACAAATACAAATACAAATACAAATACAAATACAAATACAAATACAAATACAAATACAAATACAAATACAAATACAAATACAA